>CM035592.1:91743084-92275584 GCA_020423425.1 Chrysopa pallens
AAACTGAAGAATTTATTCAGAGTTATTATGTACGGGGAATCAGATTTTGTAACTATAATACGAAAAACTTTATCTGAGGTCATTACACCTACCGTACAATTGAATTATTCTGGCACTGGGAAGAAAGTACGTGGTATCGGGAAACACAAGTTTAGTGCTACTTGCACTTACACTTGTTTAAAAGGTAGGATATATATGTTTAAAATCTACACCTGAATAAAGTTATGTTTTATCTATAAATATTTCTAATTTCAGAGGTTGTTGAAGAAAAGTTTCAGGACTCGGATCAATCCAAATCGTTAAGGGTAAAGATCGGCAGTTTTCTTGCTAATGCAGGAGACAGGGATGCAGGCCGCCGTCAACGAGCTATTAACAACCAACAACAACAACAAGACAACAATAATAATAATAATAACGAGGACAACAATGATAATTAATTTTTATACTAAAATTACTTATTTTCTTTTTTAATAACTCACTTAATGTTGTATTACTTATATTTATAATTGCAGTGCAATATTCTTTTAAAACTCTTAAAATAAAAAATAATTTAGTATAATAAATTAATATATTTATCGAATAAAGATTAATGTTTCTAAATAAAAAAATTTTTTATTTCTAAATTAAAAATAATTATTTATAATAGTACGTTTGGCAGAGGCTTGGAGCCTATGCTTGGCCGATCATAGGATCCGATATCGGTACGTTTGGCAGATGCTTGGATCCTATGCTCGGCCGATCATGGGATCCTATGATCGACCGATCATAGGATCCTATGCTCGGCCGATCATAGGTTCCGATATCGGCATGGCGTTACAGTCCGATACTCGCCCAGTCTTGGGCCGATGATATATTCGGATCATTGGCCGATACTTTTAAATCGGCTGCCTGTCTTGGCCCAGTAATGGGCCGATCCTCATTTCTTGTATGGGATAAACATGTGAAAAATTCTCCCGATTGTTTAAAGAAATTCACACGAGACAAGATCTGTTAATAATCCGAAATTTTCAATTAAGAAGTGTAATCAATTAATATTATATAAAAGTTAACATTCGTTCATTTCATAATGTGTCATTCTAAAGTATTGGTTAATTAAAGAAAGCGTAGCGAATGCAGATTATATAAAAATATTAATAAGTTTAAAAAAAGTCATTTTAGCTAAATTTGAATAGAAATTGCAGCTCATCTTATCAGTTTAATAATAATAAAATAGAAACACATTAGGCGTTGTTTTTCTATGAATTTTGTGTGTGTGTTCTAAACCTTTCCGGTTTACACAAACCGTCACCAAAATAGCAACGAGTAACATCTCCTCAGAGAATCATTACAACTAGCTAAGTTATACTGATAATGACTACTTTGTAGTACAAATACGTCCTTATAAAAATACAAAATAATTTGATCTAGGAAATTGGGACAAAAAATCGAAATTTATAAAGGGTATATTTGAAACTTCTCACCTGGTATCTGCCCAGGTGTCACTAAACGAATTTTACAAATGCTCAGGTATTCAAAGTACACGAGACGCGACTGAGATCCTAAAGTTTCATCTGTGTGAAAATAAGTTATGTATGATCGCTCTGGGATCTTGGACTATAAGGATTACTTTAAATCATAATTATACAAGTGATAATATAAAAACAACATATCCGTTATAGAAACCCATGTCTCATTTACGTCAATGAATAAAAAGCACTAGGTTGTTGAAGTCTATATCATATGTAGTTTTGAAGTAATTTTCGATGGTATTTTATCGTTTTTGTTGTATTCTGAGCTATTGTTTGTACAACTTAAATGAGTACCATACTGTAAAAGTTAATAATTTAACCAAATGTATGTAGTGATGTTATATAAAACAAACAGTTCACTTAGTTGACAACAATTTTATTGAAATAACAACAATTCATTCAGTCATATTTAAATATTTATTTATAATTAACAAAATACCATTCAAAATTTAATTAAATGAACTAATTTTGTTTAAATTTTCAATGAATAATAAATATATAGAACTTACGGTAATATCTATTTGTATTAATTTTTTATTGTCATGCATTAAAAACTGTTTTATTAGGTGCATTTTATTAGCAATTATTTGTTTAATACTGGAAGTATGTATTTAATTATTTCAAATGATTTTAAAAGTAATCGAAATACATATTGTTTGAATTAACACAGTTTGCTAGGTTGTAGGTTCGATTGCTGCAGTCGGGCAGGCAAAAATAAACTGCTAAAAATGAACACTAAACCTCCTTGTGATAGATATATGATTAAAGGTTTAAAAAATAGCTTTATTAAATAAATTCAATACTTAGCTTAAATTTGGATATTAATGGATAAAATAGAGTTTTATAGCGTATATAAATATAAGTAGCTTACATCACTAGCATTTTGCCACATTGTGATTACAAACATGGTGCGTAAAATTTTTTGCATTAAAGTTTTCCAGCATGAAGGAATATTACTAGAATTGACATTTATTATACCTTTGTAAAATTATTCTTTGTGCAAAAAATTTCAAACATCATAATTTTTTATTTCATACATTTCATTGGTGAATCTGTAAATTTGTTTTTTCTTTATAATTAATGTCTTCTAGGTTTGTCGAATGCTGAACATATTCTGATATTCTTCATTTTTTAACAGGGGGTTGTAGGCTTTAATTTTTCCCTTACGAACAAAAGTTGCTGTATAATCTCAACATGTGAAGGCATGGAAGTCTAGTAGAGTTCGACAGACTGATGAACCTACTAGCTTTTCTGCGAGGTGTGTAGAATTGATGTAATTTATTTCGTTATTGATTTTCGTTATTGTGATCCATATTTCTTGTTCTTTGATGTTGCCAAGACAAATGATTAAGATGCCAATATCTGCTGATTTTAAGAGGATTTTTTCTTGAGGAGAACATTTGTTTATGGGGGAAAATTATTGTGTGTGCTTCTTCATGGTAACATTTATAATTTCCATCCAGTATTATCACCGGAGTAGTAGAGTTTGCACTATACAGCCCTGCCTTTAGGAAAACCTTAAATTACGGAATTGTGTGAGATGTACCTTTGATGCAGGTAAATTTTAAATTTGTAGAAAATAGAAAAAGATAAACACTAGCATTTTCAACCAAAATTCTCTCTCACTCACGCTTTGGCGAAATGTAGAAATTGTTAGAAAGTAAAGAGTCAAAAACAAAATGAAATTGCAATGTTGATAATAGTTTATTATATGATCAACTCAAATTAAAATTTCTCCATATTTCCTTTTTCAATATGAATTTATATTCCCAAAGAAGAACTAGGGGTAGAAGAAAGACATGACAACGAACGAAATGTCTTGAACGAAGTAGAATCTATGACAGAATAATCTCAAACCACATAATAAAATCTTGTATTCGCGATACTCGCAGTTTGTAAGCTCGCATAGCAAGGTATTTATGAATCTGACATCAAAACGCGTAAAATAAAAATAAAAATAAAAGTTTCCGTGATAATGGATAAATTTTACTCCCTATCACACTATATAAATAGGTATGCGCGACCTCTCCGGTTAAAAATCATTGGTCGGTCGGATTTTTTCTTAATGAATACTATTTCCCACAAAATTGTCTACCTGTTAACTTTTATTTTCTATTTAAAATCTTAGAAAGCGTAATAAAGAGCTTTCAGGGTTGGTAGTTCCGGGGCTTTAGTGTATAAATTTTCAAAAACACTCCCAAGCTTTTTCTTCGTTTTATTCCCGTATTATCGAGCACTTTTTTGAATAACCCATAAATGCTATGAATTTACAATAGATATGGGTAGTTTATTGTATAGTTTCCTGATTTTTGATAATTATTTACCGATTTTAATCGCAGGCCATCATGAATGATAGCTAAAATACAGTTTTTCTCTATTTGATAGCCGTTGACTTTGTTTATCCTAAATATTTAAATTGCAAACTTTCGTAAAAAGATATTAAAAATTTATTATTAGTGATAGAAAATACTTTAACGTAACTAAATAGGTAATTTTTTTAATTTTTTTTTTTTTTTTTTTTGAAATATCACTTGACGATTTTAATGTACCAATTTTGAAGTTTATTAGATAGCGACAAATTTTTTCGAATATCGATTACAGAAGAAATCTTATTTTCTATATGATTTATAAAAAAATATTTATAAAATATGTATAGAGGTTAATATTTTTGTGAGAAAATACTAATGGATAAATGTTGGTAAACTCTAATTGACAGAAGTCAAGACGACTAATAGGTACTTAAGTCGAAAATTCAGTACTTCATGGAATGTTTGAAAAGCTTTAAGATAGCGTACATCCATAAGATAGTACTTGTCATCGAAATAATTTATGTGTTACATGATATTACCAGCATATTTTGGAAAAGAGGAAAGTAGCCTGGGTCAAACACGCACTTTGTGATCATTAATAATATTATGACTCACCTATCTGATTATGATTATTCAAAGATCGATTTTCGTATAACTTGGAATACGAAAACTAAAGTTCAAAAAATTTAACAATGAACTGAAAAGTAAAAAATAATTTAAAATTTTTCCTTGTGGCAAATAATTCATTAAGTCTTGTGTACAAACAGTGAAAATTATTTTGCCTCTTCTATCCTTACAAACATCAGATTTGGGTCAAATTGAAATTGACTGTACTGGAAGCACCAGTTTTCTAATAAATAAAGAATCATCAAAACGGTTCACCCAGTCGAAAGTTCTGAGATAATAAACATAAAAACATACAGTCGAATTGTGAACATTTTCCTGTTTTGAAGTCGTTTATATATATATATATATATATATATATATATATATATATATATATATATATATATATATATATATATATATATACGAAGAAAATTTTTAAACAAAGTAATTAAGGCACATCAGCAATTTAGAAGTATTTACAATCTTACTATTACGTCAGGATCGAATATTTTTAATACGTTTATTTTTAACCCATATGTTTTATTTTTAACCCCATTGTCCTTAACCCATCAATCATAAATAGTGCAACCTCATTATAATGTTACGTTTAATGGGCTTTTAAATATGGCTGTGTTTGAAAAACTATTATTTTATTAGCTAAAGCTAACATATTTTTACTTCACAATATTTAAGATGTTTAAAGAATTCAGTCTGTTAAAATTAATATTGTAAAACCACTTTTTTGAACGGAAAACTATGGTTTCTCTTTACGATTTTCTCATATATAGGTATTTAAAGGTCGTAGTCGAACCACCAAGTCATCATTCGTATGGTGTCTCCTAACAATTTCATTTGGTTAAGTAGTCGTCATATTTTATCTCATCATCTAAAAACCAACAAAATGATGATGACGACGATGGTATAGCTCTTGAAGTCCTAGCTATGCTCTAATCTAGAAGTTATTATTATGATTCTGAGTATGAATTTAATGATAGGTATATTTTTATCATATTTTATTATTTTCATATTCCGTACCACACAGTTCTGTCGTTTTTATTTTCGGTTTTGATTATTGGTATTACTTAACGACCCGTATCGTCAAAATAATGCATCTAAAGATAATACACTATCCACAAATAAAATGAAGGTATTTCTATAGAGTTTTTCCCACAGGCATGGAGTATGTGAACAACTTGTCCATTGAATAAGTTGAACAGAAGATACAGTGTCATCAAAAGGGTTAACGATTTTTTGAGAACTAAATAGTGTTTGAAAATATTGACTGTGATTGTGATAGAAAAATTTTTTTTTTGTATATTAAATAAACAAACAAAACACAAATTTCTTCATAAAAATCTGTATCAGAGAGGTTTTTTTATATAAATTGTAAGACAACTCCATCCTTTATCTATGTAAAACACTAAAAAAAATTTGTAATCAGATTTGTGTCTTAAGTATAGGTGTAAAAATGGTAAAAATAGCATACTATGCTCGCATAGATGTTTTGACATACATTGTGAGAATAATAAAACAATGACAGCTATCCATATCTCGTAAGATCTGTGGTCTTTGCCAAATAAAAATTTTTAAACAAGTAATTTATTTGTTTTTTTTTTTTTTTTTTTATCATTTTTTAGCTAAATTTGAATCATAAAAACTATTACAACTAATAAATACTACGATTTAATTTAATAATAAGAATCATAATAATGTGGTAATACATCCGTTCCACAGACGAGTATACTTTTATTACAAAGGCCACTCACACCAATATTTTTTATCTTGTTTTATTAAACTACACTCATGCAATGAAACTCATATGGGTGAGGGATGGCATATGGAAGAAGACAATAATTTGGTGATTAGTGGATCTGCAGTCGCATTTTCTAAAGAAACTTTGACGTCATAGGTCTGTAGTTGTTAGGAGAGAAACGGCATTCCCCTTCCCCTAGTCAAGAGTGATGTACTTCTTGTTTAATTTTTATGCATTGATAATATTATCAATTAACCGCCCCGTTATTCCGTTAATGTCAATAGACAAATTGTCGGTGACGGGATTCATATGATAATCTAAATAAATGTATTGCCAATATTATCTATTGACCACCCCGTTAATTTCAATAGACAAACTGCCGGTGACGAGATTCATATGATAACCTTCCAATATAAGTAGGCAAACGATAAGACATGAAACAAGCCCTTAAAATCACGGATAATTAGCTGAAATAATAATACTAAAAGCTGGCGGTTGTTAAAGCCAAAAGTTTTTATATTGAACAGCTATTGTTTTCAGCAAAAAAACTAGTATGAAACTATACCCCGAAATATTAAATTGTATGCTGTTTCCTTCTTTTTTTTTATTCATTCTGTTTATGATTAAATACATGACTATTGAAAGCAACGACAAACTTTAGACAGAAAATCTTAAAAGTCTTCTATTTCATTTCTTCTATCCACAGTTCCGTTATTCATATCAAAGTAACTAATTTTAACCTTGGTAATTCAAATTTTTGCGTAAACAAATCAAATTGTAATTACAGATAAAAGAAAAAAACCTAAAAAGGCATTGATCACTTTTGTAAAACAACCAGTAAAAATACCCTTGAGTGTTATGAAGTCAAAAACAAAATATAGAAAACGATAAAGATACTTTCTGCACATATTGCATCTATGGCATATAGATCCTTTATTTTCAAAAGTAATGCTAGAATAAAACTATAAATAAATAAATCGAAGATCTTAAGAAAAGGTTTTAGTTATAATTAATAAAAGGTAAGATAAATCTATTTTCAAGTTTAGGTATGTCTACATTGCGGAAATATATTTTTAATATTACGTACGTACGTTTAAAATTTGTGTATTTGTTCACAAGTTTACGTTGGCTTACCCGATTAAATTGATTGAGACCTTATTCAATCAATTTCAAATTAGTTTTTTTCATTGAGCGATATGTTGAATTGATCTCAGTAGATTGACAGTTAATAACCGCTAGCTACAAATAAAAATTCAAGAAATCTTGTAAATTAGACAGAAGTTGTCCGAAAAATATATTTGGAACAGAAAGAAAGTAATATGTTCTAATCAATATGAGAAGGTACATTTATTTCTTTTACCATTAGTTGTACAACTCAATATGTTATATGTGATATTCGAACTCAACCACAATGTCACATTGAGGTAATGTTGGCGCCCGGCCCACACTTGATCGGTTTAAATGTTTTTAATGTTGATACAATGTATAGTTTTTTTTTATATTTCTTGTTTGTTACTCAATATTCTAGAGCTAGTAAAAAATTGACCTAAAACATTATTTTTATTTTGTTATTTTTGTTACGGCAGTATTGTAAAAATAAAACGAGTAAGGTAGGTCATATATATATATATATATATATATATATATATATATATATATAATATATATATATATATATATATATATATATATATATATATATATATATATATATATATATATATATATATATATATATATATATATATATATATATATATATGTCTTTCGGCAGTCGCAATCGTATAAGTTTCCTATAAAAATAGAATTTTTTATAAAAACATCAGTTTGTAAAGGTTGTTTTTCATTAGTTTAAGTTGTATATCTGCCGGTAATACAAATACTTTGAAACATTTATTATATTTGTTTGTGTATTTTAATCTTGAGTAGATTGAATATCCATCAATTTAATAAATTTTAAATTTAAAGTATTTACATATAAAGACAATACACGTCTTTAAATAAAAATATTTTGATCTTGTTGAGTACAAAAATGATTATCCACTATTCAATCAGGTATAGTATATTATTATTTACCATAACCAAATTTTTTAAACTCCAAAATAAACTTTGCATGTAGTTAAAATATAATAAATGCATTATTATGTATATCTGAGCTAAGTGTTTTCTGACCAATTTTCTACAAATTACTAATAAATTTTTTTCGGGTAGTATCATAAAAACCTCACAAACCTGTACATATAGAAAAATATTTTTACAATAAAAATTATTTTCAAGGATACCGTCAACTTCGCTCATTAGTAGCCTATTTTCTGTACACTTATACCAACAGCTGTACAAGTATCTTTAAATGAATCTAAAGCTATGGAATTCGGAAAAAATGTGGTTCTCCAAACTGAAAATGATTTATTGACAAAGTTAATTCAGAAATTGGATGATGAAAATAAATTGATAACTGACAAAGTTGACAAAGAAAAACGTCTTGAAAACACCAGCTTCTGAAACAATTAACGAAAACCTTCACATAATAAACGAAAAGATAATAATAAAAGCATCCTCTTTTTTATTGATTGTTGACTCCGACTATTGTTTAAATATTTCTTCAATACAGGTTTTAGAGGTTATGTTACATATATCACATATCCAATTAATTTTTAATTGGTTTTCTTCAGTTAGTCTACTATACTCTTCTAAACTCACATTTACACAACAAGAGGAACATGTAACACATTTTAATAACTCATCATATCGTCAATTAATCACAGTGCACAATCAACTCTACGTCCAATCGTTGTGAAACTTAATAACTTCTTTAAATTCCATTTTGAAGAGTTTTTAACGTACTGTTAAAATAAAGGTTTTTCCGAAATATTTCGTTCGTTTTTAAATTATTTAACTGTAAAAAATTATATTACAAATGTTTCTTGAACGAATCGACTTAATAAGCAATAATTCTTCCTGTTTTCTATAACCTTCATTTTTGTTTCTTAGCTCATTTTTTCGTTCAAGTGTTGAATTTTCGAGGTATTTATAAAAAATTGATCAAAATCATGTATTTTTTTTAATCGCACTTTTAAAGTCTGTTTTTACATTTTTTTTGAATTTGCTGTTTTATGTTGAAATTTTCATCCCTAAGTAGGGTTGCAGCTTAATCCTCGACTAACTAGAGCTTAAAAAAATTAAGGTTACAGAATTGCCTTCATTAAAAAAAAAAAATTATCAAATTCGGAGTAATTTTAACCTGTTCCCAACATAATTTCCAAATTTTTTTTTTCACTGTTATTAATAATACATAGTTTCAAGATTAATGTGCTCAGTGTGTGGGCACTGCAAAACAAATTCTTATTTTTTGTACGAATAATAATAAAAACTTCACATATATAGCATATGCATACTGTAGACAATAGTAAGAGTAGAAATTCCCGTCATATTTAATTACAATTAATATGATAAATTTTACTGTCTGTAAATTGGAGTATTTCATGTGTCAATGACCGAATTTCAAGAAGAAAATGGAGAAAAAATACTATTTAAAATTTGAATAGATTTGTTCAAATTTTTCAGTTGACTCCCATATATTATTTCTACTTTTGTTTCATGAATGAAAACGTATGACTAATGATGCATACAACAATTTAAATAGCCTTTTTCGTTAAGAATAGAATCTTCGCTATTCATTTACTATAATATGTAAAATTTTTATAGCCATTGCTTAGTTTAATGTAATGATTTAATTTTGAGCTTATTTTTTGAAATAAAAATCTGACTTTGGTTTTTGTTATATCACCATGCAGTTAATTTGGATTATATAAGGTGGACATAAATTGTGATATGAAAATATGTTAGTAACACTGTCATTCATTATTTTGATAATTTTTGTAATTATTATTTATTTATAATTTAAGTTAAATATTTTGAATTGAAATCATCCAAACAAAATTTTTTTAAATTTTAAATACGCTGCAGTTACTTAAAACTAAAATATGCGCAATTAAATTCTAAATTTTATTTGATCTGCAAATTTTAGCTGCCTACTTGCAGTACATTAGAAGTTAAAACCTTGAAAATAGAAAAAACGGCTAAATTTCTCCAAAAACTAATTGTTTGTGTTGAAAATTGTACCCTAATTCTTTCAGGTATCTTTACTCAAAAATCCACCAACAAATCTTATGTTACAAATGCTTTTGCATATCTGGTTACTCGCCTGACTACAATTTAATTTTCAAAGTTACAATATGTTTAAACCAATTTTAGTGAACCGTTATCAAAAGTTAAATATAACGATGAACTGTAGCTGGTAGATGGACCATGGAATGTGAAATACGTTTAATAAATTACATTGGCGATTGATAGCTTCATAAAATCATATGATTAGAGAATACTTTTGAATATTTTTCATTGATATTTTTGAAGGGAGAATAATTAATTCTTGGTATATTCGATCTGTTTCAGTAAATTGTCACATATACCGACACAATTTATGATTTTTTTATTCATTTGGACTATTTGCAATGAAGACTAAATTAAAAAATCCTAATGTTCGTACAAGACGGAAGTTAAAAGTTAGTTACTATGTAATTAGAAAGAAACACTTGAACAGCATTGAAGTGTTGAACAGCACTTACATGTAAAATGTATAAAATGTATGAAGTTTATATGCAATGTAATTTAAATATAGCAAGAACATTGTGTCTCACAGTACCTTCTGTGTAGACGTATATCACCATATTTGTATCTGTCTCTTTTTAATCAGGGTGCCAAGTTACATTTCGTAGCCGTTAAAAATGTATTGCCATTTTCTTAGTAGGTTGTTAATACGGCATACTCAAATATAAGCCTAACTGTTAAGTTACTCACAATAAACAGGAATAGTAAATTAATTGATCAGAATATATTTATAGATTTATTGGTTTATTTTGACACAAAAAAAATCGAATTCTTTAGGCTATATCACAATGTTCCAATACTAGAATTAAGGTTTAAGAAACACAGCTTAAAAATAAAGGAATAGACTCAGACGAAATAACGGAATTGTTAAAATAAGTCGTCTACGCATAAAACAAACTGTGTTTACCTTCGAAAGGAAATACTTCAAACACTTCTAAGGGAAACCCGATATCTCCATTCTCGATCAACATCTTCCTGACAGATGTATTAGAACAAGCCAAACTAGCGTACAGTGACATTCCAACAATAGATACACATACAGAGACATAGATACGTCGATGATATCCTTACAATTTTTGACACAGGCTAAGAAAGTTTTTCTTAACAATCTATACAATATATATCAATCTATCGATTTCACATTAGAAGTCGAAAAAGATGGTACAATCCCAATTTTAGACTTAAAACTATGAAGAAATGATAATTCAAAAAACTTGGAATTCGGCATAAACAGGTAACCAACATTCTGAAAGACACATCACAGAAATTTGGAGAAAAAATTCGCTCTGATAAAATTCTTAAAATAAACATTATTAAAAAAATATATGTGCATTTTTCTATGACTTTGACATGAACCACTTACTTGTGTGTGTAAAATTTTTATTACATGAATTTCATAAATTTTATAATATCATGATAATAATTAATAATACATAATTAATCGTTTAAGGGGTTAGGTGTAGTCAGGAGCGTGAAAAAATGCCATTTTTTTATAATTTTTTTTATTAGTAATTAAGTTTCACATAAGTAAAAAAATAGTATCATTTCATCATACTTTAACATTACTTCAGTAAAATAAAAATAAAAAAATATTGATTATTTTACAAGTTATGGCGGTATAAGTTGAACAGGTTTTAATAATGGGTCCTTGCGGTGACTATCAAAGCTCCTTGGAGATTCATCTAAAATCAATGAAACAAAAAAAATTACTTTCATGGATAGATAATCTTGTGCCTGAATTTTTTTTTCAAAATTAACAAAATGGCGGCGTCAGGAAATTTTTTTTCCGATTTTCCATTATATTTTATGATATTTCCATTATAAAAATCACAAAAACCAACAATTAATTGTATACAAAAAATCAAAGTTTTTAAAAAAAAAATCCTTCAGGCATTAGGCACTAGCTTTTTATGTTTTCTAAAAGCTGTATAAGTTTCATTCAAATCTATCTAGCGGTTTTAAGTTACAGTGGTCACCAGTTCAAAAAACATAGTTTTCAGAAAAACGCATTTAAAGTTTTACAGTCGATTTATGTACAGTAATAAGAATAATTTCAATACTTACACTGAGTCATCTATTCCTGGACCATATAACAGTTCTTCAGCCGTTGTAGAAGTTTCTTAAACATCAACAATCAAAAAACATCGAACCGGTCAGATATTCGTAACAATAGAACCCAAGAAATGTTTGCTTGCAGCTGCTGCTAGCTACCTGTTCTCGGAAATACTAGACCGCTCGAGAGCCTTTTATTCTTCGCTGAACTAGAATAAAAGATTCTACTCGAAATATATTTGTTGGATTCACTTCAAACTTTCAGAGAATATTTTTAAGATACTATACTTTAAGAAAATGCAAAAAAATTAAAAACGATTTTTTGAAAATTCTGACTACCCCTAACCCCTTAAAGTTTTATAAAAGAGTTTTAATACAACCAGTGCTTTGTCTTCTTCGTATACTTTGCTTGCAATTTAATTATCAATTCAAGAATAAAATTGCTATTAAAGGTTCACGGTTCTCCACCCGAAATATATAATGTAACAAATATTAATATGAATCGAAACATAATGGGTTTGTTTGGCAGAAAAAAGCACGCGTTGTTAACACGCGTTTAAGCTAGCCTTGTTAACGAAATATACGGTTGTCGGCCAGTACACATTTGCTAATTTCAATTGTTATTAATAATTGGTAATTTGCTGAGCAATCACCATTTTTTCTAACAAGCGCTTCCTAGCGCGTTTTTCTGCCAAACGCATCCATTGTGACTTTCATATCAAATATTGAATTGTCATTTTCAAATTAAATAAATTTTTATATATAATGTGAAATATTAACACATAAATATCTATTATGGTTATTTTCTACTATTTCAAAAATCTTAACAATTTGTCGGAGAACTAAAATTTCCATTCAATTCTACTATTTTTTTTATAAAAATTAATTACACAATACCTACAATTAAAATGCATTTGAATAATATTTATATCACGTTCAAAAACTAAATTAATATTTTATTTTACACATTTGCGCACTATACCTGTACAGGTGAAAATATTAATTTAGAAAAAATTTTAAGTTTTTTTTTTTCAAAAGCTTTCAAAACTACTAAGAATATACATTTTTTACTACCAAACTTTTTTTAACTGATAGTAACCTGCCAGATTATATATTTTATGTGAAAAAACTTGATCAAAACATTTAAATATGGCTATAATTTCAATATTATTTCATTTTAGTATGTAAAAGTATACAATTCGGCCAAACAATATTTCGGCTGTTTATTAAAGAGTCAGGTCTTTTTAATATTGTAAAACTAGTGTGTATATTAGAAGAAGACTAATCAATTGAATGTTCGTTCTGCAAGAAAGATAGTGACATTTGCGGCTCTTAATGTTTGGTCTTTTAGTTTACGAATACTCAAAACTACGCTGTTTGAACAACTACAGCTTTAATCTCTATCCACCCTCTAGGCTGTTGTTTAGGTTTGTTCAAAGACTGTTTAAAATTTCAGTAATATAAAAAAAATTGGCTTTCAACAACCGTTTTTTGCATTTTTACATTAAAGTAATCCTGTTAACGACAAAAGATTATATATATTTTTAATAAATAAAACTTTGACGTAGTAGCACTTTAATTGGCACCCTGATTAAATCCCACTTCTTTTCACTATTTAATATTAGTCGAAGTTACAAAGTTGCGTCCAAATCAGTTTTGTTTCATCAAATTAAATGAAATTATCAATTGTTATCCTATATAAAAATGTGAAACTATACTCCACAAGGAAATTCGAAAATTTATTCAAAATCGAAAAAGGTATAAATTCTTAAAATTTATTTTCATACCTTTTTTGTAAAAATAAATTTTATATTTAACCAACGGATATGATATTATATATCTTTCTTAATTTTTTAATTGTTTTAAACGCCCAAATTTTGATTTTTTGTTAAGATTCTTCAAAAATATCTTCACTTCTAACTGAAGTATATTAGTTTCATTCACATTCTATGCAATTGAATTCACAAAATGACTCCATAAGTCTATTTTCGCCCCACCATCCGCAGGATTATAGTTATTAAATTAACTGAAAAACGTAAGGAGATTACCAGCCGATAGTTTAATGTCGTAGTTTAGACTAAAACAGTTAGTGTAACTACGCAAATGAGCATAATCGGTCGGTCAATTGAATATTTATCCATAACACAAACTTTAATCAAGTAGATATGTTTCAAACAACTTTTGTTTGAAGCATTTTTTCATAAACTATGAATATTTGCTACAATTCCAGCTTAAATTCAACTAACAACTCATATATAATATATATTATAATGAGCATAAAATATTTTCATAGCTGCATATGTTAGGCCATATAGATTTTATTCTATTTTATTGATTATTGGTTAATAATTACAATTAATTCCAAAACCAGTACTTGGGTATTTAAACAGTTGATACTGCAAGCTTCTCTTGTTTAGATATATTTTATGGTCATCAAGGCTGATTATAAACTCATAATAATAATTATTTAATTTGGTAGTTATGCGATAAAATAACTTAAATTAAACAGAAATTATCTAGAATACTTTGATTTAAATATGATAATAAAAAATATGTTTAATCCCTACACTTATCGATATCTAATTTGGTAATCATTTTTGGAAAAATGAAACGAGTTAATCGCTTTTGAAACGAAATTATTATTTAATAAATTAAAAACTTACTAAACAAATAAATGCTTTTAACCAAAATGTATTAAATTTGGACGCAACTTTTTTGTTCAACTTTGAAGTTTTTAATTAATTGGACTACACTTGCTATCATATCCTAGACGGTCATGGATATATATAAGAGTAAACTCTTATACAACTACCCTCAAACAAACGTATTATATTCAAAGAGAAGGGGGTTGGTTAAGTTGAATATCTATCAGCCACTTGAGCTTGTTGAATAGGTAATGATGATGTTATTCTACCGCCTGACGATTCAAATATGCTGACAATGTATCAATCGAACCATCGAAGATGATGCTTCTGTTGGTTGTCATGATCATTATTCTTAACTCTTATATAATGCCTTCTCTATAAATTTATTCCAATATTGATGATTAAGGTATTTACAGTAGTGTAGTAGTTAACATTTCATAAGCCTTATATTCAGATCCCGCTTAAAAACATGTTGATTGAACATGTGAATAATTACACCGGAAGTTCTCATTTTTTAAAAGTAGGAACTAGATTATTGGTAGGCAATTCTCTATTAGTTTATATTTGCTACATCTATAACAATATTTGTTTCACTTAAAATTTGAAATACACTGACAATAATGGACACAGATCTTTCACGTGATGTGAGCGTATGTTTACATAAATAGCTATGTACTATGAATGCGTTTTTGTTTGTTGATATGAGGTGAAAAATGAATTTTCTACATTAATCACTGCAATCGGGTACACATGTTTGCATTTGTAAGCATTTTGTGCCCACATAGTTTATACAGACATTTTGAACAAGCTCGAACATATGTGTTGCGTTTGGAGCTGCCAGCATACGTAGGAGTTTTGAAAAATTTGAAACTGCAAATACACTCTCTACACACTCTAAATTTAAAACAGATAAAAACATTTATTTTCGAAGTGAAAAATTTAAATGTTTAAGCCTCCAACTGTAAGTTTAGACTCAACAAATCGGTTTAGCTTATCTATTTTCGATTCTATTGAATTTAACTAAAGTTTTTTAACTTTCAAAATGCTACGAAAGTTGTGTTAACAAAACCAAATGCAAGTAAAAAAATTTAAGAATTGACAAAAACTCAATTCTGTTTAAATCGTTTACTGTCAGTCAAATCTAATTGTTTAAATAATAATGTAATAATATATTTATAATGTAAATTGATAAGTAAATGGTATTTTCACTTTATACATTTTCATTCATATTTAAGAAAATTTTTTTAAATAAAATAGCCTATTGAAATTATTTCGAAATGATATCATAAAATGATATTTTGTACGAAACTTATGTATCAAAATGGCCACTACATAATATCTCAAAGTTCCAAATGTTTGTTTTAATGTTTAGATGTTGAATTGCTAATGTTTAGATTACTCTAAACATATCCAACTATTTATTTTGTAACAAAAAATATTTTACCAAATTCAAATTTTTACTTTTTCGCACTTCATTTTTAGGTTTAAACACAAAAATTTGCTTGTGCAGTAAATTAATTAACGTGGGCAAGTAAATTGGTGCAATTTCATGAGCGTGTAAACCACCAATGTAACAATAACAATGTCATGGTGCTTTGTTTGAGGCTATAGATAATATTGTGTAGTGAATATAAGCAAATCTCTGTGAAAATACCACTTGATCATGGTATATGAACATATATGATATAAGATGTATATTCAAACGTCACATATAAAAAAAAATCATTATTGTTATTACCAACAAAGAAGCAAGTGAAATATGAGACAGCACACCAGGATGACAAATAACAAAAGGTCAATGAGTCTAATAGAATGAAAATCCAATCGAATAAAATACTTAAAATCAGATGCTTAATCGTCAGTTCAATAAAGTCACAAAAATTGTTATAATTTTAATTTTTGTAATAAGCCCAATTTTTTTTGATTCTAAAAACGTTAATACTTTCTCTGAGTACTTAGTATTTACACTAGTTGGCTATTTTTGAATGTCGGCATTAATATGATTACCAGCAGTGACCTGCACATGGTAAAGAAGTTTAAAATTATGAATATTATTTTGAAAGGCCTGTTTTTTGCGTGTCTCACCAAAACCATTTGATATTAGTTAAAGCTGTATATGATAAAAGTGTCTACTTTAATTGGCTCGGCTAAACGCTAAGGTATAATTGTTATTATAAATATCATTATTACTATTAGTATAAAAAAGGAAGTTTCCATCTATATATATTTAAATTTTCTTTGGAAAAGTTAATTTTTTTTCCGCCAAGTATATATGTATGTATGTATGTATGCATCGACTCTGTATACACCAGGTACCTGGACTGTCAATTTCACACATCTCAAAATCTAAAACCGTTTGACTAAACACATTTCAAAAACTTAGCAAAGATAGGCTAAGACTAATAAATACTCAACGAGGCCAATCTACTGTTAGTATGGGAATATAACTGATCCGCTAAGATTGGGTTGGGTTGCAAAAAAAGTCTGGATTGAAAATCTATCTATATATGAAGAATTTAATGTTAATTTAATGATATTTTTCGTTTTTTTCTTTTTTTCTTACAAAATTATTTCACAGTTAAAAAATGAAATTCTAATGACCAAATTGACCAAAAAATTGAATGACTGTCTTAAAGTTGGTTAATATTCATTACTTACATTAATATTATAAAACTTATTTTGAAAATTTATGAGAGAACTAACCACATAATGTTCTTTACAATTAGGTCATGTTTTTTGTAAATTACATATTTCTTACTTTATAGTTCAAATTTTGTGTAAATTATGTACATCATACTATTAATAATATATCATGTGTATAAAATATAGTTTGTTAAAAAATAAATATGAATATAATGTAAGGATAATGTAATGGAATCAAATGCCCTAATAAGGTAATAAATTTTTAAATCATTTCTTATTGGGAATTTCTCGACATTAAACATATTTTTTACTCCATTGTCCAATTACAATTTTTAAATCAATGGTGTTATACAAATTGTGTGGTATAGATTGCTAGTATTGCCTTCTGATGACGTCAAGTTCACAGAAACCTTGGGTTCGTGAGCAACAGTAGGCTAAGAATAACATATGATAATTGATAAAACTATTTATGAAATACGATGATCCTAACAAATTTCGGTATGTTTTACCAAAAATAAATTTGTACATAATAATTTCTACAACATTTGATTACTTTTGAAGAAAAAAACTTTTGAAAATATATAAAACACCAATTTGAATTTGCAAAGTGTAATTAACGATACTAGAAGGTTGATTTAATGCATTTTTATTAGACCATGGATTAAAATTTAATTTGACACTGATAAATACATTCATGGATCTTGAGAATACAAGATTTGTCGCTCATACCGTTAAATTTGTAGAACAATTATTTTTCTGTGATTTTCACTTAGATTTCAATTTTACTCAAATATACGTGATGTAAATCAACTCAGGGAATTCATGGGATTCAGTAATAGTTACGATACCGTTTTACAAAAGTTTTATAGTATCTTGACATCATTTTTAAAAAGGGTAATAAAATAACCTTTATGAATTAAGAGAGAATTTAAATGATATTTATATTGATGAAAGTAAATTGAAAGTAGAATTTTTCGAAAGTAGAAAAATTTTAAAGTTAAATTATTAAAAAGTGAATCGTTTAAAGTAAAATTATTTCAAACGAGAAATAGATAGACACAAAGTAGATTTCCTATCAAGTGTAATTCAAAAGTAGAAGAAAAATTTTGAAAATGATGTTTAAAATAAAATAAAAATTTAATAATTTTAGGGTCCAAGAAGGCATATTTATAAAGCCGTTGGAAGAAATACAATTTTTGATCTTTGATTTCTGGTCTATATAAATTATTTTTCCTTCGCCATTTTCTATTCGCAATTGATGGTATAAAGTTCTCTGTTTGAATATAAAACTCGGTGACTTAGATAGTTGTAAACAAATAGAAATCGCTGATTCAAGCATTATTTTATTACATTTGCATCAAAAATTGCAATAAAAAGAAACGTCAATCTATACACTTATGAATTAATAATAAAAACATATAAACTGTAAAATTATAGTATGTCATATAGGATAATTAACTTCGCAAGTATTTATTTTTGCATATTTGATTGTAATTATTAGAACACGGTTTATAATTAACCATTCTGCTTGTCGTATATTTAAATATTAACATTTTCAAAATATTTTTATTAATGTGAACTTCGCAACAATTTTATGCAATATGTCAGAGAATATTAGTTTAGTTGAAAACTTGTAATGCTAAAGGATATTCACACTACAAACAAAATTTTGATATATATGTTCATAGAATCACCTAAATAATCTATTTCTGTCAATTTGTCCATCCGAACCTACACTTGTCTGCCGTCAAGATACCTCTAAAACCAAAAAATATATCAAGCTGAAATTTTGGTGACATATTTTTGACTTAAAAATTGAGTTTAAATTCGTGATTAAGCAAATGAATGGTCTGTTGGGACCCATGGATACATACCCCAACTTTTCTACCATAAATGATAGGAGAAAAATAAAAGCAAAAAATTTATGTTTTTGTTCTAATATACTAGTT
The DNA here is from genome assembly GCA_020423425.1 of Chrysopa pallens. NCBI lineage: Eukaryota > Metazoa > Arthropoda > Insecta > Neuroptera > Chrysopidae > Chrysopa > Chrysopa pallens. The sequence continues at coordinate 91,762,720 of CM035592.1, forward strand.
ATGTTTGGAACATTATTTCATAAAATATTTGGATTCGCCACAAGTTTTGAGAAATTAAGCTAAAATAATCTAAATATCAGTCTATACAGTTTTAAATTCATATATCCTAATTATTATGTAGTATAATTATATATTCTTATGTGTTATTATATATGTGTTTAATATAATAACACATAAGGATATTTAATTATACTACATAATAATTAGGATATATGAATTTAAAACTGTATAGACTAATATTTAGATTATTTTATGAATGCTGATGATTCAAATTAGTTCAAACATTCATATAAAATGATATGTCGAGCATAATGGATTATTTAGGTTTTTTTTATCATTCTTACTTGTTTTATTTCAAAATAAGTAGTATTTTTTTTTTTTTAATTATTCTAAATCTTGAAATTTTAGTACTGTCTGTATGTCTATAAATGTAAGATTCCTTTTTGGATAAGTATAATTTTTCGGTTAAATATAGACTAGAGTTCCAGTACAGCGGTCAAATTCGACCATAATCACTCAAAAGTGAATCTCACTACTTTTAAACAGTACAGTATACATGCATGCGTTCCTTTAAACAAAACAGTATATTAAACAAAAGAGTATTTCGTATGTGTCATAGTGTGTAATGTTTTGTTTTATTAACTTAATGTATGTTTTATGCATAATTAAAAAAAAAAAATTTTCTTCCTCCAGTCGTTCTCTGTATAAGCTATAAGTGTGCCATTTTCATACTCCTCCGTCCGCCCAATTTTTGTAAAAAAGCGTAAATAGTTTTTGCTTCACGTATTAATGAATAGATAATGTGTATCTTTCTACACTCTCTTATACAATTAATTAATAAAAGTTTTAATTTTCTGAGCATGCAAGTAAAAATGCTGTAAGGTATGATACCTACGGTGAACAAATCATAACTCTTTTATTTACTAAATTTATCCGCAATTCTTAAACCACAAATTTAATAGAATTAGCATTGGATTTCTTTGGTTAACTTTATTGTCACTCTTAGTTCTTAAAACAATTTAAGCCTAATTTTTATAATTTTTTTTAAACAGAAATCGGGGTATACATTATAATTTAAGCTTTATATATTTAATTGAAATAAAAAAAAACCATTTAAATAAAGTGTTATTTAATTTAAGGGTGTTAAGTTATCAGATGTATATATTTGTGAAAATTAAAAAGTTGAAACATGAAATTATTCTAAATAATTAAAGATTCAAATGATCATATAAAAAATAAATCATTAGCTTTTGTGCTTTTCACAGAAACCCAACATTTGTTTTGTAAAATTATAATTCATGATTTACAAGTGAATAAAATCGAAGAATATGGAAAATCTAAACAATAAGAGTAAGATTATGTTTTTAAAAAAAACTAGCTACAAAATTTTTTCTTTATGTTTATATAATACTTGCTTAAAATAATAAAAGTGCAAAAAAAACTTCTGTGGTATGGGTATTCATAGAATCAATTCATTAGTCTGTTCGTCATCAAAACATACAAATTTTGAGTGAAACTGTTTGCATAAGTTTATATTTGCAAATACAGCTCATTAATATAAATGCATGTACCTAAAACCACTCATTATGCACATTGCTACATATATTCAACACTTCATAGTTATATATACCACATATTTAGTGTAACTTAATAATGTTAATAATTATGAATATTTGAAACATTGAAACTCAACCATATGCATAGTATTAGAAGATATGCATTATCATCCATATGCATTGTGTACCAATAGAAGATATATTTTTTCCTAACCACTTATTGGATGAAAATTAGACAAAAGAGTGCGATATTTCGGAACAGGTTAAAACTACTCAAATTTTGATAATTAAAAGAAAAAAAGAATTAACTAAAAATGCTTTCAATTTTCACAATTTCAAACGCTCCAATGGAAGGGTTGGATATCACTTTTTCCGAGGGATGAAAATTTAAATTGAAATCGTTACAACAGCAAATTTTAAACAAAAAATGGACCTATGGTTCAAAAACCGGTTCATGGATCCATGGGACCCAACAGATCATTCATTTATGCATTCATGAACTTAACTAAATTTTTATATTCAAAATACGCCACTAAATTTCAGACAAACGGATAGACATGACTGGATTATTTAGGTAGAAATAAAATTCGGTTCATATTATATCTATAGAAATGATACATATAGACCAGAGTAGAAGCCTTAAAAACTGATAAAAAGTTGAAGAATATTATAGTAGGATGAAACCCATTGGTAACGCAAGATAATATGATAAAAATGAATGGAAAAATAAATTACGGGCGATCTGAGTTCGGGAAGTTTGAAAGGGGTGAGCTTTTAAGGGTAAAACACGATTTATTTCGATTTCTGGCAAAAGTACAAGTCCTGTAGAAAAAAATTAAATGGCAAAGTTGTAGGTAATAAAAAGATCTACAACTTTTGTATTAACACTTTTTTGACATATCCTCAAAATTTTTCGATTGAAAATTGGGTGCTTTTTCGATATTTATTCAAAATAAGATGAAAAAATAAATATTTTAAAACAAAAAAATTATAGTGTATTTGGAACATAAAAAGTTAAGTTTTCACCAAATTTCGTAGAAAAAAAATAAAATACCTAAAACTTGGTTATTTTAATTTTCACATAAATTTTGAGGTTATGTGAAAAAAGTGTAAATACAAATGCTGTAGATCTTTATATTACCTACAACTTTGCTTTTGAACTTTTTTCCATAGGACTTATAGTTTTGCCGGAAATTCAGAAAAACCGAATTTTACCCTTAAAAACTCACCCCCGCCCCTACTTCCCGAACTCAGATTGTCCGCAATTTATTTTTTTTTCTTTTTTATTATATTATCTTCCGTTTCCAATTGGTTTCATTCTACTATAATTTTTTTTTTTCCAAAAATGATCAACCGTGGTATAATATTTCTATACGTTTTTCTATAAGCTTCATCTTTTTACTCTACTTTTTTCGGTTAAGTGTCTAAGTTTGTAGCTATTTATAAAAAACAATTTACACAATTTTTAAATGAACAACAGATATTCCGGATCATGCATAAGTATTGACTTTTCAAAAAACTTTAAGGTATATTTTTAGCTTTAATTCTTCTGTTGTATCGTTTTGTTAAATATTTGCTGATATGTACTTTTTATTTGCAAATTTGCATCCCTTTAAAGGTGTTGCAGGGTGGGTGCAGTTAGAGCGTCAATTTTTCAACTATTTAGGTACCTTTGTTTCTTAATTACCTATATATATATATATATATATATATATATATATATATATATATATATATATATATATATATATATATATATATATATATATATATATATATATATATATATATAACATTGAAATCGGAATAGTTTTCCGAAACTTGCTCCGAAATAATATTTAAACTTTCTTCCTTTAACTTGTATGATAGATAGAAATTCTTTTATTGCATAAATATGTAACTATCGGACACTTTATATAGTAAAAGTTTTCCAAATAATAGTTTCGTCTAATTTGTGGATTTGTAAATAAATTTGTGCAATCATAGTATAGAAATAATTTTATTTTAAGATGAACATATGAGGCGGCTATTGGAATTCACAAGACCAACAGATATATTAGCCAAGATAAGTTGCTTGGGTCATGATTCTACTATATTTCAATCATTAATCTTCTACTTTATTGTATTTCCAATATGGATTACAATGATTATTTTTCATTATATATATGTATATCATCATTACATGGATCTTGAGTATACTATGAATTGCCTTATTTCAGGAGTGGCTATGACAGCGGTAAGTAATATTTAATGTTTTAAAATAATTATTATTAGATACTATAATAAGAAGAGTTGCCTCAAAAAATTATACCTGTATAGTACAATATCTTAAATCTATAATATGCATTAATACATAATACGCATTATAGTTCAATTTTCGCGCAAAAATAAGTTAAAAAACTATTATTCAAAAATCTTGACATGAAAACGAAGGGCGTGCTGAAGTTTTTCTCTAAAAACAATTTCTAAAGTCAAAATCAAAATTGTATTTAATGAATTTAGAAATCTAAGTTTATTTTTATTATGGTTATTTTGTAATAATAACGTTTACATGCCAAGTTATTCAGAATATACTCTTCTAACAAAAATTTGATTTTCATAAAGATGGCATTGCATGGATGATAGAAGTCGTCATCGTAAAAATTAAAAAAAAAAAATATCAGTTTTCAACACTTCTTTTAACTCATATAATCCAAAAACTGTTCCACCTCGCGATTTTCTGTAAATTGTCCTACTGATGATACAAATGTATATTGTCAGGTGACAACTCGGTGCCAATGTTTTGAAACGAAAATCTTTAAGCAATTGCAACGAATTGTTATTTTCAATCGCGATTTTTATAATCTTTGATCAAACGAGTAAAAAAGATTTATTAATTTTGTACTATAAGGAACAATTACATTTTTGAGAATAAGAATATTCCTATAATTCTGTTAATATATGGCCCAATTAAAAATTTATAATGAAAAATAATAAATTGAGAACAGTAATTACTGTATTGTTAAAAATAATCAATGGATCATTTAATACAATACCTATAAAAATATTTTAATCAACAAAATTATATAAAAAAGTGTCAATTGAACTTTTACCATTCCAACAAATTGATTCCTAATCCGCGCGAAAATGTGTCAACAAAAATACATTTAAACAGTTTGTGTTTTATTAAACATTTTGCTAAATAGACGCGATATATCACTTCTAGTTGTTTTTAAACGATCGGTTCAGCTTTGCTTGTTCCACTAAAAGTATCTCAGTTTATATATTATAACATTTCTTAACATTGCGCTGACGTTCCTTTATGGGAAACATAATCACCCAGACTTTCAAGTGAATTTAAACATTTTATAAAGCTGATTTTATTAATGTTTTTTTTTAGTGTACAGTTAGACTTTTTACATTATTTTATAAGCGTAAACTTATAAAGAAAATGATAAATATGATAAAGTATGAATTTTGGCCATTGAATATTTCAAAAAACGATGCATATTATGCTACACGATGTAAATACACTGTTATTTTATTCAGATGTTATGTTATATTGTTATTTATTGCAAGTTTCGCCTTCGTTATATATCCATTTGAGATTGGAGATGGTAAGAGGAAGATGCCTTTAGTCATGTGGTAAGTAAACAAACTGGTTCTATGAGTCGTGATCACGCGGCGACCTGAACAAAACAACCCCTAGACAAAATATCCTCATATTAAATATTATTACTGGCAAATTACCTCCACGACAAAATAACTCCAATTAAAATATCTTCAGGATATATCTCCATCATAATTTCATTGCTCGACGACTCAGACTAGTTAATTGATGGAAACTAATTATTAATTAAACTAATATTTATTATAAATATATTTCTCATTTTAGAAAATTGTTATAAGCAACATTATTTAACGATACAAAACAAAAACAATTTGTCACAACTCGTAAGCGAAATGCGGTATATGTACCGCAAAAAAACAAAACAAAACATTAGAATTGTACCTAATAAAATAAAAATATTTTCTTGCTGCTTTCACATTAACAAGTTAATGTTAATTAGCCATTAAATACGCAAATGCAAATTAATTAAAATAACAAAATCAAAAGCGTAATAAAATAAATTATAAAAATTAAAAAATAAAATAAAATAATCTATAAATTGTCTTAAACTAACCTTGATATACAGTTTTGAAAAATGAAAGGGTGATTTTCAGGTGATTCTTTTTCAGAAAAATTGTGGTAATATTAAAGGAAATACAAAACAGTGACGAAACTGATAAATTTCTTTTGCTCAGGAGAATAGTTGAAATTTAATATGGGGATATTTTGGTGATTGAGGTTTTTGCCCGGAGAGAAAATATAATAATTCCAGTTAACGGTGTGAGATCGAAACTAATGTAAACACACATATCGTATATATAAAATTTGACTAAATTGTTCACGAAATATCGACATGTCAGTGTTAAAAAGAGATAATAATACGAACTTAACATTCCTTGGGCGATAATTAATAGATGAGATTGATGTTGTTAAAATCTATCCCGAACACTTTTGGAAACCAAAAATTATTAAATGATTCATCATTAGTTATAGAGTTTTACAGACCATAAGATTGGTGGATACGAATCGAGAATATCTCAGAAAGTTTCAATTAAAATAAAAATTTTAAATCGGAGCAAAACAAAAAATTTTTAGAAAATCAATACTTTTGACTTGGGAAGTAATAATTATTCAGAACATTTTTACTATAATGCAAATGCATCCTGCATTTATTTTTGTTCACGCTTTTGTGCCTTTTTCAAAAATTTAAAGTCACTTTTGACCATCATTAGCTTACAAAAATAATAATAATTTGAACATTTGCAGGCAATATGTGAACATATCCTTGATGTAGTGAGTTTTGCATGTACTTTCCGACATTTAACATGTAATTGCATCTTAAAGTATACACAAACATGCATATTTTTTTATATAGTAGTAAACATGCATGGGTAAAAATACTAAAAATTAGACTATTATAAAAGCGTACACAAAATTGCTATAAATTCTTGTTTAATATATAATACAAAAATTTTCTCATCAAATATCGTTTTTGAATCGGATGATTGATATCGTACTTATACTAATATATATATATATATATATATATATATATATATATATATATATATATATATATATATATATATATATATATGTCTCGATTCTAAGAACAAATGCATAATTAATGAATCATTTGAGATTCCGTTGGTAGCCAAAATTACTCTTGAAAGATTCCTCTGTATTGAAAGACAGATAAAGACAATAATGTGTTACTTGATCTATCTACTCTTTAAACTATATGATTTATATGGAATCTGACCGTATTTAAAAGAAATATTAAATAAAAATTAAATTTTAATAATGTTTGTATTATTTGATTATTTTCATATTTTAATAATGTTTGTATTATTTGATTATTTTCATATTTTAATAATGTTTGTATTATTTGATTTTTTCATTTCAGGTATCCATTGAATATTAGTAAAACACGCCAATATCAATTATCCATTATGCAGATTGAAACCGGAATTTTATGGTTGAATTTCATCTGTATTAATTTTGCAACATATTACATGGTGTTTTCTTTTTCTTTTTGGTGTCAGTTACGTTTTTTGTGTGAGAAGCTTGAAAAAATTCAAAAAAGCCAATTTGATAATGAAATGAAGTTATATGAAGAATTGAAATTCATAGTTAAACATCATCTAAAATTAATCGAGTAAATATAACTTTTTCATATTATATCTTTATCAATCAAATATTCAGCATATAATTTGTACAATTTTGTTTTTTTGTTGGGTCACGAAATACCTAATTCTTAAATAAATTAATTTTATCTTTTTTAGTTTAAAACTTGGGTTAAGGATCCATTGGACCCAATTAATTTTGCTTATTCACGAGCTCAAACTCACTTTTAATGTTGAGAATGCGTCAGCTAGCTATCTCTTTTTGTTTTTGAGTTATCGTGATAACCGACCGAAAGAAAGTCGTAAATGGAATAAATACGTGTTTCTATTAACACTTATAGTAAAATTTTATCTGTGCGGTCAACATTAATTAGCGCTAAAAATTTAAGACTAAAATTATTATACTCTAAGATCAAAATTATTATACTCTAAGATATTATGTATGTCGAGGATAAAAATGATTGCGAACCTTTGAACCTAAAATACACAGATTGTTTCGATAAGTGTTTCAACGCTCATGATTTTATTTCCTATTAATAGTAGTTGATAAAAATAAATTCCATCTGATAAACAGATGGGTGGAGGTTGACCAATGTTAGTATCCTGTACTAGGATTACATGATTATAACTACGTGATAATGAAATATAGAATGTAAATTGAATTAATTAAAAACGAATTATACTTAGCGAAAGGTATGGTTTGTGATTGAGATTTTAGAAAACAATAAAATACAGAGAGTGTCAAATTCATAAATCTAGACTTGATGAAAAATTCAAACCAATACTACTTTCTTATTACTAGTAATCACTATTAAAAAAGTGCTGAAAATAAGACCGTAATAATAATGTTTAAAGAAACCTCTATATCCACAACGTTTATCGCGTGCAATAAAAATTTTTTTAAATCATTATTACTTTTTAAAAGAATTTGTAACTTATAAAAATAAATGCTGCAAAGATTTTTATGTTATTATAGAAAAATGTGATGTGATGTATTACGTAATTTTTAACCTTTTTTGCAAATATATGTTATTTTATTCATAGATTCTGGAATTACTTTTTGGATCTTTTCAATTTGAATATTCTATTTGAATATTTCTCACTTACTTTTTTAAATTCTACCGTGCTCACTGCAGTTCGAATAATTGTGAGTTTGACAAAAATAGGAAATAAATTTAATTTTGGTAAACTTCATATTGCTAAATGATTTTAGGAAGTTGATATGATGATGTTGATTTATGTTGCGGTCATGATAATCGTCACGGCTAATTTCTTATTTTATTCGGTATTGGGGTCAATCATTCAAACAGAGGCAAGTAACAGATTATTAGTAAAGTAACAAAATATATTATTTTAATAGTTTGTTTTGATTTTAGAGCGTTAAAATTTCAGATGCTGCCTATGCATGCATGTGGTATGATTTATCAAAGAAAAATAAATTAGCTCTATTACAGATAATACAGTCTGGTCAAGAACCTTTAACTTTGAATTGCGCAATTATTGGAATTGTTAGTAATAAATCAGTTATTGAGGTTAGCCAATGAAATTAATTCTGAAACTGTCTGTAATTCGGTAAACAATTTGTTTTTTTTTTTCAGATATTACGAATGGCCTTCTCGATTTCTACACTATTTCTACGTACGCAAAAATCTTAATCAAAATAAGCGATTCTTCGATATAATTTTAAGTTTACATAAAGCTTATTTTAAATATTGGTAGTTAAATTTAATTACTTTAAATTTTGCATGCATAGATCAACACAATTGCGATATCAAACAGTGTGGTATGAGAAGTGGTAAAGTTTTAAACAAATATAAAAAAAAAAAGTAATATGGTAGGGGATTTATTGTTGGTGTTAAATTAAGAAATTTGAGATTCGTACACGGCATAGTTAAGATTTTAGATATTTCCATAATTAAAAATCTAGGTGAATTTAACGACGTGAAGTATATTGAATTATTTATTATATAATCATATTAATTCTCTTGACGCTTGGCCTAAGATGCATATTTCAGAAGTTTTAAGTGGCAAATCTATATGGAACTGCCAAAAGCATCTCAAACATTCAACATCTTTTTGGATCCAAGAGTCTGCGGATTTGGTTTTATTATCTAATGCCAGTCTTAAGATTATTTTTTGCAGCTTTTATTTAAGGCATATTTTAGATTAGTCATAATATAAAATTATACAATCAGGTCGAATTGGCGTGCGCTTAAATTGAGCGCTAGTGTTACAGCGCACAAACGATATAAACTAAGCGTACATTGTGGAATCCTTGCTCATGGTCTGTTAAGTGTAGGATATAAATTATTTTAAGTATAAGAATCAATTTTTTTTTTTTAATTGGTTAAATACCTATGCTTGTTATTAAATGCTTAAAGTTAGTTTTAAATTAAAATAATTAAAAAATTTAAATACATAAACTAATGTTTAAAAAACTAATTCAAAATTACAAACTTATATGCATAGTGAACTGGAACAAACATTCTTTAAAAAAATTTTGGCGTTATTTCAAAAAATCTTCGTTTTAAAATTAACACATATTTTGTTTCCCGTTCAAATTACTGGTGGACAATACACACGAAAAAATACCCTTCAACTGTTACGCATATGTATTGTTTAATGAGAAATACTTAAGGTTTATGGTGAGACGTGGATCACTGTTGGACAACTAAATATCTCACTTAGAATAAAAATATTAAATTCCTGCTCAAAAGTAAAGAATTATAAACAAATCAGGACTACGGGTAATTGGATTACACTCATTGATAGGCCAATCAATGAGCGTTTAAATTGATTTTACTACATTCCAATTACCTGTGATCTTGATTCTATATTACTGGAATTAAATTTTTTACTAAAAAGATGTTAAGATTTAGTTTTTTAATTTTTATATATTCAAAATGTTTTCCAAAGTAACGGTTCAGTTCACCGACTTGGCTTAAAATATCTTCTAAGATGCTTTATCAAATTGCTATTCATAAACATATCCAACATATTCTATCGCTAAATCGTTGTAAAAAACTTTTACATTAATATGAGTGTATGTAAGTATCTCACACAAATTAAGGTCAGTTTTATAAATTATTTTTCTATTGTAACGATCTTTTTTTCTTCCATGAAGTTGATGTTTTATACAGGTTTATCAAGATAATTAAATTTTGGAAAAAGTTATGTTGAATTATAATGAAAGAAGAGAAGTAATTTAGGTATGAATCTAGTTTCTTGATTTTGATAGCACAAATTTTTTTCTTACCCCATTTAGATGTAGAGCTTTTCAACGGTACCTAGGTATGAATTATTGTTTACCACTTGAAGCAGACACACGGTACATGTCACCAATGCAAACATAACTATTCTTTTTGAATTATTAAAACGCATAGCTGATATGAAAATGATTATATGTTTTCGTTCGTTTCAATTATTGTTCTCATATAAGGGAGAAAAGTCCAAATCGGATTTCACATTACGTTTAGAATTACTTTATCAATGGGATGATACTTCGAAAAAATTTTTAATTAGAAAATGGAAATTTTATATATCATACAAGTTTGTGCTTTTGAAATATTTGACAAATTGATAAATCTTTAGAAACTTGACATTAATAGGTTGTAGACTAGGCATTCATGTGATTTACCAAGCTGGGTTGGTATTCGCAAAATGTTTATTTCAAAATCTAATAATAAATATTTCAAAAACATAATTTTTCGTTTTTCTCGATTATTAATATGCCCTTGGCTTTTTTAACTCCGTTTCAAACATTTTTATTATTTAATATTCTTAAAACAATCCAAGATTTTATATACAAAATTCGGTTTTGAGAAAGGCAAATTAAAAATCATATTCATTTAACATGTACATCATACACTCCTTTTTTGTATTTGATTATTAATTAATTCTGATTAAAACCTGTGCTAAATTATGAATATATTTCTTTATCTATTCGATTATTATTTCGACATTTATTTAAGTAAATTTTAATTCAAATTCTAGAGTCTATAATGCTCTTATAGTGAAAATTGTCGGCCACTTGCAGACAAACCTTTTTTTTTGTATTCTATTTGTGTTTAATGATAATTAGTCTGTGGTAAAACAAAATTGTTACTGGCATAAAGATAATTTTTAAGTTACTGAAGTTGTCCTTAGTTTTTATTGAAATCTGACGCCATTGTGAAAGACTTTCTTTACGGGATGTTCAACAAATTTCTTTTACAAATTGAGAAATGAGAACTAAACTCAGTTTATACTTTCGATCGAAAAGTATATTATTATAAACTTGTCTACCATGCTAATAAATATTTTTGGATGTGAGTGTAAACGGAATAAAGTATATCATCGAAAAATAAAAGAATAATCCTTTGTTAATACATTTAAACATTTAATCAATATAGGAAAATTTTGCTCTAATTAGTTAAACGATTATTTTAATTCAATGCAAAAATCATAATAAATAGTAAAAACGATATTAAATAATATTTAAAAAAATAATTAGTGTCGTAACTGGTTCCACTGTAGCGGTGCTTAGTTACACATAGCGGTGCTTAGTTACAATAAAACGTTAGGTGCATAAAAATTTTATTAAATAATTAAAATTATATATAAAAAAAAATTTTCGTGGAATATTTCAGATTTAATGTTCATTGAAAAAAGTGAGTTGGTTTATTAGAAAAATAAAATTTTTTTTTAAATAGAGAAAACACGCTTGACATTGCTTGATATCAAATGTTTCAAATATTCCATAGTTAGCCATTTATGAAAATAATAAAATTTTTAATTATTGCTTTATTCGTTTTTTTAACATTTTGAAAATTATTTTTGGCTTGAACTATTACGACAACTATTACAAATATTATGCAAAATATTGAATAAAACTGTTGTTCTGTTTATATTTTTATACAACATAATATATTTCGAAGAATTTCTGCACCATATTTATTTTTAATCAAATAATATAAATTTATATAAATAAATATATATACGTTGTTCCAATAAAAATATGAACAGAAAATCTTTTTTTTTTGGTCTAACAGTAAATTCTTTATATTTATTTTCTACTTTGCTAATTGCTAAGAAAGCGGTTTTTTTTAAATATATGAACTAAACACATATCTTCCCGTACTATTTCATTGTTTAAATTTCTATTTTAAATATTATTTTCGAATTCCATCATGGTATCAGATATATGGTACTTTAATCTGTTATTTTCATCGAGTCCTTTTACACGTCTACATAATTTCAGATTATTTAGTTCTAGAATGAAACTTTATATGAAACATTCCTTTACATTGACATGTTAATTCAGACACATTGGTGTGTTGACCCCAATAAACACTAAATGTTACACGATGTAAAATGGACAACTGTAGAAATATAGTAGTAAGTAGTAAGTTCTCTCTGATCCTTGATGGTGTTAAGCATCGCATCATCAGAAGCGATCCTTGATGGTGTTAAGCATCGCATCATCGCATCATCAGAAGTTATTTCATTTTTACAATTGAAAACGCGTCCCAGTGAAGCATTAGACAGCATTAAACAAACGACGTAACAACATGATTAATAGGCAATTCTCAAGTCTAAGGACATTTGTCTACCTTTCTCATCAGAAAAAATAAGCACTTTTGGGCAGAATGGGCTAAGACACTTTTGAAGCAAAGGCTAGCTCAAAAATAATTATTTTTTTAAAATTACTATTATAAAATAATGTTTTAACTTTCGTTGGCACAATATCAGATGAATTCTCAGAACTGAACTCGAATAGCGATACACACACTTGATTATTCTAATTTAGAGTTATAGATTCCCGAGGAAACACAACCGAAGAAAGACTGCCTGCTTGCGTCACATGAATAATTTGTTCACAATCACTATTCGCAGCAGCTGTATTGACCTTCATAAACCAATATTCTATCTTTCAATTCATTCATCAAAAATCATTTTAATTAATATAATTTAGTTTTTTTAATCTCAACCTTATAAAAATATATTTCCGTCCCATACCTAGAAACATTACGTTTAAATGTTGACAAGGCCAAATTTTTGTTAGTAGTATTGGCAACTTCATTGTCCGTACATTATAGAGGCGAAGCTCACATTTGGATTAGTGTTACTAGTACTCGGCAATGAAGTTTCAACTTTATTCGAGAAATGGTTTAGAAAATACATTGTTTAAAAAAAACAGAAACAAACAAAAATTACAAATGTAAAATTAAATAATATTATAATAAAATATACTACTAATTAATAAAACACAGATTATTAAAAATTAATATAAAACCTATAAACCTATAGCTTATCTATAATAAATATGGAAGTATTAATCTCGTAACCCACATAAAAGCAACATTTAACAACAAGACAAAATGAAAACAAAATAAAAAATGTTGATTCGAAATTATTAATTAATTTATCAATCCGTTAAAAAATTAATGTTCACGAAATTATCAATACAATCTAAAATAAAAAATAATAATACACTTCAGCTAATAAATACGTATTTAATTACAGTAAAGCATATTATTATATAGCCAAGTTGTAGTTTGGCCGGAAATCGAAATAAACCGTGTTTTACCCTTAAAAACTCACCCTTTCGACACTTCCCGAACTCAGAGCGCCCGCAATTTATTTTTTCTTTTATTTTTATCATATTATCTTGCGTTTCAAATGCGTTTTATCCTACTATAATTTTCTTCTTCTTTTTATCATTTTTTAAGGCTTCCACTCTAGTCTATTAGTAAAGTGGGCGATCAAAAATGATTTTTATGAATGTTAATGGTTAAAAGTAGTTGATTGAACTGTTTAACTAGTATTTATTATTAGTTGTGATTTTCGTTTTTCATATTTACAAACAAATGGTATTCCACCTTTTCTACTGAAATTAATAAAAAGTTAAAAATATACATAGAAAAACCTTTTGACTCGAATTAAAGCACTATTTCTATTTGTTATGGACCTTTATTAAAACTTGATCCTTAAAACAGACTAGGATGTATATCAGCTTTTCGAAACAATTGAATTCTAAATAGACTCATAAGTAGCCGTTAATTAGTTGTGGAAAAAAGTTAATCGCTCAAACCATATCGGAGAAAATTGCAAAAGTTGACAGTCAACCTTACGAAACAATTTTTTCTGATCACATCAAAATAGGTGCATGAGAAGCCGCTATTTAATCGTTATTTAGTTGTGAAAAGAAAATTTTTCTTCGCGCTAGCCATAACGGAGAAAATTGATGTTTCGTTAAGTTGACAGTCAATTTAGTAAGTAATGATGGTAGATAATGATTGCCGTTTCACTATCAGCGATAGATGAGGAATTATGCTTATCGGGATTCATGTTAGGGCTTATGAATCTTAAAAATTAAAGTTATTACATTTCCCAGTGTTCGAGTTAAACTTTAGTAAACGTTTGTAAGTCGACAGCAATTTGATTTAAAAATAATTAGGTAGTGAAGAAAAAATGATCTGTGATTCTTGGCTATCGCCACATTTTGAGATACACGCTTTTAGCTTTTATTTGCAAACTTCAAAAAGCATATTTTTAATATCTCTTAAATTTTATTTAAATACTTTTTTAGACTACACCCAAAAATAATAATAATAATAATAATAATAATTATAATAATAAAATAAAACGATATACCTAATTAAATATGAAATTTATAAAATATATAAATATGTATGCCTGGTAGTTCTATATGTTGATTAGCGAGTGAACAAGTTTCCTTTAAAATAAAAAATCGAGTGTTTTTAACAAAACTTTTTATAATTTATTAAGATGATTGGTAAAAATAAATTATCATTCTGATGTTTAGTTGTTCTTCTGAATTTGAAATGATGATTGATTTTCTTCCTTATTCTGATATGTTTATTTAGAAACTTTTTTAATTTTCAACTTAACTTTTACAATTTCTTTTTAATTTTAATATTTTAAGAGATTTTTATATTAAAAACTGTGTGTAGTTATTGGTTTTGTTGTAGAATATGCGCTTAGGTTAAATACATTTTGTAGTAAAATATTGCGGATTGAAAATTTATCGTTTCATAAAATAAAAATTGTCATTAGAAAGGAATACTTTGGTGGCGGCTTGCCTAGACCTGAAAAATGAGGGAAGAAAATATTTATGGAATCACATGATTCGTCATTTAACTTCTGAAAAAGAGAACAAATTTCAAAAACTAAAAACGATATTTTTAGAAAATTTTGGAGATAGATTAATGACTGAAAGTGAATGTGCAATGTTTCACATAAAAATTTGAAACTAGAACAAAAACATGGTAATATCTTCAATATCAAAATTAAAATGAAATAATGGCTCTTTGACGAGTTAAGGCAATAATACTTATACACGCTAGGATACTTAGACTGGGATGTTGCGAGTTCGAATCAAGGCAGCGGTAGTGTGATCGAGTGCAGCGGCAGTGTGATAATTAAAATTAACGGGAACTTAATTTATCACACTGTTATCGCTTGGATAAGAACGAGGTAACCTATTTCATCCATATAATAAATTGTATAATGTGTAAAATCGGATGTAGTTTAAATGAAACACTAACTATAATCATGTGGCTGGCTTCTGTTATAGACGTATATGCCTGAAGAATGGAGGTCTGAAGAACCTCATTTTTATTTTATATTAAATGGAAATTGATTCAAAATTAAGTAATAAGTACTCGATTATTTGCATGTTATCTTCGTAGAGATACAAACGTTTTTGGTGAAAATAAGAATATTTCGTAGTTACTTTTGCTTCATCTTTTTGTTTTCTATTTAAAAAAAAGAATATGCAAATATTTATCTAATACAGAAATTTGATACATGAAATCTTTCTTTACAGAATTCGCAGATAATTCGCCAAGTTTACGACCCTACTAAGTTATTATTATTTTTTTTATAAAAAAAGTTTTTATATACTTATGTTAAATAATAATTAAAAATTTAACTTTTATTAATTAAAAATGAATACATTCATTCTTTCTATCAACAAATGAATATTGAAACTTTTATAAGTAACATAAGCAGAGAATATCCAAATACAGCTTTTTTTTAATCTCCCATCTCTTATCAACAATTTTTGTTTTTACGACATAATATTACTACATTATACCTACATAGCAGATAATATAGTAGAGAAATATTTACATATGACAGCGGTCATTAAATGGATATTCTAATCTGTATAAATATACCAGATTTCCTAAAAAGGACGCTCAAATTTGTTAACCAAAAACATTTATGTTAGTGGTGAATTTCTTACAATCAAAGTTTGTGATTATTGCTGTATTACTTTGGCTGTACCGCATAAAGTTAGCTAAATTTTACTGTAAGCATTTTGATATAAATTAAAAGAACATTTTGTAAAGGAGATATTCGATAATCTTCCCAAATCTCTTTCAAGGCATACAAAAAATGCATAGAACCAAAAAAATTATCTACTTAGTGATATTTTGTAATAAATCATTAGAGTGCATTTTTGTAACATCTTGAAAATAAAATACTCGGTTCTAGTCTCTTTGTCTTACATATTATTTTCTGGTATATTGATAATATTCTTCTTGGTATCAAAGGCACAATTTGGTAGACAATTAGATAACTGCCTGAAATTTGTACATAGCTCTCATCCAAAAATTAATTTTACAATGGAAATAGATAACAAGTACTATCAACTTTCTAGATTTGTGTAATGGTAGAAATGCCACTAAATTCTCATTTGATACATACAGAAAAAATACTTAATCAGATGCCACAAACCCTACCGATTTTCTAAAACCCTAGCCTCACGGCTTATCTGCGTACCGGTCTATGGTCCACAGAGCGTATACTATCCCTCTTTCCAAAAGTGACAAACGTAAGGAACTGAATACCATAATTTTGAACATGCACGATACATTCTTTTTTAACAATTTCATAGTTAAGGAGCCCTACTTTCTAGCGATCTGACGCGGCCTTACAAATTCAGGTATATCTCCGAAAGTATTTATCGGATTGGCTTCAAATTTTCAGAGAATATACTCAAATATATGTACATTTCGAAAAAAGTTTTGAAAGATTTTTTGAAAATTCTTATTGCGTATAACCCCTTAAATAATGGATGTGACCACCAAATTATAAGAATTTTATTAATAAAAAAAAAACCAAGCTATGCAAAATCAAATATTCCCACATATTACATCCAAAACAAAAAAATATTATGTATCTCTCTCACATTTAGGCAATATCTCACAACAAATTGGAAACGTCTTTTGGAAATATGATAAACAGAAAGATATTTATGATATGGAAGTATATGTAACATTCCCTAGGAAACTAAAGTCAACGATATCCATCAATGATAAATACGATTGATATATTTGATTTAGATTTGGTATATTTCTACAATCTACACTTATCATAAATCAATCGTTCGCCTCTTAGAAGTAAATTTTAAAAAATTGAGTAGTATAATCTCTAAACTAAACTAAAAGATATGCCTATTTTCACATTAAAATTTATATTAAATTACTAGTGCACCTTTGACAAAAATCATTATCAAGTAATGAAATATCTTTTATTATAAATATTTTTACGATATTTATAATTTCAAATCTAATAAAGAGGAGTTATTAATGTCTATTTGATTATTAAAAATTGAAAAATTTGGGTTTTTATTTTATTTATTTATCTTCAGGGCTTCACTATGAATTTGAAGACCTGTGTTGGTACCTCCGGCTTGTGTTCACTATCAATTTGAAGACCTGTGTTGGTAATATGAATGGAAAATGTTGAACAAGTTTTATGTCTGGTTATGTGCTCTTTGTACCTGGCTAAAAATGTTCTACCTGCACCACATTTATTTAGGATGGCGTTTTTTTTTTTGCGTTAAAATTGATTTGCCTAAATTACCGTTACTATTATCATCTGGTATCAGTGGTAGTTATATTCGATTTTACATCGATGTAAAATATATATATATACAAACCGAAGCCGATGTGGGGTACAGAATATCAAATATATATATATATATATATATATATATATATATATATATATATATATATATATATATATATATATATATATATATATATATATATATATATATATATATATATTTATATTCTGTACCCCACATCGGCTTCGGTTTGTTGAGCTGATATGATGATATACGACACGTTGACCCAAATTTTACTATTCGTACCATTGCCAAAGTTTGCTCGCTAAAATATAGTTATTGTATGCCATACATTATATTTACATATAATACTGCGGGTGTATTATCAGTTCTGAATTGAATTTTGAAGTGTGATAATTGATCATAAGCAGTTATACCAGTACATTGTGGACCACAACCAATCAAAGACATCCGAAGAAATTTCAATTTTAACCTTTTGTTTTTTTATTGGGTTTGGACTTATTGGTGTATTAGTTTTCTACTAATTTATTTTGCCCATTTTTAATTGATCAATGTATCTTATTCCGTTATGGTCATCACCGTTTAGAAGTAGAGCTCTAATTACAGTAAATGGAACTATATGCGACTGTAGGACAAGCTACACTAAGTTTTCAAAGCAGTTTTACAAAATCTCTAATCTTGCACATTTTGTTTTCCTCGAAAGTGTTAATAAAATGTTCTTAATTCGTTTCTCTTATTATCTGTTAATTTTAATATGAAGTTTAAGTCTAACGAGTTATAACGAAGTTTAGGTATTTACATTTCTGGCTGGGTTCTTATGAAATTTTGTGGTGTGTGTAATTATGAATCCTAAGTTTTCACTATATTTAAAGTTTTTTCACTACATTTAACGTATACACAATAATTTTACGTATGAATTATTAACGATAATTAGGTCATCAATATAGATTACTGATAAAATTTCCAATTCTCCAATTTGTTTCGTAATTTTTGTATAAACGATAGGACTTGTGCATAGTCCAAAGTATAAGCAAATGACTGATAGAGCTGAAATCTGAATGTTTAAAACTTTTTGGAGATTTCAAAAGTACAAGACAGAATGCGACCTTTAGTTCGATCTAGCACATATATATCCCAATTTATATTAGGTGTTTCGCAGACTTTATATCTTCTGACCTTCAAATAAGTAGTGCCGATAAATTTGGTTAAATTTTTTAAGTTAAATCTTTTGGAACCATTTGTTTCAGGGAAAAAGTAGGAAATGAATTGTATGTCTTTATCTTGACAAAATTTTTTGTAATTAAGATCTTATCAATTTCAAAACTTATTTTTGTTAGATCAGCTTTTGCCCAATTTTATTCTGCTGGTAGATATATTTGTTTTGTGAATTTCTATGAACGGTGTTTTGTAACCGTTAAAACATTGTTAAACAAATTTGTCACTGGTAATTTATTCCCAGATTTTAGCAAAATGATTAAGCAGGCCCTATGGTTCATTTACCTCAGGTGAACTGGGTTTGAAAGTTATTGATTTTTCATGGTGTTTTTTCTTTGGTCCCATTGAGCTTCGGTGATTTTCAGCTTGTTATCAGTTAGTAATTTTCCAGTGTAAGGATATTTCATGAAGGTTTACTGAAAAATACCGTCTTGATGATATTATTTTTAATTCACATAGTGCAGAAACTGCGTAGCCAATACCTATTTTTTATATAAAATGCTCAACTCATTTCAAAGCGACTTTTGCTATGAACGGAGCTATTTCTGTATTTATCTTAGAAGCTTCTGGATAAAGTTCATCATTTCGTGTGTAAATATCTAGGATATTTTACTAATGCTCCTCTGAGTACCCTTCTTGCATCCATGCTTGACACAGAAGTTTTTATTCTTTATTTATTTTTATGGGTATTTTTTGACGTCAGGATGCTCTCCTTGTATATATACAATCATATCTTTAATATTTAGTGCATTTTAATACTCTACAACCGGGAAGGCCCTATCTGATTAATTGTATGAACATTTTCTTCATTATCAACAATGAAACGGGCTCCCCATGAGATTAATTATTCTTTTTGAGTGTTTAATTACATTGTTGAAGATAATTATTTTATCATAAATACATGTTATGAAAAGTTTGGGCAGAGTCGGGGTAAGTTTTGTCCTATGGACAGTTTTGCAGTATGGAAATTTTGTCTTGTGGACCTTTTGCAATATGGAAATTTTTAATTTTTTGTATGGATATATTTCCACATTAATATTTTGTCGTATGAATTTAATGTGTATTATGTACATTCACACAAACATTCATGAATATGGGTATCTCTCTGTATGTGTGGCTCACTGTACTTGAGTATGTTTACAAGTAAATATTTCGTATGAAAATTAAATACTTTCTGACATGTATAAAAACTTTTATTTGTATAAATTTAGTTGAAGTTTACCTGAAATGTCGTTTTTATTTTCAATAACTGGTATGTTGATTCCAGTTAATTTTGACACAGCATTTGCAAGGTTAGAAATCAGTTTTTCGATTCTGTGCCCGTTTTATGATTTTTTCAGTAACTTTCTCCAGATTGTGAACGTGATTGCTTCTTCTTTTTATCAACTGATATTATTTTTTAATATTTTTAATTATTATTTATTGCACTATTACTCAGCACATATGAAAGGTTACGACGAATAAATATGACACTAGGCGACGCATCGATCTCATATCAACCATAGGCGCCAAAAATTCAAAATACTCTAAGAAAAAGTGTTACGTGAAATATTTATCATCAAATCGTCCTTTAATCCACCCATTACATCTGTTCACGTTACAAGATATTGTACTTTGTTTTTCTACTAACTTTTAATTGAATATAATTTAGGAGAAAGTAAGAAAATTAAGGACAAGTTTCGGATATAATTATTTTTTATTAATAAAAACGTAATAGATTTTATTGCAATTAGTATGGTTCGGGTTTATTAAGAAACGCATGATTTAACAATTGGCTTATCACATACAAGTAAAAAATAATACGCAATAGTGACAATCTCCATTAATTAAATTTACAGTAGATTGAATATTTAATTTAGTTTTTACCATTTTTGAAGCCTCTAGACCATTGTACGGATATTTTCTAAATATACATAAGTATTTCATTTATTTATACAAACTGGAATGATTACCTAAGGTAAAATTAACGAAATATTTGTAAATAAAAATTGTTAATAATGACGGTAGGTATTAATTAAATTCTCTTGTAATACTAGGCTTTAACATAAGTTTCTAGAACCAGTTGACTATTTTTTGTCATTCTATTATGTTTTCATATTCAAATGGAGGTAGTTCAGAATTCGCAAAAACATTGTTAATTCATTTACCCTCGAATGTTAAGATATTTGTTTTACTGAAATATTTTAAAAGCACTCAACAAGAATATTTAAGTTTCGGTAAACATTTTCTTTAAAAGAACTTTATTTTAAATATTAACCATTAGGAGGAAATGGGGTTGATTCATACTGTTTTTACTTTCAACCCTGTAAAAGAAAAACTACTTTTGTTATCAAATTTATCATTATACTGCAAGATAACTTACACATCAGTTTAGAAAATTAGGTTAGTTTAGTTCCGCCAGGACTTAATTAAGTAATAAGTGATTTTGCGTGCATGCAAATCTTACAAATGTGCCCTACGTGTAGGGTTTTACAATTAAGTTATTTTTTTAAATTTATGTATTACTCGATTTTATTACTCTTGCTAATCGATATTAGTTTGATAAATTAACATGCAACCTATTCAGAGGTATACATCAGAATTTGGTAACAGGAATAGTTTAAGTCACTTTTATTCCGGCACATTCGTTATGAGGTACATTCACACTCTGTAAATACACCCTAAGACTGCGTGATTTAATGTACTGACAATATGTATGTTTTGCCACTTTATGTTTGTAAATGTTAGTCCCATGATACTAAAAAAAAAATTATCAGACACATTAAAGCACACTATAATAAATTATTAATCAACAATTACAAGATATATTCAATTGAAAAGTAGCGGCTTATATCACCTCAGTACAAAAACATATTACGTTTTGTCTTTGCGTCAGCTGCAGTCGGTCGCACTACCGACTCTCTCTAAGAGGCGAATGAATTTGATGACAAATTATTTACGTAAATTTACAAAAAATCTTGAAAGTGTCTAGCCTTTATATGGCTATTGTATGTATGCGCACAATGTATAATTCTACCTTACTAGAAAAATGATTTGTATAGTTGAGAATGCTCTACGCTTGATAATATTTAGGCTGACTTCCGGCCATGCATATTTGATTTTTTAGATAGTTAAAGTTGCAAATGCCTCATGTTTTTAGGAAATTTGAGTTAATAGCGTCTATTATTCTGAAACTTATCAACAGACTTATTATTATCAACAGACTTAGTTGGTTCAATATCCTACGTATGTCTGAAAATCAATATTTAAACTTTTGTTTCGACTAAAATAATCAAATTTCGTCAATGCATATATGACGAATTTATTAGAGATTAGTAATTACAATAAATTATATCTATGTGCTCACGAGATAATTTCGTTATAAAATTTTGGTGAATAACTAGGAATAACTAACAGTTTATGCAAAAATGTGTCAAAAAGCGTGTTTTCAAAACCCATACGAGTATTATTCGTTATAGATATTCTCCATCATATTTAATTAGTGTTGATGCCATTGAAAAAATATTTCGAAATATTGGCTTGTGGAAATTATAAATTATCCTTAGGTACTCTTTTATCAAAATACCTGTAATCTTGCGATCATTGAGAAATAAAATTTTATGAAAAATTCAAATTTTTGTTATTGTTTTGCATTAATTAAGGACTTAAACATTCGCATACGTCATTAAATATCAGCCAGATATACTTTTAAAACACTTTTCTTTGATTCGCTTTCACACTTTGTTTTTTGCTCGTTTGGGTTCAATTCTGAATAGATACCATTGAAATCCGATGTAGTACAGGATTTTTATTGTGTATTTTATAGTTTATTCAGATTAAAATGCAAGTTTAACTTAGATAAACAAAATCTAATAAAGATCTGAATACTCCATAAAAATAGTGTCTTTTGTAATTTTAATTTTAATTTTTTTTGTAATAATAGCATGAACATATTGTTGCGTTGTTTTGTACTTGACTGCTAAGTTGGAATTATTTTGAAAATTTAGCTAATATTTTTAGTCGAGTAAAAAAGAAATTTTAAAACACATACTAAAGCGATAAAATTAGTCAATTTCCAGACATAATTTATACAAAGATTTAGACGTTAGAAGTGCAATATTACGATATAATTTGCGCATAAAAATTATAATTGAAATATTTTTTGGGTAATTAAAAAAAGTATAAACGAAGAAAATGTGATGGTAAACATTTTTTTAATATTCTAGATATATGAAATATATGAGGAATGTATTAAATATTAAATGCACAAAAAAAACTTTACTTTATAAATAAAAAATGACAAGGGTAACCGAGCGGAAAATTTGTACCAAAAAATACAATAAGATATAGAACAAAATAATCTAAACATGAAATTCAAATTCATTTTATTTTATAACTATCTAACTCTATGAGCTGCATATTTATAGTATTTTAAAAATGCTAAAGATATGGTAGTTCAAGTAATGATTTTCAATTTTATCACTTGTTTCTTCTTGATTTTTCATACGAAAAGTTTTCAAGAAAATATATTCGTTGAAAAATTGTTACAAATCACAAATTAATAAAAATATAATTAAAAATCAAATTATTTTATTAGTGAAGGTTAAAATGTTTTTAGTAAAAAATTTTTAAAATTTATTTATAAAAATAATACAGTTTTATTACTGTGTAAGAAATATTAAAAAAACAAGTGGTCAAATTGCGATCTACAAAGCCTACACAACTAACTTCTCAATGAGCAGAATAAAAAAGCAAGTAAGTTTGTTATTTGGAATTTGGAATTTGTATTTTTAAGTTTTGTTATATAACCTTAAGATAAAACGGCTTGTCCAAGTTTACTGAGCCCTTGTCATTTGGATTAAGCCACGTAATTACACGTTTAATAAAATTTAATACAGGTCGATATCATTATTTTTCCTGGAGATAATCCAGGCGAAAAGATCAAACGCACTTACACAGACATCTCTCTTAAAATTTTGGATTTGAGTTATAGTAACCTTGAAAAATGAAGATATGTAAAAATTACAGATTCTCAAAATCAGCCCTATTACAAGCACTTCCCACAGGAAAGTTAAACATAGACTGCCAAAAATTAACTTAGTCGTGATGTACGAATATGCATAGATATCTTCGGTACATAAGTAAAATAATAGACTTTTATAATTATAGTTGAATATAGAAGATTCATTCTATTTTTTAGAGAGAACTGTATTGTTTTACTAATTATAGTCAACCGCCAATGGGTCACTTAATACTTACTATACATACATGGACATAATTTTTTTATTAAGCATGAAATTGAGCTATAAAAACAAATGGATTGTACTTTCATAACCTGATTCTTGCCTTTGGATATAGAGATAAAATAAATGTTGATGGAAAATTATAAATCGAATGAGGCCGTTTTTAGAAGAATCAGATTATAATAATGATATTAATAACATAACAATAATATTGTCCACTTTTTTAGTTTTCGTTATATAATTAAAAGTAATTATTATAATTTTTTAACGGAAGTACAATTAACTTTCATTGAAAAATTTATTTTTCATATAAAAATATAAGAGTTTTATAGGTTGTCATTCAAGTATTCCAATTTTTAACAAATTACACATAAAATAACTTTACAAAGATAAATTTTTAACTCAAAAATAAAAAATAGAAACTACAAAAAATAAGAAACACCATAAAAAAATTCAATAAAATTAAATAAATAAATAACTGGTAAAAAATAATTTTCAATTAAAAACTTCTTAATATTCTGGCTAAAAAAAATTTTAATATTTATTATTTTAAATCTAGTAACGTCTTTAGCACTTTTTGTATAGTTCTATAAATTAGAGCGATATCACTCTCGTTGTTAAAAATAATCAAAGGAAAATCAAATTTACAAAATTAAGAATCGTTTTTTGAAGATATGTTTCAAAATATACAATTTTTCAGTGTATAATTTTATACATATTTTTTTCTCAAGCATTTCCTCTTTTATTTTTAAATCTGAAAAAATAAAAACAGGAATTAAAAGAAAACTAAAAAATGTGGCCGCCATGTTAAACATAATGATCAAACATTTAGCACCATGCCAAATTTTGTGAAAATAAGTCTTTCAGTGTTAATTGGAAAGGTATTAATATTGAATAAAAAAAATCTTGCGAACAAAATATTTCCAACAGAATAACAAAACAAAAAGACTCCTGTGATAGAGAACACTCCATTTAATAGAATTTATCGTAGAGGTAAACGTTAATAAAGTTAGCATATATCCGCCATCTCATATAAATATAAACCATATATCAACATACTCAGGATGTTTCACTGAAACAACTCAAAAGAACAATGGACAAACTAAAATTTTAAAAGTATGTTCTGTGTCGAAAAAATTAATAAGAATAACTGAATAACAACTTAATTTATTGGAAATATGGTTTAGTATCAATGTTTGAACCATTTTATCATTATCATATGATACAGTAACATTTATTGTAATTTTATTAGCTGAAATTGTAGCGGATTTAATGAATGTTAATGAAAAATATTTAAATTAAAAGTATCCATGAAGCTGAAAAAGCAAAGGAATCAAAATTAAATTTAAATATTCTCAATATTAGGTCCTTTTTAGATGAAACTAGGTGCCTTTTTGCCCTGCCTTCAATACTATATTTATTAAAATCCAAAAAAAAAATAAAAAAATCCGTACAACATGAATTACTTCTGAAAAAAGTGTCAACCTAGCATATAGCACGTATTTTTTTTTTTTTTTTTGAATTTTGATTAAATTGAGTATTGAAGACACACCATAAAAGCATCTAAAGAGCACCTTATTTCTGTGCTTTCAATGTATTATTATTGTTTTTATTTCAGAATTGATCTTCCTGCTTGATATCACGACAGCAATTCATCTTCATAAATCAATTGTTTTAATTAAAAATTTCAGCATTATTGTAATTTTATAGCACCTATCAAGCACTTACATTTAAACAATAATTTTGGCTCGTGGATTCTGTGAACCTAAGAGCTCACTTTTTAGGACTATGCTACGCCACCAAAATTTCGGCCTACTATATCTTTTTTAAGAGCCATCTTGATGGTGAGCAGACCGGTAGGCGTACATATTCTATAAGTACATGCCGAGAATAAAAAGAGAACACCTATTATTCAAATAGATCAAATGGTATGCAATTTGTCATAAAACTGTTTAATTCGTTAAAGCTGCAATTCAGGTAACAAATTTTCAATAAAAATAGTTTGGTCTTCCGAAACTCATGAAAACCAATTATCTTTTTTCTGAGACACTATATATACATAAAAATAATTTTACAGCATTAAAAGTAATTTTTGTAACCCTCAAATGTCATTTTCAGTTTATGTAATTTTAATTCCAGTTCAGTGAAGTGTCGAATATTTAATATATATTTATATGCTGTGCATCTAAATACAAATGCTAAAAAACTGATCAGTACTTTTCATATGAAAAGTGAGATCGATCGTTTTTCAACTTTATTGTTTTATTTTCAATTTAATATTTAACTCAAATTTCTCTCTACATATTAAATTATTTGTGCTAAATAAACCGACTATACCGCAGATCGAAGAGGGATTCAACTAGGAAGGTGTGTTCTTTGTAAGACGGAGTCTTCCGTTATAAAAGGATGTTGCAGATCATATTCGTATCGAAATCAAAACCCATAACTTTGAAATTCAAAATAAAATTTATTTGTTTTTTCTCACTATGTCGAACTATAAACTATTTAAGATTTGCATATCGCCTGGTTCAAGTAACATCGGAACCATTCGTCATTCTCTGGAAAGAATGGATTTTACGAAATTCTACCCTCAAGGGGTGTGAAAAACGGTGACTTTGTTTGTAAATTATTGAAACTCATTGCCAAGCGTGGTGAAAAAGGGGTTGCAAATTATTCCTTATTTGTATCCTTTATAAGCTTTTCGAAGAAAAACTAACAAAAACGAAATTTACAGTTTCACTAAATATTATCATAGCTAATATGTTTTTGAACTCCTTAAATACCGTGGCGGGGAGTACCGTGGAATACGACGGGGATTATTTCCAAAAAAAAAAAAAAAAAAAAATAGTTCTAGTAGTTAATTGAACGATTATCACCAAACTTGTTTCAGAAACTCTCATATACAATCTCAAAGGCTAGGCAGATGTTTTATGCTCTGATAACTATCATTAAAATAATTAAAATTTATTGAAATGGTAATTTTCAAAAAGTGATGAATTCAAATCATACATCTAATGAATGAAAAACATCACCTAATGAATATATTTGGATTTATTATTTCAATGCTTTTAAGTTATTTTAAGTTTCGGTGCACATTGTGTTTCACAGTGATATCGCATAATAAATAACAATTCGTGCTGTACGTTCAAAAATGCATCTTTTTATCAGGTAAACCAAAATTACGGAATATCTCATAACACACGTAATAAAAACATATAGAAGTAACAAACTAGCTGCAAGAAATAGTTGACATTGGTGGCAGTACTGAGTATCAGTATGGGAAACAATTCAAAAATTGGGAGAGAATGACTGTTATTTCTTTTATTCTTTGAAAATTCCCCATAATCTACGATGATTTAAAATGACTATATCAGCACGATCCAAACAATAACTGTATTAAATAACATTTAAAGTGCCGAAGGGATGTTGTTCGTTTAATATACTTATTATAATTGTCCATAATTTTTAAATTCAATATTTGAAAATTGATTTCATTCTTTCTATATATACCAGG
Organism: Chrysopa pallens; assembly: GCA_020423425.1. Taxonomy (NCBI): domain Eukaryota; kingdom Metazoa; phylum Arthropoda; class Insecta; order Neuroptera; family Chrysopidae; genus Chrysopa; species Chrysopa pallens. The sequence goes on from CM035592.1 coordinate 91,790,827, forward strand.
GTAGATAATTTTTGAAAGGGAAAAAAATTATACTAGAATGAAACAATTAATTTAAAAATGGAAGGAAAAACAAATTACGTGTGATCTGAGTTCGGGAAGTAGTAGGGGGTGAGTGTTTAAGGGTAAAATTCAGTATAAGGGTAAATTTCTGGAAAAAATACAAGTCATATGGAAAAAAATTAAATGGCAAACTTTTGCATTCACAATTTTTTTAACATTAACCACAAAATTTATGTGAAAAATAAAAATTACCAATTTTTTGGTTTGGTATTTTTATCTTTTACAACAAACAAATATTTTTCCACGAAAATTTATCTTTTTATGTTCCATATACACTGTAATTTTTTTGGTATAAAATATTTATTTTTCAACTTACTTTGAATAAATATTGAAAAATCACCCTAATTTTCAATCGAAAAATTTTGACGTTATATGAAAAAAGTGTAAATACAAAAGTTGTAGATCTTTTTGTTACCAACAACTTTGTCGTTTAACTTTTTTCTTCTACCCTGTTTTAATATTCAATAATACTCGTTATTCTATATGTATACCTCTGAACATGCAAGCCGAATTTTAATATTGTCTAACTTATGATTATACTCCTTCCCAATGTTGTAATAAATACATATGAGATTGCAAAAATTATGGAATTAAGCTTTAAAGGTTAAGAAAGAGCGCAAAAGCATTTTTCGTTGAATTTAAAATATGGACTGTTCGCTCAAAGTCGTCCGATTTGAATTATTCTTATTTCAGTACAAAGTAGGCATTTAAGAGTAGAAACATTCAATTTTCGGTTAAATTACATATCTAAAGGGTAAGATGGCTGCGCAAAACCAAGCATGCCTAGTGGTGTATAACAACTAAAACAAAATTTGACCAAAAAAGATTGTGCTTAAAAGTAAAAAAGGAATATAAATAATTTCATTTCGACGCAAATATAACATTAACTTTTCGTTGGTAATGAAAGGTAATTTATGGCAAGATAAAAAACACTTCGTTCAACTTGACTCTAACTACGATAAAATTGCCAGTTTTGATGCCGTTAATATCTGACTCACACAAAGTATTGTTTAGAATTCATTTTATTATAGAACATAAAGGTTCACAAAGATAAACCAGATATTTTAAATCTGAGTTTTGTTATGAATAGAAGACGACCTAAACAGTAGTCTTGTTTTGTATTGTTGAGATATCTCAGTTCTGACTTGATACAATTAATATTACATTTAAATATATACAAGTTTTCTATCAATATTAAATTAATTCATATGTATGTCGGTGTACATTTTATTTTTCAATTCGTGTGTTGGTTGGCTTAATTAAGATATTTACTAGAACGGATGTAATTTGAATATTACTAAAATATACTGTGTATCATTAAAAAATATTTAAAAAGTCATTTGTGTTCGGAGCACATTGTGAATACAAGAAATAAAATATTGTAAAAATTTATTTATTTTCAATATTCAATGTAGTAGGTATTATTTTCAATGTAGAATTTTAATTAAGATTCAAAACACGTTCGAATCAGTTATTTAGTAGCCTTGCTATCAGTACAACACAATTTAATTATCTACAATCATTAAATACCATTTTGCGTAATCAATGAATTTGTTATCGTACTGTATTTGCAAGCAAGTTATTATTTTCACTCCGAAATATGAAACCCAATATTTTATGAAATATTTACACCGTGTTGCACCAATAATGAAAAAAAAAATTTTATTAATGCTTGTTTTTATCCAGTTTTACTTTTTTGTCAGTTCGCGTCGTTAGCTAACGATTTCTTTTGCCAAAATTGTAGTGTATTGTAGTTAATTATTTTATGTATTGCTATATATTTTAAATAATAATTATTTTCATTATTAACAATTATTCCCACTTGTTTTTAAATAAAATTTAATAAAAAACCATAGTTACTGAAAACATAAATTTCACAAAAGCCACTATTATTTTTACTTTAAAGATAACACTGCGAACTATCAAGTAGAGTTACCGAATTCCAGCTCTAGGTCGAACGACGGGAATTGATATTGCGATCCAGATAAACAGAATACCTAAGTCGGATGTCTAACGAACTAGGCTATCATATTTGACACACACAGTTACGATTTTTGTTTACTTAATTCACAAAAAAAAAAAAATAATAATAATAATAGTAATAATAATAATAAATGATTTCTATTTAAATAAATTAAAAAAAGATACTTTCAAATCGTAACATTTACTATATTATAATAACTGCCTTTACTACATAATAATTTTTAAGTGTATAACCGACGTTATTTGTTTATTCATCAAAAGCTGTTTTTCTTAATTACGATTTGTGCAATCGTTTATGTGCTGATATTCTATATTTTTAATATGGAAATAGTAATATGTTTTCCGGAATAATATAAAAATTGTATAAAGTATATAAATATATATATTTTATATAATTATATAAAGTATAGAAACGCTTAGAAACTCCTCTTGTTACACTGGCCTTAGAACTGACATCATCAACACAGCCTCTGAGCACAATGCGTAATGGATAAACCATTGTTTTTAATTCATGGTATGGTGTGATGATGGAACGCTAAGCTATATCGAATATTATTAAGTTTAAACATTCGATGAACATACAAATTGGTGTCGTTGGTTGAAATATAGAATAGTTAATTAATTCCAACCCTTCGTATGAGATGGTATATTAAATTCTTATACATTCATATATTTCAAAGTGTAGGTTAAAAATTTCAAGTAATCAGTATTCTATTTGTTGCATTCGATTTTGCTTTAAATAATGCTATATTTTCACGTCGAAATTGTAAAGTGTAAACTTATACCAGTCTCATTCTTGGTAAAACTTATGCTAGGTTTCATTTATCATATTTTTTATTTAATATATTTTTGTATAATGCAGTTTTTGTTATTCTCAATTTTTATACCAATTGTTTCTTTTTTAAAGTTGATACTTTAATGATAAAAAAAATTAAAACTTATCGTTTAATGCATTTATTGTGAAACTCCAAGTAAATTGATTAAGCAGATATTAGATATTTAAATTGATTAAACAGATATTAGATATTTATTTTGTGGTTAGGTAGTTGTTAAGATTTCTTCATAATTGTCATACGTTATGTTTTATGTGTTTGTTTTCTCAATTTTTATAACATACTTGGTTATTGCTAGGTCACTCTCTACTTGAACTCATTTATACATTTTTGATTTGTTGTTATTTACCGTTTTTAATTCTCTTAAAATAAGGGAATTTTTTCAGGAAACGAGACATGGCTTCTTTAATCTTTTATTTTCAGTTCCAAAAATATATTATAAATGTGATCACATACATTTTCTCTATATAGATATTTTAAATAATCCATGTAAAGATTCTTTCATTATCTCGTTCTATATGTCGTTTTAAATGTGCATTCTTTATGCTCATTTTTGAATGAAAAATGATTTAAATGCATGGAGAATATGTATTTAATTTACATAATATGATTCAGTCATGTTATTTAAATTAAATAAGAGAAAAAATATAGTAGAAAAGTTTTTGAAACTTTAATATTATTTTCTTTCAAATTTTATACATATATAAAAATGATAATTTTTTCGTAAACATTTGCTACTACTTTAAAAAGGAACGTTATATGCAGATATAATAAGATGAAATAATTGTATTTATGGATCCAAATCGAAACTACAATTTACGTACATAGAAAGCATGGAATAAAAAATATCGTCCTTTCGATTATTCAAAATTCTATATTACATAAACAAGCAAAGATAACAACTAACGGAGTACCCAGTCTAATATACCAAATACCCAGACTATAAAATTATAATCACTGTTAATAGCTTATGCAGTGTACAAAACAGAGTCTACAGTTGTACAAAATAAACAAAATAAAATGGGCACATTGTCATGGGAGAGATGTGCCGGTAGGAACAATACTTCTTTCGATATATACCCATTTCATATGAATAAAAAACAACCACAATTGAGGAATGGTTATAATATTGAATTTATTAATTTTATTTTTAGAATACAGGATAATAAGAGAAAAATCTCGTTTTAATATATGACCGACGAACAATTGTTTACATACCTATGTGAAACGGACATACCAATGTGATTATAAAATACAATAATGTGCTTGTTAACAGATATTTTTTGGCAATGTTAATTTGCCATATAATTTTTTTGTAATATGTATAAGAAAGTGTCGGCCTAGAACAAACTTTTTCTTGTTTAGTTCTCATCTGCCAAACGCCTAATAAGAACCACAGTTTCAATTAAAATATGAATTGATAAACGCTTTCATTACATAAATTTGAACTTAAATTGTGGCGAATTCATATATTTGTCAAAAAAATGTTTCAATTAAAAGTTTTTAGTTTATTAATTTTTTTCTATGGATTAAAAATTGGACCATGAATCCATTGTATCCAATAGACTTATTTTGCTTATTCACGAACTAAAACTGACTCTTTGGGTCAAGAATATGCCACCAAAATTTCAACTCGCATCTAATTTTGTTTTTGATAAGCAACAGATAGTCGGGCATACAGGCGGCTGTGGATTAATAAGATGATGATAAATACATAATTTAAATAAGGTCAATGTTTATTTATCGATACGCTAGCGTAAAGATTAAAACTAATATGATATAGTCTACATATACCCAGTTAAAAAATGTCCGTAAAAGTTAATTATTGTTACTACATACGGGTTTGTTTAATGTTATACAGACAAAACCATGTTTAAATATTTTTATACAAAACATAATAAACTCTGATGATTATTATGTTTTTTATAAAAATATTTAAACTGATTTGTGTTTACTTATTATTTTTGATATTTTATAATGGGTGTATTTTAATGCACATCGTTCCCACTTTAAATTGCAAAAAATACCACATAGAATGTATCAAGATAGTAATCTTATATAAGAATATTTTAAACTTGCTTTCCCACAATTAATACGTTCATCAAGTAAACTGTATACATTAAAATAAAAAAAAATTTATCTTGATACTGTTTTTAAGAAATTAAATAAAAATACATAAGATGTCGTTTAAACTAGTGTAGAAGTAAAGTGTTTTTCTCAATGTCAACTCGAAATTTTTTAAAAAGGCCTTTATAATGGAGCATCGAGTATCTCAGATAGAGTAGTATCTTAAATGCGATTGGAGGTAAAGAAAACGAGATATTTCCAAAAAACTGATTTTTGGGATTTTGAATATCTCTAAAGTTCGTTAGACGTGACCAATTGTGACTTTCAAGATAACTTTTACAATACCAAAATATAGGTTTGCTCAAAAATTGAGCTCATTGCGTTGGATTCCGAGGTCAACCATTTTTTCTAACTAAGTAAATTGGTCTATAATGGGACTAATTAATTTGAACGAATATCCTTGGCAACAATGATTAAAAACATCTTAACTCACAGTTTTTCCAACATGCTTTTTTTCCTGAAAATTCTTCCTTGTAACTTAGTTTTTCCAAAGTTGATTAAATTTATAATTTTATCTTGAAAAAATATTGTTCGTCGAGTAAACTAGCGATATTTTTCGTTTTAAATATTTTTAAAATTTACACGAATAGTCTAAATGAAAATAAAAATTATTTTATTTTGGATTTTTTTTAGTTTTTTTTTTTTCTAAATGAAGCTGCGTAAAAGACGTTCATTAACAACATAAGTCCAGCTGAACATTTACAGTTAAAGAGCTAAAAACTAAATATGCTGAATGGTACATGAAAAATTGTAATTATTTCATGAAAAAATTATAAACAAAAGAAAATTTTAAATTTAAAGTATTTTACGCCGTTCTGTTTTTTGTTAATAATTTTTAAACTGAATTCATAAAATGAAGAGGCTATCAAATTCCACTGTTTGTTTATAATTTTATTTCGTCAGATCTCCGTTATTAATAAACCAATGTAGAAAATTGTTTCTTTATTCGAAAGATTTTTAAACTAAATCTTAACAGCCTTAAACTATATTTCACATGAGAAAATGAATTTGAAGTGATTGTTCAAATAATAGAGTTAATAAACATTAATAATAGCTATTGATTTAATATTCAATTTTATTAATAAAAATTTACATTTTAGGTTTTAATTCCAGCAGCCAAGGATTATGATTTATGTAAGAATTAGACGATTAGAGATTTAAAACAAGTAAACGATAGCATTCCTGAAGAGCATATGCCATTTTATAACAAAATTTTTATCTGGTTAAGTGCAATGTTGAAGATGATCAATAATGGGAATAATGATGAATATGATTATGAACGTAATAAGAAGATATTAAAACCCTATTATTGGTATAACAACATAATTCAGGAACAGTTTTTCAGGTTGTTTGTCAATAAACTGTGAACGTTATTCAATATTATAATGTTTTCAACTCAAATAAATCATTAAAAGAAACTCTTAAAAGTTATTGTTCGTGTATGAAACAGTTTTTAATGGTTTTTGAAAAATTTAAATTGTTGAAATGAGATTTTTGATATGACCGCTATCATTGGGCATATTAATTAATTTTTAATTATAATAAAATTTTCGATAAATAAACTTCAACTAGTGAATATAACAACTAACGGAGCTTAGATTAGTATTAGATTGATTGTTAAGATACTTGACATATCAAAGTTATATTTTTAATCATTAAAATTTATAAAATACTTTATGACTCTATTTATCTAGACTATAAAGTTATAAATTCTATATCGTAATATGTATTGTTGTAATTTAAGTGTTTGATAATATGTTTTCACTTATTATTATGCATTATTCTTCTTATTATTATTGAGTTCAATTACGAGTTCAATATAAAAAATATTAACATTTATTAATTGAGTATTCAAACAATTATTACTGTTAGTTGTTATCTTAACTTTTTTTATAGAAGCTGTTCCAAGAATGTAACAATTGGAATGAATATAATTATATAGCCTCATTTTAGTAGCGTAACGGACTCTATCGGTAACGGTAATATCACTTTCATTCACCAGATCATTTTGTACGTATATTGTAGTATACATATATTGAAATATATATAATAATCATATACACATTTAGGTATCAGACTAGAGTAGAAGCCTAAAAAAATGATAAAAAGAAGAAGAAAATTATAGTAGGATAAAACCCATTGGAAACGCAAGATAATATGATAAAAATAAAAGAAAACATAAATTACGGGCGATCTGAATTCGGGAAGTATGGGCGGGGTGAGTTTTTAAGGGTAAAACACGGTTTATTTCGATTTTCGGTAAAACTACAAGTCCTATGGAAAAAAGTTAAATAGCAAAGTTGTAGGTAATACAAAGATCTACAACTTTTGTATTTACACTTTTTTCACATAATCTCAAAATTTTTCGATTGAAAATTAGGGTGCTTTTTCGATATTTATTCAAAATAAGATGAAAAAATAAATATTTTAAATCAAAAAAATTGCAATGTATTTGGAACATAAAAAGGTAAGTTTTCATCAAATTTCGGAGAAAAAAAATTAAAAACCAAAAACTTGGTTATTTGAATTTTTCGCATAAATTTTGAGGTTATTTAAAAAAAATGTAGATATAAAGGCTTTAGATCATTTTATTACCTACAACATTGCCATTTAACTTTTTTCCATAGGACTAGTAGTATTCCCGGAAATTCAAATAAACCGAATTTTAGCCTTAAATACTCACCCCACTCCTAATTCCCAAACTCAGATCGCCCGTAATTTACTTTTCCTTTCATTTTTATCATATTATCTTCCGTTTCCAATTGATTTCATTCTACTGTAATTTTTTTTTGTTTTCAAAAATTATCTACCCTGGTATATACGATATATTTGGCAAAATAACATATATAAATACATAGAAATAACCCTACCACATATATAGGTAGGTACACATACGTAACATACTCCTATCCCACAAACATATCTCATTTCTCTTGTGATTTTCTCACATAACAGCCATAAATTTATTTTTCTTTTGTAGTAATCCCTTTTATATGCTTTTAGTGTTGATTTTATGTTTTTTGAAACGAATTTAAAACACACCATAATACAAATATAAATAAATAAATATACATTTAATATGTGTTTCTTTTTCTTTTATATTTTAGGATTTTATTTTTACTTCAACTCGTTTCTTTTAATTTCTTTTTATTATAAATTTTTATTTTGTATGTTTATTACATAATTCTATGCATAATGTTTTTATATTATTGGTATCGAAGCACTCACTATATTGTTGAAACATTTATATTATTACATCAATAGTTAGTTTATACAAAAATTATTAAATGCCTGAAATAAAAAAATGCTTTATCGGATCATTTTGAAACATGTTATGACACTTGCAACAAAAATGACATAACGATATTCGTTGTTTGCTTGTTCGTGCAAATCAATTATAAAGTTATTGTAATTAATCATCAACTTCAAAAGAAAGAGATAAACAATTCGACCTGTAATTTTGCTGAAATTGCGCAATATATTTAGTGTAGTCAAAGAGTGAAATAGTTGCAACAAATAGTTCTGAAAAAGTCCATTTTGCTTTATTTTCTGAAAAGAAAAATTATTGCAAATATTACTAATAAGCTGTTGAAAATAGGTTTCCAAGCGACCGTTTTTGACTCGAGCGTCTTGCCGCTAGAGAGAGTATAATCCAAAAAATAAAAGTATTTTTGAATATAAAAAATTGACTCAAAATTTTTAAAAATTATAGTTTGTGTGAAAACTATAATGAGTTAACTTCCGTTGGAAAAACAAGTTTTAATCAAATTTTTCAAAAACTTAAACAATTGTTTAATAATACATTTTTTCCAATGATCTGTATATATGAAAATTAACATAAAACTTTCAAAAATTGTGGTAAAAATCTAAATCTTTTAACGAAAAGTAACAAAAAAGTCTAAAATCTTTGTATGACTTTAATGACAATTCAAGTACTAAATAATATTATAATAAGAAACATTTTTTAATTATTAATTTTATTAGTTACTAATGTAGACAAAATAAAAAATAAAAATTCAATATTTTGTTGTGTATTGTTGTTGTGGTGTTTTTTAAATTTTTATTCCATTTGTATTATTAATTGTTCTAAAAAATTCATTGTTTGTGATATTAAAAATTAAAATTTTTTATTTTATCATGCAATTGAAGGAGGAATATTTTTAATTTATTCTTAACGTTGTAAAGCTTAAAAATAATCCCGATGAAAGTAGTGAAAATTAATAGATTTATTTATATTTCCAACCAAATAACTGAAAAAACAAAGATTGAAAAAAAAATAAATAAATAAATAATCAATAATAAATAACTTAAATTTACAACTTTGTTATTTCTTAAAAATGTCAATAAACCATAATAGTGAAGCAGTGTCGCAGTGGCAACGTTTTGGATTAAGAAATGATAAGTCGAAAAACCCAGGGTTCGAGTTTCAGCTCGTTAATTTTTATTTTTTTGTTTTGTTATAATTTATTTTTTGATTATTTTTTAAAAAATGGTCGATTCTAAAAATAAGGCTGAAATATCAAATTATTTAGGACCCAGGTACTGTAATATGCATATATGTCTATTAATAGTAATAAAAGTATTAATAAATATTAAAATAAAAAAAATTAAAAAAAACATTGACTAAGAGAGTATACAGAAATTATTCAATTAAAATTTAACGACTTCGTTTTATTTTTTTAAATGTGATTAATATATCATTTCTATTCTAAAACATTGATCAAATTGATTTGTGAATTGATAAGTAATAAATTGATTTTTATTCTTTCGTAATTGGTGTTCAATCTATCATTTTCTTGTCATACATATATTTCAGTTGATATACAAAATAAAACACGTACAATAGGTGTATAAATAACTGTATACAGTAAGGCTTTGTCATGAATGTTCTTTTTGAGACAACTAGATAGCTATTGGTTTTGTTTTGGTGATCAATTTTCTGAAATATTCCATCATATATGTGTGTACTTCCTTGTAAATGTGTATATCATGTCGTTGCAATTATTGTTCTATCGCAACGATATTTGTATTTAAAAACCATTGGGTATATTACTAAGTTTACATTTACTTAAGGCCGAAATGGAAACAGAGTGCATGCAACGTTTTTACAATTAAAAAATTTTTTAATTTATCTAATATAAGTTAAAATTTTAAACAACCAGTAAGGTTTGTAAGTATTTAAAATATTCGAATTAAATGAGTAAATTCGAGGTCAATTGCTAAATCTACCGTCTCAGCTGTCCCATAGGCTAGTTTTATGGTTATTATCGTAGTGGGAGTACTACCTACAGCATGAAAATTGAATCCTTTCCATACACATAATCACGGACATAACGATTACATCTCATGATGCAATACGTGGATGGACTTTTGAGCTTAAGGCTCCGGAAGTTGTTGGTTAACGGTAAATTTTTATTAAATTTTGTTAAATTTTTTTTTTTTTTCGGGATTGTTCGTTAGGAATTTTCTATGAATATATGTCTATTTTTCGCTTCTTCCTCATAGAATTTGAGTTTTTTTAACTTGAATCACTCATAGCTGGAAAACGAAGCATTTTTCACAACAGTGAAAGAATTCAAAAATGTTTATTTTCGTACAATAAACATAAAATAAACTTCTGAACAATTATGATATTGTCATGAAACTTCGTCATATAGTCAAAAAATATTTACTAAACGAAAATTGTTCAAAATGTCTGTTTCAAGTATATTGTATAAAAATAAACAATCTGGAACTAATCCTATATTTATCCTTAAAAATTATAATCCATCACTAGTGAGATGGTTATAACTTACACATAATCTTTTGTGGTGCATTTAGTACGTAAAACATAACGAGAACAATCAGTTTAACTACCAAGTAATTATTCTATAAATGTTTCACATAATAAATTTTTTTTAAGCTATTGCATAGCTTCTATCGCGGGCCTTGAGTGCGGGGACCGAATCCAGAAATTCTGTAACGAAAAAACCTCATATGTTACAAATCATCATTTCCATAGAAACCAAAATTTAATTTTGAAATTCAAAATAAAACTTCTTTATCTATTCAAAATAAAACTTCTTTATCTCTTCTCACTAGCAGTATGACGAACTGTCAACTATATAAAGTCTGCATATCGCATTGTTCAAGTATTACCGGAATCATTGCATAGCTTCTATCGCGGGCCATGAGCGCGGGGACCGAATCCAGAAATTCCGTAACGAAAAAACCTCACGATCCCCACTCCGACGGGCAAGGAGGTGTGGCTTGACGAATCGAGATGAGCTGCTCCAAAATCGGACGAATACATAAGCAGCTGTTTATGAGAAAGTATATAGGTGTAAGAAAAAGCAATACTGCATGAATAAAATAAACAAATAAAAAAAAAATTATAATTGCAAAAATTATAAGTTGATACAAAATGCTATGCAATAGCTTTACCGCGGCAGTCCCCGAGTGCCACACGTCTTTTTTTGATTAATTTTAATATATCTGTATATATAAACCGTCAGATGGTTATACCATTTGTAAGAGAAAATTCGTTAAACCTGTGCAGACATTCTGGTATAAATTTCCTATATAGGCCCTATCGTAAAGTATGATAATATTAATTTATTTCAAAAAATGTTTTACATTTTGTTATAATATTACGAACATTTATATTTCTATTCTAATATTATGTTATGTATACGTAGTATATTATACATGTTTAGTATTGGGTATGTTGATGTCATGTGGATGAAGGTAAAAAAAGATAGCTTTTATAGCATTTGTATAAATACAGCATGTGTATATCGTTAACAGGAATAACAATAGCCTAAAAATTCTACAAAATCGATGGAACTATTTATATTTTAAATTGTAGCCATCAATTATTACATCATTCGAAGCGTCTTTACTTTACGGTCAGGGAACTGGGGCCATTGGAACTTTTTTTTTTTCTGTAGGAGATTTAAGTGGCAGTTCTATTGTATGGCTGTTAAATTTTCAGTGTTGAAATAAATGAATAAAACTGAAGTTTTTAATAATAAACAAAATTTTATAAATAATATTCTTATTTTTGAATTAAAAAATATTTATACGATTTTTTTTAGACAAATTTGATACCGTTTAATATTCAATAATATATTTTCCTGTATATATTGTCTTCTCATTTCAAAAATGTATTATTTTAACAAAACCATACACTTGACAAATTTTTGAACGAAAAAAATTGATCTGAGGAAGCGGAAAATTCTTTTTTTCTGAATAGCTCATAAAATTGGAACTTTTGCCAATGGAAATAATCTGAGCAAATGTCAAACGATTAATAAAAAAAATGTGAATGTTGGGATATAGACAATAATTTCTTCTACGCCCTGGGAAAATAACTATGTGGTTAACTGTATGACAACGGTGTACACGTAAGCTAGTATTGTGTCTAGTATGAAAGTGCAAATTATTCTCAAAATTTCAAACTTGGAAGGATTGTAATGAATTTGGCTTCTTAATTTGACATTTTGGAATGAACAAATTTACGATTATGAAAACGATATATCAAAAATTAATGAAATATATAAGGCTTGAGGAGCCAATCGTTAAGTCGAAAAAGAATAGATAAGATACTTTTATGAGGCATCAATGACAATTTACTTTGAGAATTTCTTTCCTTTGTTCGTTCAAAATATATTAACTTTTTCTCACCTTTATTTATATATGTATTACATTTTCAAACTGTACCATTTTGAGACTAGCTCTTACCTAAAAATTCAATACACATGCAGTTTATTTATACGTATAAATAAATAGAATAATATACGTGCGAGTTATACCACATAAATTTAATATTATAAAAATATTCATATTCACATACAGAAAAAAAAAAAAATGTTTTAAATTAAAATTTATGTTTGTACGAATATTTTTCAATATTATTCCCGCCACCATCACCATCTAGCGACAAAAAAAACAACAAACAACCACAACGATATTAACAATATTCAAACAACTAACAGGGATACAAATGCCTACACACATTGTGAAAAGAAAAAATATTTGTTTAATAACATCACTCAACTTTCATTTTTTCAGAAAATTCAATATTTTTATTTTCTTATTCGTTTGGCAACGTCAAAATGTTCTTTGAGTTATACCTTTTGGTTTGTTTAATTTTGGATAGTAATAAAACAAGTAATTGTTTTTTATACTTATCGAAAATATATCTAACTTATTTCATATTTGATTACATAAATTTGCTTATCTGTTAATTTTAGTTTAAAGAAAATTAAGCTACAATTAAAAAGAAAAAGTTAATTAAAACATGATAATTAAAATGCTTGGCAATGACAATCAAAATTTGAAAAATGTTTTAAAACAATTTAGAATAACTTTTAACGGTAATAATTTCTTAGATACTAAACATTTGATTGGGTATCAATGTTTGGACTCTCTTCTATCATTATCCTTCATAAAATACTCTACGTATTGTTACGATTCAGTGTTTTATTAAATTACTTAAACATTATCTTCCCTGAATATTGTCTTTATATTATGGTTTACAAATTATAGATGAAAAATAATTCTTTCATTCTTAATCAACACATGTTTTAGTGGCAGATCTTCAATTTGTCGATTTTTTTTGGAAAAAGTTGGAAACATTGAATAAAAATGCTTCAATAAATTTTTCTATTATTATTTATTTGATTTATCTTTTTTCCATATTACAACAATTCAATTATATTATAGTTGATGTTAGTCGATTTTCGTTTTCACACGTGGTACAAATTACATGAGGTTGACTTTAAATCATGATATTTTATTTTATGTTTTTATTTTAATCGTATATTTTAATTAAAAATGATTTAAATTCCATAGTTATTTAAATATTTACTTGATTATATTTTTAAATTGCATTGTTTAATAAAATTACACATATATTTAAGAATACTGAAATTTGTAAATCAATATCAAATTAAAAAAAAAAAACGTCAATTGTGACGTCTGCAAGTGACCAATAATAGAAAAGTGCGCTCTAATTATTCATTTTTATTAGGTAACACTTTGCGAGAAGGTTACTCGATGATTTTACCTCGGTCAAACAAACGTAACAAAATTCTCTTGTTCGCTCCAATGAAAATAACTATAGTTGCATATACTTGTGAACATGCTTATTTTGTTTGTAGATATGTATGCATAAACAATCACTTAAAATACAAATATTCAAACTTAAAATAAGAATATCTATTAAAATTTGTTGACAAATTAGTTTTTCTAAAGGGAATACAGACATTTTACTTTAGTAATTAGTAGTTCACTATGTGTTGAGGACACAGATAAGTCTGATTACAATATTCACTCTATATAGTTATAAATCTTAATATATATAAATTACATGTCACATTGTTTGATCGCGATGGATTCCGAAACTACTGAACCAATTCGAACGTTTTTTTTTTTTTAAATGAATACTATGCTCCAATTTAAGAGATAGGATAGTTTATTTCTTAATTTGAGATTGCAATTTTAATTTATTGCGAATTAATTGTTTTTTATGACAAAGAGATATAGTTCGATAATATTTTAACAGATAGTAGTCTAAATCTAACAAAGATACATAGTTCGACAAGATTCTTACAGATGGCGGTATAATCAGTTCAAGTCAGTTGCCTTGATTTAGTAAGTATCGAATAGATGACACTGTATAAAGTAGTCAGTTGATTTGTTTGAGTATCCAATAAATGTCGTTAAGTTAAAAGTACTAACGCTTTAATTAATAAGCTACAATTCAGGATTCAATCGTCAGGATTCTACCATACCCTTTAGAAGGCCACAGTTTCCAATTCGTTTAGCTTTTACCATGTCTATAAATAAGTTTCAAGGCCAAACAATGTTTATTTGTTGTTTGGATTTAGAAAATCCATGTTTTTCTCATGGACAACTATATGTTGCATGTTCACGTGTAGGGAAACCGTCGAATCTATTTGTGTTAGCTAAAGGCAGGTTAACCAAAAATATTGTACACCGATTAGTGCTAAATTAAATTGAAATTAAAAGTATTTATAATTCAAAATGATAAATATTATTGTTAAAGATTTAAGACTATCTGCCCTACCTACCTCATTCATATATTTAAGTGTCACATGTTCTTTACTAACAACTTTGTTACAAAATTGAATAAAAATAATAATAAATATACTCATTTGTTATTGTTATGAACGACACTGTGAACACAGTGTAAGTGTATAGTGCAGTATTGTGTAATGTGGTGTCGCATAAGGAAAGCGGACATATTAGTTTAAGGACTTGCGCATAAGCGGGTAAAATATATACATGAGGAGAAGATATATACTTCGGAATATAATTATTGTACGGTCACTGTAAAGTTTTTAACATTTAAAATAATAAACATATTGAATTAATTATTAACCAAGGTTTCTCATTTACTTCGGAACCCACAAATACAATAGTTATAAAATTGAATAAAAATAATAATAAATTAATTCGTTTGTATTGATTTTTGCTTAATATCAACTGTAAGAAAATTTAAATCAATCGTGTTCAAAGTCCATCCCGTTCAAATCCCAATCCAGTCGATTTTTATACAAGCTTTAACATTTCCGAATTCGTTCCCAGATAATAAGTTCATTTTACTAAGGGGTTAAGGGAGTAGAAAATCTGTCATGGAGGTCGCCATATTTTTTTACAACTGGTATCAATGTAAAAAGCATGTTGGTCCCCGTGATTGATGTTCTACTACCGTTCCTCTTAAATTGTTTACTACAATGTAATATAACAAAAATAATAGCCACAGCAACGCGTGGCCGGGTCTGCTAGTATATATATATATAAAAACAATATGTTTTAGAATTATATGTGATTTTATAAAAATTTGAGCTAAAATGGTGACAATTTTAATTATTTAATAAAAAAAGGTTTTAAACAAAAGTATTTTGTTTAAAAAAACAAAAACTATGGAGGGTAGAGATAAGGAGGACCATCTCAAGTGGAGGACAAGTTGAAAAATTGTCCATCGTAAGCAGGCAAATTATAGTTCAATAACCCACCAAATAGCGCTAGCGTAGCAAGAGGTAAGGATATGAATGTAGCAGTTGTAAGCGGAGTGAAGTGTGCTGAGTTGGAAAATTTAATATCTCTGGTGTATGGAGGGTAGAGATGTCTCTACCCTCCATATTATAAACCGAGTGAAATGTAATTTGATAAACGAAGTTTTTAAAATCTTCCCACTTGCTACTATGGCGCCACCTTAATTTGCTCCCTTTCGATGGACACTTTTTAATACATACAGATGGTTCTCCTTCCTTTTCTATACTCCATGACAAAAACAAAAATTATTTGTATTTGAAATTTTATTCTACTTTTTATGATTCAAAATTTGGTTCAAGGATTCATTGTTTCGACTTTGTTGTTTCGTCTAATTATAATAATGGCTAGTCTTAACAGTAACCACCTATATACAAATAAATAAGATGAATATTTATAATTCGTACAATAATAGTAATAGTTGAATATGTAGTTTAACTAACATAGTTATAGTTATTGCACCCACATAATATACAATATAAGATTTAATTAATAATAACTATTATTTATTTCAATGCTTTGTTTTGTATAAATGTTGCAATTATTATACACATTTAGTTCTAAATGCTGGTGAAATGTTTGTAAAGTTTGCAATTCTGGAGATATATAGTCTCTACAAGGTGTGTTTGCAATCATATGGCCTAAACATGAATTTAAAGATTATAAAAAAGGAGGATTTTAATAAAATGAATTACGTGATTTTTGGCTTTGAATGCGGTATTAATTTTAATGAAATGTCGTACAGGAAACCAGAACTCATACTACATTCAGAAACTCGCGTGGTTTGTCTTTTGAAAGTTGTTGAAAGACAAAAGTAGTTAGAAGTTTGTGTTTTTAATTCGTACAGACAATTTAGATATCGTTCACTTCTTGCTTACTATTTTACACATTTCAGATTATTGAATTGTCTCAATGCAATTTTAACTCAAAAGCTGTTTTGCAGTTTAATTGACAACTCTGTTATACTTTGCACACCTCTACAACAGTTTCTAATTATTCGATTTCGAACATTGTTATGGACCTTTAGTTGTTATAAACTTTACGTTGGGTATTTTTAACCCAGTAAATACTGTATTTAAACAACAATTGTAAGTAAGAACCTTTTAAAGTTTGGGTATAATATTAAAACTGAATGAGTTGCTATACGCAGAACAAAAAATAATGAATGTGTAAAATTATTACGAAAGGAAAGTGAAATGATTAAGATGTTTGTAAAATAGTTGACTTCTCAAATTTAAATACACGCGCATAAAAATTAATTTTTTATTGGAAATAATTTTTATAACTATTTTTTGGTAACAGGAAGGTAATTTTATCGTAATAAAGCCTATTGAGCATAGATATTTATAAAATTAGCGCTAGGTACCACCCATGTTAACCTAGCTTCCCAGATCGCAAAATTATTTGAAACCTATCAAATTTTGTGGTTTATTTATTTAGGAGAAAACGGTGTTTGTTAAATGGGGGTGGTAGATTAACGTTAACTTCCCACTCATATCAAAAATTGCACAAATACAAAAAACATATGAACCTTATTTTAAAATAATCGTTTACAGTAAAACTCGTATAAATATTATTTTATCCTAGTCTCAGTCAGGAGAAAATATGTAGTTAATGTTAACCCCTTCCAAAGCGGGTTTCTTCTTACCGGTTTGTGCACAAAATTTCAAAAGAGAGAAATTAATGAGAATATAAACAGTAATAAATTTTCTCATAGGTTTCGAATAAAATTATCATTGTAGGACCAAAGTCAGAGTAAACCTTGCCCTCCCATTTCAAATGCCATTTTCACCTAAATAGTTTGAGCAAAAAATCCAAAATAGATCAACTGATTAGCACTAATTTTTTTATTTTTTTGTTTCGATTAATTTGGCGATCTGGAAGGGGATAAGTTAACATGGGTCTAAATACTACATATTCATTACAATTTATCAAAAATGAAAAGGCAATACTGAAATTTTGACTGCGAAATCTTAAAAATGATTTCAAGTTTGTGTAGGAGCATAATATTTCAGTTTAGCTCAAATGATCTATAACATATCTCTTACATCATTTTATAACCCTGAGATGTATGTAGCACGAAAAATGATTGTTTTTTTAAAACAAAATAACAACATTTCATCAAATGTTGGATTTGCCACAACTTCAGCTAAAATACATTTCATTAACACACTCAGAATAATAATGTCACCTCATTAATACAAATATAATTTCAAGTACTATAGTTTTCTATGAGAATGTTTGATAGTTTTAACAATACGAATAATTATAAATAGTTCATTTATACAGAGACGTATTTGAATAAATGATTTGTGATGTTTTTTGGATATTTTTGCAGAAAATTCATTAGTTGTTGCCTTCGTTATTATTCTCCTACGTGTACAAAACACATTTTACAAAAAGTTATTATTTCTTTCAGCTTTGTGTATTGTAATGCTGAAACCAGATAAAAATGCCGTACCATAATTCACCAAGTTTATTTGCTGAAATAAGTAATATTTCTAGTTCTATTTAACTTTATTTTCTCAATCTTTATGCCTTTATTTTTGTTCGGGTTTCTAAGATTTTAAAATAATTTTAAATATATTTATAGTTGGCGTTGAAATAGATGAAACATCGTAAGCATTACAATGTATATTTTCGTATGACACCACTTAAAACAGTCAATGCGGTTACGGATTGAATGAAGAATGACCTAATTTTAGACATTAATGTACTTTGAGTAATTTTTAAATGAAAATACACCGTTAAGTTTTCAGCTCTGAGCCTGTTAAATATAATAAACAAAAAATATTACCACAGAACTAATCATCCAATCAAGGATTTGATAATTTCCTGTATCGTTTAAGAGACCTCTTATTGGATTAATTTTTTTGTTTTTTTGTATTCTTTGAAAAGCAGTATTTCAAGTCACCGTTCGTAATGCACGAAGTTTTGGTATGCGATTTTAGAACGGGTAGCTACAGAAGTTTCCGAGAAAATAATGTTCCAAGTGGTGAGGAGGTTTATATCTGAAATTGGACCTTTCGTAGTTTTTTTCAAACTCTTCAATTACTCAAATGATTAATTTGGACAATTGAGTCCTATTTCATTCATATAACATCCGTTGTACATTATATTGAAATGCAGAATGCAATTCTCATTATGGAATATAAAAGACTTAGGTAGTGGACTGTATACACTTATAAAGTGTCTTCAGGTTTATGAATGAGTAAAACTGTGCCTGCTTTGCAATCATTCTCTAACTTTTAGGCTGCTTAAAGCAGCTTAGAAATATTAATCTTATGATTATATATTAATTACCAGAATTTCCAAACTCCAAGTATTTAAGTGTGTCAAAGTTAGACCGGTTTATAGCGAAGCAGTTGGACAGTTTTCTTACTGTTGTTAATAGACCTATTATGTTTCTTAGCATTGTTAATAGACAAACTAAAGTCAGTTCAAACCAAGCCAGAAGATGTTAATTATATTTTCAGATTGTAATTTTTGTTTAAAAAAACAAAAAAAACAAAAACCATCAAGAAATTTTTAATTTTCATTTTTAGATAGTTTATAATACTTGTGACACTACTACGGGAGCTTGGATTGCCTGGTATTGTTATGGATATAATACTGCAAACTTTAAGGATTCTAACATTAGTATCAGTGTTTTTTTTCATGTTTTATTTAGCTGGAATGAAACAACATTTTCTTATTCCTGTTTTTTAAATTTCTTGTTTGCTTTTGTTGGTAAGATCCTTTTACACATGATTTTATAAAGCAAATAAATTTCATTTATAACATACAAAACAAACAGATATTACTCTTTCAAAAAAGAAGACAAATATATCAAAAAACTTTTAGACTTAAAAAATAATAAACCAAAATACAACACCTTAGTAGAACAGTCAGTACAGCAGGGATGAAGTGTGGAATGAATGATATGTATAAAATATACAACAAAACAAAACAGAATAAAAAATTCTATGCGAATTTCGAGAAAGAGATACAAAAAATACTTGAAAATCAACATTTTAAATTTAAGTCTTCATTTTCTTATATAAATATCCTGCAGGCAACACAACATAGATGTTTTTGAAAAGAAAAATTGGTGCTTTATAATTCAAAAAAAAAGAAAGTATTTCTAAATGAGATAAAAGGTATTACAGGCAAATAAGAAGGTAGAATGTAGTATAATTTAGCTGAAGCAAGAGATATAGCAAGCAGCTAAACAACACCAGTTCGTTGTGCTGTATCGCTTACTCTACGATGGAGTTACAAACAACATAGAAGATAAATATGTGCGTTCGCACACATGTATAAAATTTATGTGTAAATTTTACTAACTGAATGACAATACAGAATGTTCATAAGAAAGATATTGCTTCAATGTGAAATGAGCACGCCCATTTTCAGACGGAAAAGTGAAGTAATAAAAAATTAATTTTTTATTTTTTAAAATGAAACACAAATAGCTTAGGGGCCCATATTTTCAAAACAAACGCCACATAAAAATAATATTAGGTTAAATTTGCCTTATAGCTGGATTTTAAAAGGTGACTGGTACATTTGTAGCAAGAATTTATAACTTTGATTATCATAAAATGAGATTGATTGGCATAAATTGGAGATCGATAATTTAAAGAACTTGCATAAATCAACACCTATGTTCAACGGTTTTCTTCTTCCTATTCTAGATGCAAATATTATAACTAAAAAAATTGAATATACTGAAATTTTTCATGAATGAATCATTTGGTATTAGGAAATTTATAAGACTGATTATAACTAACTTGAGAAAACCAAAAATGGTCTCTTCAAAAATATTTAAAATTATATCTTAAAAAAATAACACAGAGCAAGATCAATGGGCACAAAGAAAACAGTATGTGATATAAAACATTTCTTTAAATAAACACTGCGAATTTAACATGTGCGATCCAATTGGACGTGTTTTAGATCATTTACAAAAAATAAAATTGTATTATTTGAACAATATGACTTAATTGTAAATGAAAACATAATTTTTCAAAATTTTTCTTTATATATACCCTGCCGGCATAATTTTATTTAAATAATCTTGCGTGAATAGTGTTAAAATATTTATAAATTATGTAAAACATTTCTGTAATTTATCAATAGTAACTTTAAGTATGTTTGATTAATAATTAATTGAGTTTTATAACAATTTCATTTTGATAGAAAACGAGAATGTGTTCTGAAAAAACTCTTTAAATATTTACCAAAAAAATACCAATATTAGTTTTCATTTTATATTGTACTAGCTATTACATGCCCGCTTCGCAAGGCAATTTTAATTCAACTTTTAGGTAAATAAATAACCTTGAAGGCATTCCAATATTCTTCTAAATTTTTCAGACCATTTTCTTTCTTAAAAAACCTTCTCCAAATGATTTTCTAGACTATTAATTTATATTTTTTTAGAATGTACTAACTGAGTTCTTTGATTAGACAGTCAATCTGGCACATTTTTATTAAAACTTTTCAAATGTCCCAATTTTTTGGATGTACCATCTGAGTTATTTGTATTATTCGTGTAAAATATAACCTATGTTATCCAGAAAATATGGATGAATCAATTAACTCCTAATTTACCAAAATCGTTTTTTGTCGCTACGATGGATCATACATACATTTTAACATACATAAATACATACATAGACAGTTAAAACATAAACTTCCCTTCTGGTTTCGCCACAAAAGGTCAAACGTAAATTTTGTGTGTATATTTTTAAACACTATATATATGATTGTGTATGTATATTCAACAAAGTACCTACCTTACAGAGAGTTCACTAGTAAAAAAAAAAGTACTTGAACATTATATTCATCGAAAAACAAAGAAAATTTATATAAACCTTTTGTTTTCATTGTTTTTCATGTGCTGTATTCTTTGAATGTAAATATGAATGTTGATTGTGTAAAGAATGGTAAGAATAGTAATGCAATGTCTATTGTAAAATATAGACCTACCACTACTTACCTATATGTAAGCATGGTCTCCTGGTATGGTCTCAGCTTTCATCACATACGGCAAATAGGCATTTTTTTATTACTATCAACATGCTGATAGCAAATAATGGCTTTTAACCTTGAAAATAAAATAAAAATTTAAAGCGAGAATTGCTATTACAATTTATCACAATATAGGAAATGTCCGTAAGTACATTTTATCACTTCTATAAAAAATATTTAAAGTAAATGTAAATAAAATACAGACATACGGGAGTTTTTACATTTAATAAAGCAAAAAAATCACCGAATAAATTTGTAATTTTAAATAATATCATAACCATAGAAATTTAATTTGAATAAAAATACCCACCTTTGAAGGTACTGCCCCAAAAATCTGCGCAGAATGAAAAACCCATCGATCAGCTGATAACTCGTTATATTGCATAAATGTTCTAAATGAGTGTAGGACAGAATTACAGATTTTTTAATTAACTAAAATTTGATGAAATATCGACTAGATTAAATATACAAAGTTTTTTTAAGGCTATTTTAATAATTTGAACCGATTTTTCAACTTTTACTTTGAATTGAAGTTTAAATTATTGGAATATTTTATTTCAAATGAATCAGTAAATTTCATTAATTGTTATGAAGTAATTTTATTTTTAAAAATATGTAAAATTAAATTTTTAGTTTTTATTTTTTATGTTTTTTAAAATTAAATATTAATTTTTGAATATGTTAAAATCTTTAAACGAAATAACAGTTTCTATTGCTTAATTTCGATGATAATAACTGTATATCAATCTTAAAAAATAATATGGTTTTCAAAAGACGCAAAATTTAACTCTCGAAAAAGCTGTAGAAGAATTAAAAATCAGATAAAAGTTTTCAAAGCATCAAAAATATGTAAAATTCCAAATTAAGCCTTTTACGATAAAGTAAAAAAATACAAACTATTCAACAACAAAACGATACAACGAAAAAAGGATTGACAGGGAGTGGCTCTGAAAAGAACGCGACAAACAAAATAAGAACTAGATGAAAAAAATTAACTGAAAAAAACAATAATTTGAAAACAACAATCTATGTAAAACGGTTTGTTACATGAGAATACGGTTAATTAAACCAATTCCATAAAATAAAACTTACTCAAACAAAATTGAGAATAGAAAAGAAAATTAAAATAAGCTTTAAACCAAGTAAATTTTACTTCGATTTAACCGACTATTTATCATATCATGAGGTGAAATACTAAGTTAAATACTTGTATTTAGTTTACTATTAATTCCATTAATTCGCACAAGACATTCAAAAATATTCTTTCTCATAACCTTAAAAGAAACATTTTTAATTGATCAGTGGTGTCAATAATAAATATATTCTGAAAGTTATTAACCTGAGTGCAAATGAATACATCCATCACCCATTGTTTTTTTTTCATATACCTAAACAAAAGCATATAACAAAAATTACTATATATGTATGTATGTACCTACATAGAACGCTTCTATAAACAAAAGTAATGCAACAATTCTTTTTACCATTTTATTTTTTCACCGATTAAATGATTAAATTTTAAATTCATTGCATAATTAACCGAAGATAATGTAAACCGGACGAAAGTAAATAATAAAATTTATGTTGAAATTACTCAAACAAAGGAATTACTATTTTACAGGTAATATAAAAAACTTAATTAAAGTTTGTTTGATTTAATAGTTAATGGGACTACTGTACACGGCAGAAATATTTTCTTAATTCATTCATTGGATTACCAACTCTAAGATTGATAGGACTCTAAGATACAGTAATCAACTGTGGTATTATGAGTGACTCTCTACATTTTTGAAATTGATGTATATTTTGTTTGAAATCGATTGATGATAATGATCATAAAAATTGATGGTTCCGTTACAATGAAAGTTAATATCTAATTGCATTTATAAATTAAAAGAATTCCAAAGGATTTATTAAAGTAGTGGGATTTCTTATTTATAAAATATGGTCAAGTTAGATTCAGAACGCTGTACTGTGATACATAAGACTGATAAGAGGCCAAATATTTTTTTAATGTGGCATAATAAATTAGTAATAAATCCTACTACTTTAATAAATCCTTTGGATTTCCTTTAATTTCTAAACGCTGATAGATATTAAACAGTAATTGCTTTTACTGTATGTTGTAATCTCGTATTTTATATTTAAATTATTTTACACTAGTATCTATATTTCATAATCGATAATTGTTAATACATTTGGTAATTCAAAACTTAAGACAATTATTAAAGTATTCAATAATGTTATTTTTTATATTACATTCTTTTGATATTTCATTGCATGAGCTGCAGTAATTTATGTTTTGAACAATTTTCTACACCTGCTGAAATAATTATGATACTTTTCATTTTATTAAAATAAAAATGTTTTAAAATATTAAAAATATTATGCATCTTAAATTGTATAATAAAAGAAAAATTGTTATTGCAAATTTAAAAAAAAAGGAAGTGTTATATAACCATAATGTACTGTGAAATAAAGTCAGAATAAAATTAGATTATATCTTGTACATAAATCGAAGTATTGTTGATAATTAATTCCATCAAGTTGTATCATTTTTTAAGTGATAGTGAGCAGTCCTGTTTATTATTGCCAAAAAATAAATAAGTAAAATAATATTAGTTATTACAATTTTACACCATTAACATGATACATTATTGTAATAACTAATTTTTAACGGAAAAATGAAATTAACACAAACAAAAGCGAAAATTAAACAATGAAATTATATAAAAACAATCCTTTTCAAACCTCTAGCAATATAAACAAAAACGAAACATCCCAAACTTTTAAAAGAGGGAATAAAAAAATTGAAAATAATGAAGAACATAAAAAAAATTCTCCTCCAGCAGCCATGAGTAATCGTCCCAAACAAATCAAACACCATATTAATTGAAAAAAAAAACACACTTAATTGAAAAAAAAAGTCAAAATGAAAAAACTAGAACTGAATTTACGCCAAGCATTTCCATAGACGTTCTCAAAAAGCCTATGGAAACATAATTTTCACAAATTTTCGAAAAATACCAAACTAATGCTTATAATGATATATCACTTTAATATTCAATACCCCTTACTCGACAACCTACAAGCAAAAGCTACGCTTACAAATTTATTTAAAAAAAGTTTTTCTCAAGATCAACTCAATTAGTACCGGCGAAAAATAATTCAATTCTACAAAAATGAATCAATATGGATGTTGACAAAATTTTTAATTTCTTCAATTGAAGCGTCTTTATCTTCAAACACGAACTTCACGAACATGAATCTGAAGTTATTTTTAAAAATATATGGACATTCAAAATTCATAATTACACAAAGAAGGAAATATGAGCTTATAACGGCAACTGTTACTACTTCCGTATAAATTACATGTTAAACATCGATAATGAAATATGTACATCAATTATGAGAAGTATATGTAATCATCGATATCTTATAAATTCTTTGATTTTAATCAATTCGAATTTAATTTTCGATTTTTGTTACGGCATTAAGTTTTAAATTTTAATGTAAAATATAGCAAACTCAGTATCAGTCAACAAATCTACTGTCAATTCAATGGATTACAAAAGGTTTGAATTCGATTTCGTAGACGCCGCTATAATTAACAATTATCAATATTTGTCGAATGATATTATTATTGGTACTAATTTCAAATACTGATTTCTTTCAAAAAAATTGTAGCCAAATCACCACTCCAAACTATCTTAATAAACAAATACAAAAATAATTGACAGACATAAAATTGGTAACATTATTTTACTGATAAATAAGCATACATTAATCTTAAATAAAATCTTAAATAACATCATTGTATATCTTTAAACTTTTGCACATTATTAGCTCAGAAAATAGTACTATATAAGTAATGCAATATGGCATACGTAACGTATTATAGTACATTAGAGATTGTATATTTTCAAAATGCTATTTTGAAAATTCAAATTTCCTACGAGGTTTATAGAGCTGATAATCTTCTTGCTTAGAACACTCTCAATCAAGTTACTTTTTAATTATAAGAAAAAATCGAAATATAATCACGATGAACTTATAACATACATATCTCTCCTTTGTATTTTTATAAACAATAATGGCAGCAACTTCCATCTTTGACTCAATAACATTATTTATTCTTAATAAAATGTTTACAACTTTCAGAGATTTATTTTTATTTTTGGACAACGTACTGTATAATATATTCTCTATTTATAATAATAATTTAATGTAGTTTATTTCAGTAAAACAAATAAGTTTTTAATTTTTTACTACAATCCCTATTGCAACACACAATCCAGGACTAGATATATATACTTATGTATTTTTACAAAAAGAAAAATTAATATTATATTTGAATAATTCATAAGTTAAACTCCATCAACAATAATAACAGCACGATATATACAGCCAGCAAACATAGTATGGCACAGTACAGTACTGAATAGGTACAAGAACAAGAACAATTGTGTTATGTTTGTTGTAATCATATATTCAACAAAGTACTACTACCTACCTATTATTATATTCTATTCGAGGTATTCAAGGTAGTTATATATGGTTGGGTAAGTAGTTATGAAATAAGGTGTATAATATGACACATGTGACAGATAAAAAACAATACAGTGTGGTTAAATTGAGAGTGAGTTAAAGCAAATACAAGAAAAAATATTTCTTTTAATTAGTATTATAAAATGCAAACCAAAATAAAATATTTCTTGTATCTTATATGTAGTCATAAAACCATTTATAGTGGCCCATGGTAGTTATTTCAAATATACAAGAATTTCAAACAAAGACAGGATAATGGACGATCTTAGTGCACAGAGTATATTTTGAAGTATCTGTAAAAATAAATATGATACATATCAATTCTTTAGATATAGACGACGCCATTAAGAGGCGACAGTTACAACAATCTTTATTTATTGAACAGCGTTCTTGAAATTCAATTAATAAAATGAATTTGTGCGGGATATTAAGTGAGAAACACGAATTGATAGGTGGTCAAATTGGTAGGCATTGAATTATGCAGAAAGCCTTGTGTATTGAGATCTCTATCAGATGAAACTATTGTTTGACTTTGTATCGAAAAAAATTGATATTTTTCTTTTTTTGAATCCGATAACACATGGGATAAAAATTAAATTCTGTTACTATTAATAAGGAATTTTTTCAAATTAAAGACCATAATAAACAACACCTTCTAAATTATAATGTACAAATATTACTCAAATACACAATAATACTCAAATACACAATAATACTCAAAAAAAAATAATCCTTATTTCAAGCAATAGTAGTCATTTAAGAGATAAGTGAAGATTAATAATATTAGCTTAGAGCCGAGGCAAAA
The DNA here is from genome assembly GCA_020423425.1 of Chrysopa pallens. Classification (NCBI taxonomy): domain Eukaryota; kingdom Metazoa; phylum Arthropoda; class Insecta; order Neuroptera; family Chrysopidae; genus Chrysopa; species Chrysopa pallens. The sequence continues at coordinate 91,818,259 of CM035592.1, forward strand.
AAAAATGTTTGTAATTAGTTTTTTAAAAATATTACAAACTTGATTTAATAATGATTACTTTCATCGGTTTAAATACACTATGAAAAATCAGAGCATCTTTTCCTGAACTTCAGGAAAGGTAGCTTTAGCTAAGTCGCTTACTTCAAATTACCTTAAAATACCATAAAATTTTATTAAAGCAATAAAGGATAGTGACCGGTTTCAATTTACTTTATATTATCGCTAAAAATCGAAGTGTTTAATTACTTAAATAGAAAAGGGCGTTGTTAAATTACCTAAATATAAAAAAACTTACATTAAACCAGAGTTTGTTTACTTATTACCGACCGCTGTAATTTTCTTCGGTATATTTTTCTCTATCGATTATAGCCCAGTGTCTTCCAGGCTAGTGCTAATAGAGTCATTCAAATTGAAAGTATCATGTATCCATACATCATTTTTACCTCTGACGATATTAAGTTCTATAACGGTTCGTTAAAGTGCAAAGCATTACCATACATCACGCTGAAAGAAAATTTATAGAAACTTCATAATGCTTGTGGCTATTTAACGTCAACCAAACTGTACACACAAAGTAGAAGGGGCGAGTTTGTTACTTTCCGTAGTAAATATTCGCATACAATATGATATAGTTTTATTTTACGTATACTTTTTATTAATTCATAAGTTCGTTTATTATATTTGTTGTTGACCCCTAAAATATTTTCATTTAAATAATAAATACAATCATAATAGCTGCTGTCATAAATAAATCATAAGCTCACTTTTATGTTATGTTTTGTTATTAGTCGCGTCAATAAAGAATATTACCTCTTCATACTCAAAAGTAGGTCTCATGTATCTCGTACCTACCAAAAGAAAAAAAATACTTTCAACGAGGTATAAATTAATTAATATTACATCAACGGAAATGAAAAGAAAATCATTTTTCCTGTTTTTTTAATAAGCTACACGTTTGTAATTTCGTGGTTTTCAATAAATTGTAAAATATTCATGATTGTAAAATATTCATTATTTGTTCAAAGACGTGCATTATTTTTATCTTTGGAAAATTTAAATTTTTAATCAAAAATGACCAAGTACTATTGATTTTTATAAAAACTTTATAAAATATTTTTTGCATTAAATTTGTTTCTTTATCGATTCATGTATAGTTATTTTGAATATTGTTTACAATTTTCATCCATCAGAAGGAATAGACTCCACCCTCCGTTTCATAAAGTTTCAGACTTTAAAATATAAAAAATCAGATTCAGAATAAATCATCTTAATCGGGGCGGAGTTAAAATCCTTGTTTTATGAGTTCATTGAATTGACTATATGTGTGATGTGTCATATCGTTCACCACACTCAGTCCAGTAGTTTGGATTAGGATTCGGTATTCGGTATGATACTACTACAAGTATTATTATAAATTTTGGTGTTTTTTTTAGTTTGAGATATAATGAAGTCAACCAACTAAAAAAAATTACAATATGTGTGTACTATTATAAGTCTAGGGCCAAATTCATTTTGGCAACTCAATTTAATAGACGTCAGTAATTAATTATTCATTTCCATAGCCAAGATTGGGTATGTTACGTTGAGCCTTGAAAATTTTAGTTTTCATCTCAAGTTTAAAAATTTTTTTCGCAAAACTAGAAAATGAAAACTAGAAATGGTTTTAAGTATCGAGTAAATATTACAGGCACCAGTAACAATATCATTTTATTTATAAATAACAAACTGAAAATTAGTGTTAATGAAACTGCTTTTTTTCTACAAAAATTTTGATAAATTAAAAGAACTTTTACAAGAAATCAATTTTATTTAAATTTTTCTTTTTTTAACACGCTTTTATTAGCTTCACTCGTATGTTTGTTTGTCTGTAGGTAACTCTCTGAAGTTGGCTGCAGAACGCATATGAACGGATACTTTGCATGAGAGTAATAAAGATAGAGCGTGTTTTTTTAGTTTTTTTAAACTATTTTATAATTATATGTGTTTACCGGTATTTTTTTTTAATGTGTTAATGCTTTTTCATAAAATTAATATTGTAATTTGAGTATAACTAAAATATTAACTAAAATAATGTTTTAAAAAAGTTGTAAATATTTTATATTTAACTTAATAGAAAATTGTTTATGAAAAAAATTTCACAGATAAATTGTTCACGAATAAATTGACGTATAACGAGTGACGATTTAAGTCAAAAATGGGCGGAGATTTTCAACCATTTTAATCCTACCCTCGACTATGAAGATAGAATTTTTAGGTGTTAAGTGTTCTTCTATCTAAGTGTCCGCTGGCCCCAAACCTATAATATATCTACTGTAACTATATATATTTGAAAGTGTTGTTTTTCATCATGAAGTACTATCATTAGGGATTTACGTATTTTCATCGTTACCAAATTGTACCATGAAAATATGGACAATATTATTTTAAATAAGTAAAACAAGATACAATGTGTACATTTATGAAACTGTCCATTTGTGTAAGATCGAAAATTTTTTTTTTACGTTCTGCCATTCCTTTCTGAGAAGTGTTGCCACATGTAAACATTTCTAAAATAAACTGCTTCTAAAACTAATGCATTTTTCCAAAATGTAAAGACTGCTCGTGGATATTATCTTCAAAAATCTAATTTGTAGTCAATTCATTCAACTAAGAATGTTCAGTTACAATCGGGCATGTGTAGAATAGAAAATTAGTTTTTGATCGCGTAGGCTGATAGGATCATTGATCTCTTAGGTTGCAAAGAATACAAACGATTTAAAAAACTATCTGCTTTAATCCTGCTTCGTTTTAAAGTAATCAATTTTTATCGTAGAAAATTTTCGATTTCGCATTATTCAACTTCTGATATGAATATGTAGAATATATGTATTTTATCATAAAAGTCTGATGTTTTTGTATTTTAATATGTTACTTTTTCATTAATGTTCTCAGTTATTTTTTTCTAATTTTATACACATATTATAGCAAAAAATTTTAAGAAACTTGTAACTGAATTACGCTTCATTTAGGGATATATAAAATATTATATCAGATTATAAAATGTATATCATATATAATATAACAAAATATCGAGAAAGAAAGTTTAAACGTCACATTTAACGTGAAATTTTTCACTTTTCATGGTCTGAACTTTATATCTTATAGTTTTGTCTCCGTATATTGACGCCGAATATAACATTTTATGTATAATTTTGTAAATGGGTAGTGAAATTATACTTAAAAAACGACGAAAGTCAAAACATTATATAAACGTTCTGATTAAAATTAATTTACAAATAAATTTTAATATTTCTATGCCAAAAAAAAATTTTTTTGGTGCCGTCTTTACGTTTTGATGCACCTCATTTAGTTTTGTGAATATTTTTTTATGCGTAGATGGATATATGTATCTATCACTCGAAAAAAATTCTTGCATTGCGAAAACTCCCGAAGGAAATTTAATCAATTTTATTTTTTTTAGGGGTCTGTATATCTCTCACAGTTTTTATTATAAAGTGTATTTTAGAAAAACTGGTTTTAAAATGTTCCCAAAAAGTTGGCATGGAATTATAAGATTTGCCAATTTTTCTCAATTGCTCCTAATTGCTCACTATTTGCTCAATTAAAATCCGCAATTGCTCACATTAATAATTAATTATTTAATTAGTTATAAACAAAACAAAATACAAAACGATTTTTCTCATTTACGTGAAGACCGCTCAATTTTTCTTATAAATCTTTTCTCTTATCAATTGCTCACTATTTGCTCACCTCAGTGTTATGCAAATTTTTAGTTAATTTCTTTAATTTTTTATAATTAATTAAAAGTAATTATTGCGATTTTAAATGGTGACGTTTATTTATGCGCATGCGCAGAAGATATCTCCGTCCAGTCACGTCACCATTTAAAATCGCAATAATTACTTTTAATTAATTATAAAAAATTAAAGAAATTAACTAAAAATTTGCATAACACTGAGGTGAGCAAATAGTGAGCAATTGATAAGAGAAAAGATTTATAAGAAAAATTGAGCGGTCTTCACGTAAATGAGAAAAATCGTTTTGTATTTTGTTTTGTTTATAACTAATTAAATAATTAATTATTAATGTGAGCAATTGCGGATTTTAATTGAGCAAATAGTGAGCAATTAGGAGCAATTGAGAAAAATTGGCAATTCTTATAATTCCATGCCAACTTTTTGGGGTTATATTTTTCATATAAAATAGGCAAAATATTTTAAATATCGTCGTTGGCCAAATTGAAAAAATATAACAACATGTATTTTAATTCTTTGTTTTTGTATTTAGCTGCAGTCAGTCAATTTTATATAAAAATTTTATATTATTCATTTTGCACAAAAAATCAAACAAAAAACCTAACAAGTCATACTTATAATAAACAATTGAATACTAAATAAATTTTTTTATGAATAAGTCAACTGTAATAGTTTTACTTGTTTGAAAAATGGTTTACTATCAAATTTTTACTTTTTATAAAAATTATTTAAAGTAATAGAATTTATAATGAATTTTATTCAACATTTTAACAACTGTACATAGTTATTGAAGATGTAAATACTAATTATTCTAATTAGAGGCAAATTTAAATAACAAATACAATAGAAAAATTGCAAAAAAATTTACCACGAAACTACTTGAAAAAACTATTGATAAAGCATTTAATTTTTACTTTTAAATGTATTTGAATACTCATTCATAGCGTTAAACGAAATCTTTGTTGAAAAGCAAAATTTTGTTTAGCAATGTTTTACGATTAAACTCTTAATAAAAATGCTTAAACTCAAAATAATACTACAACTTAAAAACTAATACCGTAATACCTTATATAAAACTTACGATGAAAGTAGTCGTGGCTTGATTTAATTAACGAATGTTTGATTAAATTTATCGATTATTTAATAAATAATTTTCGAGTAAAATATAAAACAAGAAATATGGAAATGTAGGCAAAAAATCTGAAGAAAAAACATATATTGTATGTGGATCCGTGAACTTAGTAATTAACAGGTACATTATCCTATAAAAATTGCAAACAAGTGTTTCGGAAAAGCGAAATTATTGTTATTCCATAATCTGAAAATTTCTTTGTGTAAGAAAAAAAAATGCTCAACTATCTATACATGGGTAGATGCAGATATAAATCAAAATGTGTTCAAAGAAAATTAATTAAAGATTTATTTGCGTTTGTTATATTATTTTTTTTTTTAAGGAGTTGATTTTGATTTCTGTACAATAAATGCAGAAAATCGAAAATGAATATTTTTATTTTGCTTACTTGAAAATGGTCAGATGTTATTGCAATCATTATCAAATTTGGATGAATCCACCCGAATCTTATCCGGATTTCGGGTCATAATTTTTGGCGTCGCACCACCAAGAACGTACCATCTTATAAATGGGGTCCTAACGGGATTTATCGAAAATTTCTTGCAAGATTATTTGGATGGCGTACTCATTTATAGTCTAACTATCGGAGATACCTTCGATATATCTAGACCTCGTACTGGAAAGACTAAAACAACATTAACTTGTAAACCTTGAAATGTGTTATTTGTAATAATAACAAAGTGTGTTATTTGGGAGACATTCTAAGTATATGTAGCATCGACCAAGAGGAAGAAAACAATGAAGCTATCGCTAAACGTCCAGTTCTAAGAACCAGGAAACAACTATTACAATTTTTGGGATTATGTAGTAGGTACCAAAGTTTCGTATACAACTATGAAAAACTAGCTACATCGTTCATTGGAATGATAAAGTAGAATATCAAGTGGCAATAGATAGTATAGCACTTCTTCAGAAGACGTTCGAGAATTTAAAGCCATCGATAGTTAATACACAAAAACTAGCGCCACCCGATTTAAAGAAGACGTTTTGTTAGTGTTGGAAGACAATGTTATTTCAAATGGAGAATGACGACAAGGTAATATGAATTATAAATTATACAAGCTAGAAGTTGGGATCATCAGAACAGACATACACGACGAATGAAAACGAATGTCTAACAATTGTTTGAGCATTGTAGCAGTTGCATGATTATCTGAAACGGAGACATTTTAATTTATACACAGATCATGGTTAAATGGTACCAAAGAAAGTCGTGAAAAAGCAATAAGATAAGCATGAACATTAGCATCGGTTAAGTTTGAAATAATTCATGTTGCTGGAAAAGTTAATGAAACTACCAATTGCTTCTCCAGAACTCTACAATTGATGGTTGTAGACAAAGAAATTGAAGATATTCCAAAATGGATATTACAAAGGAAGGCTAAAATTCCAATAACCTTCAATTTCATCGATGTTGAAATACCCATACTCGATTATAATCGAATTGAGAATAGTCCATTTAGAACTAATCTTTGTCATCGAGGGAGCAAAATGAAAAATCATATAACTGTAGCTAACGGGATACTCTGGTATTACAGTCAATAGATAGTACAGGATGTACTATCTAGTTGTACAGGATGTACTAGTTGTCCCTTTAAAACTTCGGGTTTTGTTTTTGAAGAAATATCATAATAGTGATGAAGCGTCACACCCTAATTGGAGAGAAACGTATCTACAAATCCTTGGTACTGGAAATTTTTTTATAAAGAATATTTAGTTTTTAAATACAATTTGTAAGTCGAAATTTAATTAATGGCTTGGTTTATTATGCTTATAAAATTTTATTTTATTTTATTATAATAGATTATTAAATTTGTGTCATTATTTTAATTTTCCTATTTAATAATTGGTGTAGTAAAAACTTTTGAACTATCTACTATTTTTTTTTTAGATATTGTATTTAGGTTACAGGATTTGATAAAATTGAGACAATATATTCTCACCAATAATTTTTAATTTTTTGTATTGCATGTGGGTATCAGAATTTGATAAGATTGAGCCAATAATATTCTCCGTCAATTGAGACAATAATTTTCTCAGCAATAATATGTATCTACCACTCGGAAAAAAACTCGAAAATAATTTGTGCAGTAAAAATTTTTGAACTACTATATTTTTTTTCAGATATTGCATTTCGGTTACAGGATTTGATAAAATTGAACCAATAATATTCTCACCAATAATTTTTTAGTTTTTCATATATTGCATGTGGGTTACAGGATTCGATAAAATTGAGCCAATAATATTCTCTGTCAATTGATCCAATAATATTCACAGCAGTATACGATGAAAAAACTAATAATGTGTGAGAACGTCGAATTTAATTTTTAAATAAAGTGTGTTTCAGGAGAATTAGATAATAATTTAGGAGGTTGTGGTATAGAAATATTGCAATAAAAAATTCCACCTAACTTTGGCACAATTTTTATTTTACACTAGAGCAGTTGTTAATTTGTCACCCAAACATACTTAAAGCGAAGGCAAAGTGAGTATTCAATACATTTTGGTTCCGAATATTAGTATAACGGTTGCTATGGGTTCCTATGGGTGTATTTATCGATTGTTTGTTAAAGTATTCATTAAAAATTGTTGTATGAATAAGCTTTTTATAACAACTCTTTTAATATTTTCAGAAACACGGTGTACATGTATTGTCTTGACAACATTTCTACGTTTAAATAAATTTACGAATTTTATTCCAGAAGTTTTATAGTTCATAAAATATGTTGAGCCGTTTATAAAAATGGATATAAAGTAGCATTTTGTAGAATTCTAAAAAGCTGTGTATTTTGGAAGCATTTTTTATTTCACTTGAATCGGATAAAAATCGCAAATTAAATTTGAAATAATTATTATCCGCTATTTAATTACAATGTGAAAGTAAACCAAAATTCATTGGAAAGTAAGAATTTTTCTAAATTAAAGACTTATATAATTCCTTTGGTATCTATTACTTTTCGGACTGTAAGCTAATCAACTGATAACTTAAAATTGATTCGTTGTCGCAGGCTTAAGATAATTTGTCACAAAGAAATTATTAGTCTTAAATTAATAACTAATTTTTACTTTTTAGTTGAGTAGTTTTGTATTTTTTGAAAAAAAGTTATATTTCACATAATTTTTAAGTTTGATCAAAAATTGTTTAAGTTTTATCGGCTTCGAAAAGAACGATAAATTTTGGTTTTCCATATTGAACAAATATAATGGATTAGCTTAAACTGTGCTAAACTATTAAAAAAATGTTGGAACAAAAACATTTACTATAAAAAATATTTTTTTAACAGTTTAAACCAAAACACAAAAACAAATTTTGAATATTTCACACATTTGTTTATCAATTAACCAAAACATCGGTCAGTGGAAAAATTGTTTTTCTCTGGTATAGAATTTTGGTGAATACTATTTTTTATTCTACAGTTATTTTGTAGTGAATATGAGCTTAATTATAGGATTTTGTCCAAATAGTTTTAAAAAATTTGTTTGCAAGTGAACGTGTATAAAACTTCAAGCGCTTTACGTATGGAATGTAGTTTTTATTAATAATTTCTTAAGTAAAGCAAATGTAAAATAAACATTACAATAAATTTCCATCCAACAGATAATTAATTAAGACAATATGAAGATGCGGTTTTTAGAATGCATTTGAAATGAAACAACATGATTATAGACCATATAGAAAAAATGTAATTTGTTTATTTATAGCATCCTTCTCATTTGCGATAATCTCCAAAAAACGGCTACTTTTGTATATGCAAGATGGGAACATGCGACTTTTTGAAAACGATGGGAAATAAAAGGAACTTGAACAGGAGAAGTATTAAAATTTTTATTATTTTATTATACTGGCGCTCGTTTATGGGTAACGACTATAATTCACAGAAGTTTATTTTACGAATTTTTAGCTGCATTCGAATTATTGTAAGCTGACCACTTTTGTTTTTAGTTTTGACTGAATGATGACACACAACAATTTGCAGCATGGAAAATTTTTTCTTCTGTAACTTGTTTTATAGAGACTAATGCTTTTCTCCAGCTGTGTTTGTCAAGTTGATAAATAATGTTGAGGTCAATGACAATAGCTATGGATTCGAGATGAATGTGAAACAATAGAATGCGGTCTATATCGAAAGGACACGCAAAATGAACAACAAACCAAACCTATGTAGATGTATGTCGTAACCAACATACTGCTATGACATTTGTTCACTAGAACTCTGTTCTAACAATATAGGCAGGGCTCTGGGGATTTTTTTTTTTTAATAATCGTTTATGTAAATAATAAAGTAAATTCTACAAAAAAATGCGGTGAAATTAAAAAGTTGTCAATTTATTTATTCACTGTTAAGGAAGGGAATGTACCATCCTTTCTTTAATGCTAATCGAATAATAAAGTTAAAATATGTTATCTTTCCTTAAATTTAACGTCACAGTGGGATGAAGTTTAACTTGCCTACAACTGCTTGTTAAATTTGTTGTTAAAACAAAGGTACAATTCGGTAGGTTTTTTTGAGGCTTTATCTATAAATTAAATTACCGATAGTATCGGTAATTTAATTTAAAGATAAAGCCTCACGAAAACCTACCGAATTGTAGTAAATTTATAAATATAATACTATTTAATATTCTTTCCTAAAAGGTTAAGTCCAGGCACAAATGCGATGATTTCAGAAAATGGAATACATTGAAACTCTTGACCGTTTCATATATTAACATAAACAAAATGAAAATAATGGCAGACCATTTCACTAAGAATTTTTTTGTTCTGGATTCCACGTATTATTTTTCGGAGGCGACATTGATAAAATTAAATTTTTTAAAGTAAGTCACGAGTAAAAAATGAGGGCCTTTGCTTAACAAAGATGATCACTTGAAAAAAAGTACATAGAAACTATCCAATTTATATAAACAATTTTCAAATATAATGCAGTTTGTAATTCATTGGACATTTTCAGCCTTTACACCTTAGTCTACCAAAATATTCTGTATATTACAATCAATTTGAATTTAATTCCCGTGGATCTAAAGGCATGTAGAATAAAACTAAAAATTAATAGTTGAAATCCCTCTTGAATGGCCTATTTCATCCTTTGAAACACAATCTATCTACATAAGACTGCCTCTATCTTTTAATTAGAAAGAGTAAGAAAATAACATATTTATTATATACACAAAATGCATAAGCAGTTTGAGATACATTAAATTTTTGCATTTTAATAGATTTAAAGATGGATTCCCTTATATAAAACATAAATATTTCGATTCAATAGTTTTGTTACTTTATTACTTCAATCTATTTAGCGTCTGTACTAATTCGTGAAAAGCTTAGTATTCATTATTTACAAATAATATGTTTTGTTTAATAATTAGAATCATTGTTTAAAATCCTGCTTTAATTAAAATGTTTTTGTGATAAATATTTTCTTTGATTTTCTAAACTTATATTTTAGAGGCTCTAAAGAAATTTGTTCACAAACCAATTAAAAACAAGAAGTAAATATATATTATATGTACATATAAAATAAATATAGGCATATTGTGAGCTTTTAATTATAATGGAGAGCTCATGGGCGTAGTTTGTATGAGGTTACATCAAAGAGGTTATCTTGTGAGAGCTCAAAATAAAAATTGTCATGTCATTTATAACTTAAGAAATAGAGTAAAAACGGTTTTTATTCATATAATTGTTATTAACAAACTTCATATAAGGCACAAAAATATGATAATAGGGTAGTTTACTTTCTTTAAAAAAGTAAATGTTGATTTCCTAATAAAAAGTAAAAAAAAAAATATTTTTTTTGTCAAAATAAATTCGAATTCTTTTATTAAAATAACATATAAATTTAAACATTTTTTATTCCGGTAAAAACGCTGTCTACCATTTTGGTGACGTTATACTGGTATATAACATTTAGAATACTTGTAGAACATATTGATTAACATATTGAACAAACGATAACCTTACCGTCAGATGACAAATGCCAACCTGACGTCACTCCATGGCAGCTGGTCTAAAACCCACGTGATATAAAGATTAAAATATCTGTTTTTAATTTTAATATACTAAAACAATTATGTGCTTTTATGATTATATTTACTTATAGGTTTTACTCCGTTTTGAAAAAATCTGTGTTATCTGCCTCCCTTCTATCATGTGTAATTTGATCTTTCGATGGAATACAACTCTGCGAGGACTTCTGTTACAAACATGTTGGTAGCGTTCCAGGCAGTCTCTGATGATACCATTGCTTCAACTAGTGAATCTGGTTACATTTTCTGGTTCAGGATCCTTTCCAAGTCTTGACGCTTTGGATCGAAACGACGGCATGCAAAGAAGACATGCTCCGCATCTTCAGCAACTCCTGGACAGGCCGGGCATTCCGGAGAATCGACGTGCTTAAAGCGGTGTAGACACTCTCGAAAACACCCGTGTCCAGACAACATCTGCGTAAGATAATAATTGACCTCGCCGTGATTCCGGTTAAGCCAAGTGTCGATCCGAGGTTTGAGGCGGTGCGGCCATCTACCCTTCTCTGCGGCATCCCATTACAGTTGCCATCGGCCTATGCTGTTCTGCCGTTCTTCTATTCTATGTTCTTCAGTGCTCAGTGCAGTTTGCCTTCTTCGAAAAAAGTTTGCCTTCTTGTGTGTGAGTGTGTGCGTGTGTATGTATGGGTGACAGTATGTAAACCGCTTATAACTTTTGAACGGCTCGACCGATTACATCGAAGTTGGTGCCATTTGTAAGGGCTTGACCAAACTTAGATTTTTAATACAATCGATTCCAACTCTCAAATTTTGAGAAATCTCAAAAAAAATTCAGAAAAAAATTTTTTTTAATGTGGTTTTTCTTGGAATAACATTTAAACGGCTATATCAATCAACTCCAAAAACATCAGCTCTAAACCTTGATAAACCACGTCGATTGCCGCCAATCCGATTAAAATTCGTTCAAGATATATCGTAAACGAAAAATTTCAAAAAAAAGGGGTTTTTTTTTATCCATATCCTTTTGAATCGTTTTTGATGAAAGAAAATAATTATTAAAGCCCAATAAATCACATTCATCTCCGCCAGGAATGTGAAAATCGGTTGACTGCTTTGAAAGATATCGTTAACCAAATATTCGGGACAAGTGTTTTATTAACCATCAAAGCTCAAAAACAAAATTTTAAGCTAAAAAACATTGTTATATATTAAATTTTATGTGCTAAGGTAAGGAATTTGCGGGAAGTTGCAGGCGTGATCTTTAGGGTAAACCGTTTGCCAAATTTTTTCCTTAAGTTTACATTACGCCTGAGATCCAAGTTCCTTCAACAGCTTTTCAAATTGTTCTCTTTAATGAATTATAATAAGTAATGGTATTAAAAAATGAATGAGTAACCAAAAAGTAATAACAAGTGTTCTTTATACAATGGCATTTTGGTACTTTCTACAATGACATTTTTGATAAACGTACTCGATGATTTTATCAAACTTCAGTATAAAGTTTTTAAAGCTAAAAAGGTAATTGAGCTTTTAACAATTAAAGCATTGAAGCAACGATCAAAATTTCGTTTGAGATGTTCATAGTCAATTAGTCAATTTTTGAATGTTTGTCAGTCTGTCATCAAGACAAAACAAAAAAAAAAAAAGAAAAACAAGTGGAAATTTCGGTGATGTTATTTTAGACATTAAAAAATACTTTAATGCGGTTAATAAGTCAAATCGGACCCAACTTTCAAACCATAAGAGATAAGAAAAATTCAACATGTTTGATTATTGAAGAAAACTTCAACTTCTGTTCGAAACATATTCGCCACAATTTGTAATTGGTATTTGAATTTTTGGTCATATTCGCCACAATTTGAGCACCAATCATGCTAATAAACATATGTAATTACAATACATTATATTATTATATATATATATTAATAACTGTATAGACTGGATATGCAGACTGGATATTTTATGAATAGTAATGATTGAAAACAGTTCAAACATTGAAACTCATCCGTATGTTGAGTTAGCATTCACCAGTTAGCAATCATTAGCATTCATAGACTATTTTATGAATGCTAATGAGTGAAAACAATTCAAACATTGAAACTCAACAATATGTCGAGTTATCTAAACAAGTTACTCTTTTAATTGTCATCTTCCCTTGTTAGAATTATATTCGACAAATTAATGTTCAATAACAAAAATATTTTCAATTAAACTTTATTGAATTTATATTGAGTTATACTTTAAATATTTTAATATTACCTATTTTAGAAGAAATTAAAACATATTTTTATTTTTCTAACTTATGATGTACTTATTATCTATTTATTAATTATGAACAAAAATAATAATATGTTAACAAGTGAAGATAACAACTAACAGAGTTAGTGGTGTAAACTCGGCATATAGTTTAGTATCAAGGTTTGAAATATTTTTAATCATAACCATTCATAAAATATTCTAAATGCGCAGTCCGTAAAGTTATAAACACATACATAATAAAATATTGAAATTATAAATGAGCTTATTGGCTAAACTTTAGCTAAAATATTTGAGCTAATTAGCTAAATTTGTGGCGAATCCAGACAGTTTACGAAAAAAAATTTCAAAGAAAAATTGTGTGTTTTAAGAAAGCAAACATTTTTGGTCTCCTGAATTTTACATCTATCTTTAATGGTTCAAAAGTTGGATAATTGATCGATAGGGATCTTTTGGATCTTATAAAACTGATTTTGATCACTAACGAACTTTGACACACTTTTTATATATACCGAAATTGGACTTTTTTCGTTTTTGAGCTATGTTGATGATGGGCAGATGGCCGGTCATGTTAAAATTGACTAATTAGATGATTCTATTGTTGACAGTATGTTAAAATTGACAGAAAAATTAATAAAAAATCAATATACAAATTAGATGTTAAATATCTATTAAGTATTTTTTTTCTTTATTGCATATTTTGAAATGTTTAATAAAATGTAATCATAGACCCATTATTATATAAGATTAACTGATTATATATTCTGCCTTAAAATTCAACTGACAGATACCCGTGCGCGTAAAAGAATTGAGGTTCAGTTTGGATCTCACCGCAACTTATGATTTTTTAAGGAAAATATAACTGGAATATTTTTTCTTGGTTATGATGCAGTTAAAAAAAATTTTTATTCCTCTATGCAGAAAGCAATTGAGTTTTGATTTTGACGTAAGTCAAATATGACGAATTATGTCAAAAAATACAGTAAATTGTGTCCAAAACTAAATTTCATTTTTAATATTTGCTGCCAACCCAATGAAGTCTTAATAACAATTCTCGAATAAAAAATGTATAGCACATGATTACAATTTTTTACAGTTGATAGTATCCTTGCCATTCTCTATTATCAGATGCAAAAAAGCGCTTGTTCGCTTGGTTAGGGCTGCGGCTTAAGTATGGACGACCAATCGCGGAGACAAGCGTTTTTTGTATCCTATAATAGAAAATAACAATAAGGAGTTATCCATAAAGAAAAGCAACTGAAAGTTTTTAATTTGACGTATATCAAATATGACTTTGAAGTAGGTATGACAAAAACTAAAGTAAATTGTGTCCAAAACACACTTAATGTTACATTTAACAATTTATTTATATCTTATCAGAACGGAATTTTTAGAATAAAAATGCTGTTAATAAATAGATTATACCAGATAACACATTATTTACCGTATTTTCAATTTTTTTAAATGTAAATACAGCGTGTGAAAAAGTTGTATTTAAACATTAATATCATTTGTTGGTAAATTTGTATCATTAGTAATAATATTAAATAATTATCTGCTAAACCAATGACTTTTAAATCATAATATTCGATTGTAAAAAGTAAATCATTATTATATGGCTATTTTTATTACAGGCTTCCTAAAAACGCTTGTCTATTCTAGACAGCGACCTTAGGCAGATGTTGATTGGAAAAGTCTCCTGTTAAATGGGTCTATCTATATCAGGTAAAAGGTAAATCTAGATCATGCATTTCTAATTAACAAAACAAATCGAATATTCTATGCACAGAATAAATACGATAAAATTTATAGTGTGAATAAGAATAAATAAATAGTAAAATTTAGAGCCTGGCTTGTGGATATATAAGCGAAGAAAGAGGCATTCAGAAAAGTCAAGACAGTTTATAAAAAGTATTGTTACAATTATAATATCCTACGATAATAATAGTCAAGCGCTTAACAGTGATGTTGAATCAAAATAATGTGATTGATAAAATGAATTATGATGTGTAAAATATTATTTATTGGAATTTATTTTTAATTTGGATATAGAATTTTTTTATAAAAGAGAATACTGAATTTTTAAATACAACATTGGTACATCAAAATTTGGTTGATACGCCAGAAAGCTGCTCAAATCATTATTTTTATTTTACTATTTAATTAATTTGTGCTTATTGTTCCAACGTTTTGAACTTTTACTAATACGCTATTTTCTTTTTTTTTTTTTGTGATGAATATTGCTACTCTTTTTCAGAATTCATCAGATCTCAGCCAACTGAACCAATTATATCTACTGACAACAAACATACTAAAATTTTGTTAGTGCGATTAATATTTTCTAGCGTTATATACTAAGAGCGTTATATAGACTAAAATAAATATACTGAGACATAATCGATATAAGCCCCAGTATTTTAATTTTAATTAAAGTGTATAAGTTTAGGTTAACCCATATTGTAATTTTCACTTAAAATCGTATTTGCATGACAAAAATATCTAAATTTTGAATATAATAACATGTGTGCAGGACCAAGCCTACTAACTATGTGTTTACGTAATGACATGCTTAGACCATCTATTAAAGTTAAGCAACAGCAGTCACAATATGTATTTGGATGGGTGACCACCTAGCATTACTGTGTACTGTTGTTGTTTAATAATAATAATAAACCCCTTTGGATAATGGCTATATAGCTGAAAATAGCTTAAGCCAGAAAAAAAAAACTATGTGTTTATAGTACTGAACACATAGCACATACAATATATTGTTTACATAGACATGCATTTACTACTGCATAAACATAAACGGATATAATCTTTTAAATGTTTACTAGTAAATTTAAATTGTTAACTAAACTAAGTTGTCTCTTTTATCAAACGTAGTAGTTTTTTTAAGTGATTCAGAATATACTCTATTAACAAACATTAGTTTTCCAATAAGATGGTAGGCATCATTCAAGGAAAGAAACTACATTAAAAATTTGATTTTCCACAGCCACCCTTAATCGAGGACATAATCTTTTATACACTTTCAGATTATCCTGATAACAAAGCTTCGAGCTACATGATTTTTAAATACACTTATGTATCGTAATAAAATAAAATGTACTCGCAAATTTTTGATAAGAATTGTGTAGTTGTTTTTCAACGCTTTTTTCAATACCCATTTCAATAACACTTAATCAAAAACATAAAAAAATAGAATAAAATAAATTTTCCCACATCACATTGTTTCTGTTGTCATTTTCAATATCAGTTTGCAATCGAACGGTTTTCCAATCTCTCTATTTTTTTGTCGAATAAAATATAAATAAACTAAAGCTATGCTAGCATCTATCCAGGACCATAGGGATTAGAACATGAATACAAGTATTATGGTATACAGATGATACCTTTGTATGTACGTTCATACGTATTACTTTGGTAGGAATATTATAAACTATGTATACTACTCGACGTGATCCGGGTAAATTCAAAAATTCTTATGAGCATTTTGTTTTTATATAAAATATACATTAATTTTTCAATGAAAATTAAATTTGTACAATTTTGAATTATAAGGTCGATCATATTTCTTATCGTTTGATACTCAATTTAGAGTAACGAGAATTGGAACAAGAATTTGGAGTTTCACGAATTGGATTATGTAGTTACAAGTTTTATCGAACGTTTCGTTAAGGCACTGTATATATGATTATTCCTACGTACCAATAAAAAGTAGACAGAAAAATTATTTTGTTTGTATATCAAATTATACTGGATTTTGGGTAATATTTGTCACTAAATAATAAAATATTGGTGAATAAACAATTGTAATTTTGTGGTCATGTGGCATTCAGCTACGGGAAACTAATAGCAACAATAAAATTGAAATAATGCAAAGATTTCAATGAAAAAGGTAAAGAAAAATTAGTGAATCTCCGTGGTATGTGCGAAATGACGAGATTCACCGGAGTCTTAAAGTACCCACAGCCTGTGAGAAATTATTTAGAGTCATAACGGATTACTGTTCAAGACATAAGATCTATTTAAAGTCATAAGTAGGCATTTAGAAAATATCAGTTTTACTTAAAGCTCACTTCATTTTCATCCACTCTCATCATTTAAATTCTAATTTACTTTGAAACTATTTTACTTTAAGCTCATTATGATTTTAAAAATTTCGGCTTTAATTTAAATTAACATTTTAAGATTTTTGGCCAGAGAAAAGATTACTTAATTTGTTCCTACAAGCCTACTGAAAATATTTGAAAACTTTTCATGTTTTTGGCAGCCAATTAAATAAATATAACAACAAACATAAGTAGAATTAATTGAAAGTAGAAATATATTTATTTATAAACATAATTTTTCTTATGTCCTACAAACACTTGATTTTTTTAAATATATTGATTTGAAACCCCGTTGGCTATGTTCTTTATTGTATTTTTAATTTAAAATTTCAATATAATCCTAAAACTGCGTATCAATGTAATACCTATCAGTCTGTTTATCTGTTTATCTGTGTATATGTTATTTATTTTTTTGTTGGGAAACCTTGTTAATTAAGTTTGGTACATAGTTTTATTGATTACAAGAGTTTGGAAAAATTAAAAAGTTTTTTTTTTTTGTAATATTGTCAAATACACGAATTTCTTAAACTTCTTGACATTGATTAGATTTCATCAAAAGATAAAAATAATTTTTCAATAATTTAATAATTTTTAACGTGTTTATTTAAAACTAAAAAATAATTAAATCATTTTCTGTAAAGCTATTAGCAGAAAAATTAATTATACATTTGTTGAATATTTATTTAACTGATAACGTTATTATTAAAAGAAAATATACATATTTAGTATTCTTCAGTAAGTTTCATGGTTACCGGTTTTTGTAAAAAATACATACAGAATGACTCAGGGGTGCTGTAAAAACAAAATTTCAAATGATACCCTATATACAATGGGATATTTCGATTTAAAAAAATTTTTACACTGAAATTAAGGGAGCCATAAAATTTGAAATTTGTTTGAAAATGATCAAGCTCTGGCATAATATAAAAAAAATTAAATATTTTAAGTTTGCATATGAGTTCCACTACAATTCTTAATATTTTATTGAAAACTTTCAATTTCTTAATTTGTTTCAATGCTCAATTTCTTTAATTCAAGAGTTCAAATAACTATTGACAGTTTTAATAATAATAAAATAAAAATTATTTTTAATGTAACCTCTTTTTTTAACGGACTTGATACATTAATATCACAAATATTTCTTCATGCGCCCGTATTTTTGGTTAGAAATAAGATAAATTATTTTGTACTTTTAAGTCCGTTATAAAACGTATATTATTAAAATTATTTTATTTTATTTTTATTTTCTGCTTCTCAGTGTTATGTGAATGAAATTTTGTACTGAACGTAAACGTTTTTATCTCCTTCTAATTAATTTTTTTTTTCTTCAGTTCTTTATCTTTTATTTATTTATTTATTTTTATTTGTTTTCGTTTTCTTCATCTTTCTCTCCTCATTAAAAAAAAAGAAAAATTTTTAAGATTATATGATCGAATATATAGGGTTTATATTGTCCGCCATATTATCAAAACGGAGTCCATTTTTTTTTTATTAACAAAAAAATTTCAAATTTATCTTATATACACATATATTGGTATAAAAATTACTATTACAATTTTATGTAAATTTATAACTGTATAGACTGAATATTTTAAGAATTTTATGAATGCTAATAATTAAAAATAGTTCAAACATTCGCCATGAATCACCTGTCGAGTATCTAGACAATTTACTGTGTTAGTTGTTGCCAGCACTTATTTTATATATTTAATATTTTATGATTAATTATAAATAATTATATTAAAGTTAATTATTATTTTTACATTTTTTACACCGTGTTCTTTCAACGAAGTTAAATTTATATATAAACATATAGATGCAATTAATTAATTACATTTCAATTAATCAACTGTAATTGCTACAAATTTAAAAGGCAAATAGGCAGAATTGTATTCTGTAGAGATTTTTTTCCTAAGCATATTATTATTTTTAATAGGATAGAAATAACCAAAGATATTAAAAGAAAACTAACAAATAGTGGACATTATATTGAAAAAAGTGACCTGACACTAAGCACCTGGCTAAATTTTAGACAAAACACGTTTTTTACTATAAGTCGGTTTACAGTATATATACAAAAAAATCTCACTTTAAAAATTTTCTACAGGGGCAACGTGGGAGTATAACAGCATTTAACAGAGTTTGTTAACAGCATTTAACAACACAATTACTATTATTTTACATCTACACGGTAAACGTATCAAAAATGTGTTGCTTTTCAAATTTGTCACTAACACAATATCTAAGGTATCAAAATGCCATTGTTTACCATCAAACCTCGTATGACATAGGCGATGCGTCGAGTTCAAAGAAACAAACTATAGAAATTATTATCTATACGGCCGTGAATTTTAATAATTATAATTATTTATACAACCGAACCACATTTGTGGCTTTAAGAAACAATCATAATAGACTTTTGTTACATAAAATTTATAAACTAATGTGGGTACGTATGTTACAATGTAGTGAAACAAAAATATAAACCCTACCATAACATTATAGAAGTTAATTATTCTGTTAACCGTTTTTAACGAAAACAATTATAATTAAAGTTTCTAATACACATAACATATATCCACATTAAATGGTATCCACTGTAAATATGTTTAATAAAAAAATTGAAATAAATTATACAGCTGCTGGAATTTGAACTAAATTAAAAAATGTTAAAATTCGTAGACTCTCGATTATGATCGAAATAAAAGTATTTGTTTCTTCATAATCAAAGATGTATAAAACTAGCAACAATATTTTTCAAAGGTGCATGTCTTCCAGCGCTAATATAAATAATAAAAAAAAGAATCAAAAAGTAGATAAAATACACTTTAATAAAAACATTCAATATGACACATTATATGAGGTTTCCAAACTCGAAATTAGTAAATGTAAAAATAAATAAAATTAAACATTTACATTATTAACTGTCAATGGATTCCTATTTTTGAGTTTGCGAATTTCTGTATTCTAATATTCTTTGAAAGTATTTTTCTATTATTCTATAAACTTTTCATAGCTGTTAAATTTTTAGCCTGTTTAATATTTCTAAATTTTCATCATTATATATATTATAAATTCATCACCATAAATTATTCGAATTATATTATCCCGTGACAAGAGATTATTTTCATATACTCACACACTTATACATACATATCAAAAAATATCTTATGAGCTAAAAAAATTACCATGTCCAAGAAGATTAGCCAGTCCTATGACCATGAACATAAACATGCTAGGATATGGTAAAATAATGTTTCTGCATATTTGAATCTATTTTGATCACTTAAATTATGTAACCTTTTTTTTATGAAAAATATACCCCGAAAACTATTGATTTATAGGAACGTATTTATACAAAAAGGCGATGTGCAATTATTTGACAATGAAAACACTCTATATTTTAAAACACTAGAATCACTTCCTTAATTTCTTAATGTTTTACTATCTTAAATTTAGTAATATAATATTTTTTACATAACGCGTTTATTAAAGTTGCAAATCGATAATATTAAACATTAAAAATGTTAAAAACGATTTGCCACAATTTAAACATACTTTTCAAAGTTGAACATATTTAATTTCTAACTGAAAAAATGAAATTCAAAAACAAAAAGTGACAAACCACTTTTTAAAACGAAGTATACAGGCGGTACAGAAACTAGACCAATTTCAGGATGCTGGGCCTACACTTTAAATACAACAAAAATATTATGTAAAATTATTTTCTAATCTCTTACATTTTAGAGACAATCCGATTTTATTTTTTAGATTATGACGTTTGTTCAAAACGATCCTGTAACTTCCGTTTGATTAAACTATCTTTATAATAATAGTAATTTTATTTGTGTTATGCAATCAAGCTTTGAATGATGTTTTAAATTGTGTAAAAATGCATATAAGATTATTCATTTTTTAATCTTTAAAAGCCAATATAATTTTATTTATTTTTGCGTTATTCTTCCACGATGAATTCCGAATTGCTTGACTAGTATAGAAAATTTATTTTTAACTTTACCAATGTTATATTGCTCATCAAGTGATTAAATTGTTCTTCTACTGGACCATGTGAATTAACATGCTTAGCAAAGTAGTTTACTCAAAATTGTTTGTAGATTGGATATTCTAACATGAAATTTGTTATTGATTCCAGTGTGTTCATATTAATTAAATAGCTTATACAGTCATCCTTTTTTCATTTATAAATAAATCTTTTGGCAGATAGTTTTAACATTATTTTGCTTGTTACTTTAATTCGGCTTATTAGTCTGATTTTTGGAAAATTAAGTAGATACTACAGATACATTGCCGTATTTTTATTTAAAATTAATTACTGCTACATGAGGCTGAGACCCGAGTTTAAGATATTTTACTTATCTATTAAGGCGTTTTGGTGATGATAAACGTCTGCTATTGTCTATTTTTCTGTTTTTAATTTCATTGGTTTTTGATGTACAATAAATACTGCATTCGCAGAACCTTTAGTAGTTTCGTAAGTTGTGATGTCCAATTTTATTTTGTCAATGAGATTTGTTTTAAAGCCAGTTTTAGTAGCCTCTTGTAAAAAATTTTTGGTTAACTTTTGTCATCCATTTGTAATAATTTGACCCACCAATGTAATATATTTTGTATTTTTGCACGCATATAATATATTTTCTAAGGCATGTGTATTTACTAATATATTCAGATCCAATCATATTTTTATTAATAAAATATTTGCTACCAGTTAAAGACTGATTTAAAGAAACTAGTTTAAATCCTTTCAATTTATCGAAGTATATTAAAATCTAAGTTTCAGACCCATACAAAAGTGTTGTCAGAACTATAGATCTATAAAGCTGTATGAACGATTTAAGCGATTGCATTTTGAATTCTATAATAATATTTTTAATATTTTTCTATAATAATATTTTATTTGACTGCTTTGTTGAAATATTACGGGCAATTAAGTGTGGTTGTTAAATCCAAATTAATCCAATCCAATTATCCAATTAAGTGTGGTTGTTAAATCGATTTCTTCCCTAATCAAAAACCAATTAATTATACATTTAAGAATTTCATTTATAGTGATTTTTACGTTTTACAGTGCAGTCAGTACAATTACAGTTTTGTCAGGAGTTAATTTTTCGAAGGCTAAAAATCGTTTTAAAAGCTTTGTTTTGACGAACAATGTATTTTTTCGAGCAAATTCGAAAAACCAAACTAAAAACTCGAATATTCGAAAAGAAAAAAAAATGGCATTTAAAAAAAATGGGGTCTTATATTTTTCATATGCAGCAATGTCATTACCTATCCCGAATAATAAAAAACTAATAGACAGTAAAGATTCGAAATTGTGATTTTGTTTCACAATTTCTCGCAGAAACAAATGTTTTTGATTTTTTTTACACGATTTTAATGGAACTTGTTGAATAAAAATTTTGATGGAAAATTCAATTTGGTGCATAAAAGATTAATGTGAAGAATGTCGAAATTTTGTTGTAAAGGCATATTAAAAAACTGAAAAGGCTTCACTTTCACCCCCGATTTTCATTGTCACCCACTTATTTAATAGTACTTCGCGATTTTTTCTTATTAAATAACCAATTGACTGATTATTTTAACAAAAAAATCGCGAATATTTTAGTTTTTCATTGCACTTTTTTCTAGGAAAAAATCAATAACCTATTAGATCCTATGAATAACTAATGGAACGCAAGAATACAAACTAAAAAGCTTTTATATTTTAATAATAACATGATTTTGATTAAAATTCAAAATGTTATAAACCTTAGCCTTAGGCTCGATTTTTCTTATTCTTAACATTATTATTAGGTATATAGAAATACACTGTATTCTTGCCTTCTTTCATATCAAATAAAATCTTAATGCAAATAATTTCTTTATTCTATTTAAAATCTCTTGTTATTTCATACTCATTTGTCATATTAATATTCCACCTTCACTTTGATATTTTATTTCAATAAATAATAAAATATTCGTATTTTAAATTACAAAAAAACGTAAACGAGGAAAATATTTAAAACGACTTGACATTTATGACAACAAATTATTACTTATTTAATCATATACGGGGAGTAACAAAAATATGGAGTGCAATTCATGATAGACCGATTTTATAATATGCCATATTTGACAATTACCTAATATATATGGGTTTTATGTATTAAAATGAAGCAAAAATATTATCCATGGGAAGTGAAGAAGTGATTTTTGTTGGCGGTAATTATAAAGAAATTCCAGGTGCTTAAACAGGACGACTATATTCAAAATACTTTATACAGGACATAATTATGTTATAGGCCACTTCATAAATGCATCATTGACATAAAATGTTCAATGCAGAGGCAAAAAGATAACGATGGTATGCTTAACAAGTTCAACAACATAAACTTAAATAAGTGGTGTTAAATTGTCTTTTATTTAATTTGCCATTGTGCATTTTGCCAATGTATATTTGCCATTGTGTTTACCAACGCATACAAATTGTAAAAGAGCTATTAGTTTTCATAATAAGTTATGAAAAAAAAAAAATTAAGTAAAATTTCCTTAGTACTATTTTTTATACTTAGTACGATACAAAAAAATTCATAATTTATATTTTTTTTAAATAATTTAAATAAAACTAATTAAAATAAATTCTAAGAAAATTATTTTCTTTTAGAAAATAATGAGAAAATCTTGGAATATTATAAACTTAACTTTTTTCATACCTTATGACATTAATTCTTGGTTCCTTTTCTAGTCGATTTTGAAGCGTACGTTGTATTCAATTGCAAAAGCATTTTTCTTACGATTATCTTAAAAAACTAAAAATCATTAATTGAGTTTATAAAAAATTATGACAAGAGGTAATCGTTTAAATATAAAAATGAAAAGATGCAAGATACTGATAAGGTAGCTTTTCTATTCTTGAATTTTTAGAATCAATTCTGTAATTCCAAAGATTATATCTTAATTTTTAACGTCTTAAAATAAAAAATAATAATTAATATTAATTAAACTTGAATATTTTAAATTTACTTTAAACTGAGTAAATATTTTTTATCATGTGGTGCTAGAAATCCTAGCATGAATCTCCGATATATTGAATTATTTTATATTAGAATATGAGATATAAAGGCAGAAAATTTAAAAGTAATTTCTACTTGTATTTATGTATAATAATGAAAATTAAAGCTATTTTTTTTTATAACGCGTACATTTCGTAAATTTTATTTAACGTTGACAAAGAAATATAAGCGTTTTATGTTTTTATTTTATACTAATATAATAATTCATTAATATATTCATTTTTACAATTAATTAATACGTGAAATGAAAGTCAAATATAACAAAATTAATAAAGATATATGGAAAAAAAAATGCACTATACTGTTATCCTAAAAAAGGAACTCTACAGAATATTTTCATTAAGTGTTTATTTATATTTACTTATACTATACATTTTTTTTATCATAACAAAATTTTTGATAAACATATTCAAACAATATTATCGTTATTATAATCTCAAAAAAAAAAAAAAAAATTTTTTTTCATGTACTGTTTTTCAAAGTAAACATATCACTACAATCATAAATTTAACTGTAAAACAGTGAAAAAAAAAACAAACAAAATCTATATATATATATATATATATATATATATATATATATATATATATATATATATATATATATATATATATATATATATATATATATATATATATATATATCAATTGCTGTTCGTTAGTCTCGCTAAAACTCGAGAATAGCTGGACCGATTTTGCTAATTTTGATCTTGAAATATTTGTGGAAGTTCAGGGAAGGTTTAAACGGCCAGAAACATAAATAATAAGTATCGGAAAATACTATAAAAGACAATTTAATTTTCGAATTCAAAATGTTCCTAGCTGTGAAACATATTTTGTCTTTTTTTTTTCTCACATCTTACAAATCCTATTAGCATCATTTCCATAGAAACCAAAGTCTAAATTTGAAATTGAAAATAAAACTTCTTTATTTCTTCTCACTAGCAGTATGTTGAACAGTCAACTATATAAAGTGTGCATATCATATAGTTCAAGTACTACCGGCATCATTCGTGGTTCAGGAGGTCCATATAACTTTCATCAAGTGTATTTGTACCACAGCAAAAATTATCGGGTGAACGCGGTCCCGGGTGTACCCCAGCAAATACCAGGTAACTACCGGGTGCGCACTAAATACCGGGAATCCGATAAGAAAGGATTTGAATTTCTTCCCCTAAGGGTGGAATTGCATCCGCATGTAAACGATGTAATATTTTTTATTAAAATGTGAAAAATAACACAGCAACTCGTAAACCGGGTGAGTCTGCTTTAAAATATAAATTAATATCATTATTTATTCTGATTTGCCTCAGCTTTTCATTATTTAGAAATATATAAGAAATAAGAAATATATGGCAAAACGACGTTTGCCGGGCCAGCTAGTTTCAAATAAATAAGAAAGCTTTATTTTTTTCACATTTGATTGAAAATGATAAAAATTATAAAAGTATCTCCTTCATTAACCTTTTTCATTTGATGAATAATTTAATTTGTGTTCAAGTTTTTCCAAGGTAAACCGCTTTTTAACCGGTTTTTCCCCATACCATCGTTTATGACATGAAAACTTCCTCATATTAAACACTACTTGATTGTTCTTTTCCAACCTTCTTCCATACTTTATCATTCCAAATATAGTAACTCTACTTTCATTTTAATATTTTTCGCATCCACTATAAATTTCAATTTTCGGCCCCAATTTCCCAAATTAAAAATTTTGTATTTTATAAATCTGTATTCCAACGAAGAACTCATTATCAGTATCAAATCGTAATAATAATTCCAGAAGATGTTACTCGTTGCTAATTTTGTAACGTTTGGTACAAAATTAGCAACTAGTATTATCATATTTTATATAAGAATTTCTTATAGGACTGCCCGATGGTGTGCGACCATCAGAATTTATGATCAGAAAATATTACGATGTGCGCTGGCCCTAAATGCTTGTATACCATTTTTATATCATCATTTTTTATATTTTATTCTTTATTTTGGGTTTCTATCACCATGCCTACTTTACCTTTTTTTATGCATGCCTAATTCTTCAATCATACCTTTCGAATACCTATTGCATACCTTATTTATAATATTTTTCGTCGGTATCCGCTGTCAATAGGATGCTTCATGCATATCTGACGTTATCGTTGTTCCAACCACCAATCTTAATTCGTTCCAGATACTCCAACATTTCTTAAATTAAATACAATTTTTTTGGAATAATAACAAAAGATGTAACTTCATGTGCGGTAATGGATAATTTCTAAGTTTTACTGTTTAGAAATTTCTTATAGTTGGCATAGTCTAGATTACTCTGAATATTAACGAGCGTACTGAACGTGTAGATGATAATAACAAATTTTCATTTACTGGAGATGTTTACAGAAATAAAATCTTTGAAAATTCAAGAATACTAACCAAACAAGTGAATATGAAGGTTAAAGAATAGTTTTTAAAGCAAGTTTGAGAATATTTGATTTTCTTGTTACAGCATTATCAGAACTTGAATAGAAAAATTGTATACCAAGAATTCATTAGGCTATAGAATATCTATTGGTTTTTTCTGTGTTAAGTGCGCAATATAATGGGAAATAAAAACAAACGTATTTTATTTCATTTGACGAAAAGGCCAACTTTTGTATTAATTTTCATCAAAACCGCATATATTTAATTAAAAAATAGTAAATATCCGTAATAATTATGAAAAGCAGTTTTAAGCGTAAAGTTGAACTAAATCTCAATTACTTAAATTTAACCAACTCATAATATGTTTTCGTATCCCGGTTTTGTTTTTTTTACACTTGGAGATAGCTTTCGGATAATAATTTAGCTTATAGACAGTTTGTGACCACAGGTTTAGAAAAACACACAATTCTGAAAACTCATTAAATAAAATTCTCTTAAAAAAATAAAATAAAAATAAAAAAACTCATATTATTGTATTCATTAGAATGTAGAAAAACATTTTTAATGACATAAACTATGTGTGCACATTTTCTTACAAGATACGCTTCCTGATTATTCAAAGACGCCTGTTATACCTAGTGGATTATACTCACATTTATACAAGTACCAAGAGAAAAGATCTTATATTGCAATTATCCAGGAATTCACCAAGGGCGTCGTCATCCTTATTGCTTGTTTAGTTGCTTCATAGAAGTCTGGTTACTGTTGGTGTAGCTTTTACTACTTACCTCTAACATAAACACCACACTTAGAGCTATCTATAGTAGATAGGTATTTGTATTTTAGTCATAGTCCAGACGCTTGGTAGAAAATTTTAATACTTACTTTTCCATTTTTAGAAACTCTTGATCGAAAATTATAGAAATAAATATACTGGTTATTATTACAGGTAGTATTCTAACGAATAAGTTTGTATATAATAATCTAATCAGTTTCAACATAATTGTATATACGAGATCTCAGTTTATGTCAAGTGAATTCTTTAAAAACGGCATGGAATTTGCTTAAAGAAAAAAAAATACGTACTAACAGTTTCTATAATGAGTTTTCAATATTGAATTCAAAATTTCTAATTATCATATTATTTTTGAAATTGGTCCAGTTTATTTCAAATGATGTATTTACAAATGACCACCATTCATTAGTTTACTCGAATATAAACAATATTATGAAGTATGTAGTTTTAGTCAATTTTAGTCAATCTAAAAAATTTATATCCGTTTGTTCGTCCCATTATGGTGGCGTATTCTAGACCTTAAAACTGCATTTACTTCGTGAATGAGTAAAATCGATCCATTGGGTTCAATAGATACATTACCCAACTTTTGAAGCTTAAAACATATGAATGAAACACACTTTTTTGTTAACTGTTTAGATTAGCCACAATTTTAGCTCAAATTTAGGTAATAAACAAATTTAGGTAATAATTACAATTTAAATTCTATAACTGTATGGACTGGATATTAACAGAATTCCAATGGTTAAGAATGTTTTGAATAGTCATTTTGGGTGTCATAATTACTCTGCTACGTATATATATCCATGCGTATGTGTTTATGTACATACTATATACACTACAAAAAAATTAAAGCCCTCGTTTTTGGCTTTACGTAGTCAGGATATTTATTTCAAAAGAATTTATAGTATCATTCATTCATAACTGATTTGAAGCAGTTATGAATGAATGATACTATAAATTCTTTTGAAATAAATATCCTGACTACGTAAAGCCAAAAACGAGGGCTTTAATTTTTTTGTAGTGTATATAGTATGTACATAAACACATACGCATGGATATATATACGTTTATCGTAACATTTAATTAATTAAATATACGAGTGAATTATGATTTATTATGAAGAAACGATCCATTTTTAACACGCTTTTATTAGCTTCACTCGTATGTTTGTTTGTCTGTAGGTAACTCTCTGAAGTTGGCTGCAGAACGCATCTGAACGGATCCTTTGCATGAGAGTAATAAAGATAGAGCTAGTGCGCGAACTACGCATGCATGCGTGTTTTTTTAGTTTTTTTAAACTATTATAATTATTTAATGTAAATTTCAATGAAAGATCAGATCAAGGCGGTATAGAAAATGCTACTGCTTTCGATCTGAAATTGAGAGCCTACGATATTTAGATGAACACAACACTCCTATCTTAGATGTATATAAAATTAGGTTTTTAGCGAATGGACTATTATTTATGTATAAAACCGTTGAAGCATTCGATTTCTAGATACGTGTATATGAGAGGGTATGTAAGTATATGTGCTTAAAGGGAAATACACTGAACCGTAACTTATCACAACTTTCTCTAATCAATGATCAATGTTGTAGTTAGTTAGTTGTTAGTTCAATGTATAAATTTTATCATGTTAAAATAAGAAATAAAAGAAAAACGAACTACAAAGAGAAAAAACTTCCAAAAATATCACTTTTAAACAAAGTTATTCAACATGCCGAGTATTGTTTTCTTTTTGCTGTGTTTTTATTCGATAAAGACTTTTGATTTCTAAGGATTGCTCTTTGTGAATACTAAATAACAGTCCTTTGATTTACTATAAATATATGTATGTTATTTTTTTATGGAAAATGTACAAAAAATAAAGTGTAAATTGTAACAAATGAATAGTCAATTAACGATTGTAGGAATAATCAATGATTTAGTAGTATACCGGACCATTCAGCAATGAAATAATTTTATAACGGACACTCGTATAACAATTATCGGTGGATTAATATTAATACATATGTAAAAATCACACTCTTTAATGAAATATACAAGTATTTTTTCAATTTTCTCTCCAAAAATAGTATTTTAAAAAAAACGGAGGGCATGCCGAAGAATTTTTAGAGCCTGTAGAGGTCTTACACAAACTTTCCCATTACATACCTTTCACATACCCATTTATGTATCAGTTTTTTGACTCCACAATTGTTCGAAATTTGATAACTTTAAAATATAATTTCACACAGTTACACAAGCTACGACAAAGTGATGCTTAGAGGATAGCTGTAGTCACAGGCTACGTTGTTAAAAGAATTCTTTGTATTTTTGTATTAAAAAATACATATTAAAAGTGACAGGTGGCGTGATTATGGCAATCCTCTGAATACCACTTTGACTAAAATCGAATAAAAATAATTCCTTGTTTCGTACATTTATGAGCGCATTACCGTTGGAGGGTTTTGGTACTTTTAAACTTATTTTTTTATTTGAAATATGTTGGGATTTTGAGGATAAATATAAATAGAAAATGTGAGGCATCAATTTTTTTGGATGTAACATTTGTCATATTGATATTTTTCTTATAAAATATAGCTTAAGTCACTTGGATCGTAAAAACCAATACACACGCATAATACATCCATACATTCATAATTTGCTGATAAAAGCGTAACCAATCTTTTTGGCTTTGGCGTAGTTAGAATATTTTTTTCAAAGCAATTAGTACTAGTAATGTGAATTAATGATACTAGTAACGTATAATTTGAAAACTAATTATTTTATATTAAAACTCGAAAAAAGTGCGAAAACAATTGGGAACATTGCTCTTGGTTTCGATGGAAATGATACTAAATAAAAACTTGATACACTTTTTAAAATTCTGTATTTGTCGATAATACGAGTTTTGAATTTGTTTTTCATTAAACTCTTTTTACCTATCGCGTTAATGTACTTACTCAAAGTACCAAAAAGTTTTAATTTCAAAAAATTTAACGCCACCTCATTTGCTGATTTTATATAAATAATTCTGAATTAAGATGGGAACAGATTGACATTCAATCATTTTTGTAACTGTAATTTCTTTGAAATTTTCTAATTTAGCTCTTTCATTGGATTCCCAATAAGACGCATTTCATAGTTTTTTGGAACCTCTACTTTTTTTTTACCTTTTTTTCAACATATTAATTTTATTCTATAGCCTATAACACACGGACTGTTATACGAAATAGATGAACACTTCATTCATCAAAATCAGTTCAGTAGTTTAAATGAAATGTTAGAAAATACGTACATACCTAGGTTTATACATATATACTCCTTTACTAAAACTACCTTTTGATTTTGCCATAGTCGAGTAAAAATACTGTTACCTATTGTATCATATGTAGGCACATACCTACCTGATTATGGTTAAAGTGGATAATTAATGTTATATAGGAAACGGATATACATTGATCATTTTATAATATTTATCCTTTTGGGATACTCGCCAACACTCAACCATATTCCCTTATCTATACTACATATTGAGTTTAATTTTTAGTTAAAACCATTAAAAACAAAGTGACTTTTTTGGGGTATGGTTTATATCTACCGATGAATCGGAAGAAATGGCACTGAAATAATATTAAAAGTTTCATACTATTATCAATATTTACAAAGTGAAGTAGTTTTGAATTTTTTTAATTTTATTTTTAAAATTTATGAAACCAATAAATTAATAACCAAATAATAAATTGATAATTTTCTACGATTTATTTCAATTTTCAGAATAGAAAAAATTTTCAGAATAGAAGGCAACATTGTTTTAGTATAAACAATAATTTTTTATTCTGAATATTATTACATCTGTGATGAAAATTTTTGGCATGATTACAATGATGCCTAGGTGTAGAAAAAAGTTATAACAACATATTCGTATATTGGCATCACTATGTTACTTAAATAGCAATTGCTACGTACAGGTGCGACCTGCAATGTCCAGAAAAATTTATATTGTAAATCACGAAAATAAAACTACAATATTAATTTCTTATTGTGAATATCGGTAGGTAAATTGTATTTTTATTTTAAAAATTTAATATTCTTATTATGTCCGAGTTAAAAGGTGTCCAGCAAATAATTGTTTATTGCGATCATTTTCTAACAAAAATAGTATCCACATTTATAAAAATTTTTACTGAGTAGGTGTTTAAATAGATGGTTCATAAAACAAACGGTTTAAAAATTTATAACTATATAAATGCAATGCATTAGAGTCAAGAGTATCAGCTGGCAGAAAATTCCAAACCATTTTGATACTGTTTGGCTATATTCGAAGTAATATTAATTTCTCTATTTAAAATGATTGTAATAAAGCATTTATTTGAACTGTTATCACTATATTTTCAACTGCTACAGATTTTTATCAATGCTGTGTGGACTAAAGGTATGGAAATACAATCCCAATATATTATGTTTAACAGCTTAAAAGTCAATGTGTATTACTCAGTGGAAATACCTATATGAGCATGATTGTGAATAATAGTACGCACATTCATTATGTACAAGTTTAACTCACATGCGTAGTGTTAAACAGCACATAAAACATTCATTACATTGAATTCGTAAAAAAAAAAAAACAATGATCATTTGTATACAAAGTTTTGCAGCCAATTTGTCAATCTTTTAATAATATTTTATTGTAGAACTATCAACAATTGATATTAATGCCACCCAGATAAGAATGTGAAGCCATTTTTTGAAAACAAAATATTAGTGTATTAAGTTACTAGTTGAATACAATTCAAACTTTAAAAATGAATAACAAGAAAATGGCATGTTTTCTATATCATTGAAGTAAATATTATGACTATAAAATGAATCATACTTACCAAAGTATCAAATTCTTAAGGAATGCTTACTGCAAATAAAATTTAATATCACAATGATAAACCAAAAGATAAATATTTTTAAAACATAATAAATTTTCATACTCCCCTGTTTCTTTCCACAAACTTTTTTCACTTCCCTGAAGCAATATGAATGAGAAAGAAGAAAAACAACATAAAATTGTGTACAAATATTGATATGAGCACAAATGACGCGTAAATAAACAGTTACACATTTATTTAAGTATTTTGTAACATTACCGCAATTTTATATACATTTCTGAATTATTTATGATTATTAACTAAATTATCCTTTTCATAGTAGTAGGTGGGGTTCATAATGATAGAAATATTTTTACAAATAAACGAAAATGTGAAACGTACTGGTGATTTTAAAAACTTGTCATATGCAAAATTTAATTGAATAGAGGAAATTGTTTCAAATAAAAATTTAATTATTTGGAAAGTTCGATTAGATTTATTAGGAAACTGCATACTTTTAAATAAGTTAAAGGTGAAGTGACACTTCACTTTATTTTCTGAAATTGAACCGTGCTTTCCTTTTTCGTCTGAAACAAAATGTTTTACAATGCATAGTTATATATATATATATATATATATATATATATATATATATATATATATATATATATATATATATATATATATATATATATATATATATATAATATTTGAACCGATTTTTTATCCAAAAAATAATTGTTTATACGAAGAGAGTTTTAAATAAAATCGTAAGAGGTGTAAATTGTTTAGATTTTACAAGGAAGCTATGAAATTGTTTTGGTTTTGTTCGTTTTACTAAAAGAAATAAAAAAAGTGCTTTAAATAATTCCTAACAATATCAAGATGTTTTTGTGCATAACTAAGCAATTTCATGGTTGCATGTTCATGGTTTCTCAAATACCCCGGACTGACGTAACGTAATGACAGGCTTAGACCAATCAATAAAGTTAAAAAACAGTAGACAGTCTGTATTTGGATGGGTGACCACCTAGCAGTTCTGTGTACTGTTGTTGTATAATAATAATAATCCCCTTTTCTCAGAAAATAAAACATTAACAAATTTTTTTCAGGCGAAAGTTTTTTTTTTTTTTGTTATCAAATCTTATTCTGTATTATAGGGTATACAGAAGTTGATGTTCATTTAACCAAGAACTCAACGCGATATAAGCGGACTTCGTGTTTTGAGATTTCCTATTGTGATTTTTGCTTTTACACCGATTATCCAGAGCAATGGATATTAATAAAATTTATGAAAACCGCAGGAAATGGTTGTCGAAATAAAAGTCGCATAGCAGCTACTAAATAAGTATGGCTATCCTAAAAACTGTCGATAAGTGTATCAATAGTTTTGAGGCTATGCACATTAGCCTGAATGAGAGAAGTTAGTTTAGAATATTTTGAAATCAGCAAAAAATAAAATTTTTTTGTAACTAAAACGGGACATTTATATTATTCGAATATCGATAAATACAACTCGTCAGACATTAATGGGTAGAATTATACTCATTATCATCAGATTATCTAGTATAGTCACATTTCTATTGAATGTATTTCAGAAAATGAAAATTTTTCCAAGAAACATTTATTACAATTTTATAAGAAATTGGCTTTATCTTGAAAATCATATCAATAATAAATACGGATTAGCTTTTAAATTGCTAAGAAGTTCGGATTAAAATACAATATTATTAGGTTTATATGTTTTTCTATAACGCAACAACATTAATAATGAAATGTGTTTCAGTATCCTGCAAAATATTTTTCATTTAAAGGAAGCTGAAGTATTATATTGAATTATAGTGGTCTTTCTCCAGTCTTTTTAGCTTTGGATATAAGTTTTCAATCAGAATTATAATATTTTAGCTAGATAAATTTAATATTTGATGGTGTCAAAGATAGTATTTTAGGGCTATACAATTAGTTAATGATACATTTCACTCAAATAGAGAAGAAAATTATCCTGAGTATAAAACTGGCAAAACTGGATGGAACTGCCTAAGAATTACTTTCAAGGATATTATTTTAATGTATACATACATTAAAATTTAATGTTTGTTTGATTGTCAAAGCTTGAAAACGACTAGACCGATTCGATTATTACTTTGCTACTTTTTTTTTATGCAAAAAAAATTGTGATTATTCTATAAAAAAACGTTTAAGAAAGAAAATTGCTCGGAGAAATAAACACATACTAAGACACATGAGGACTTAGTTGGATAAAAAAAAATTTTGTGCGTTCCCACTTTTGTTTTAATATCAATAATGGGGAACTAAAATATAGATGATCACAATTCAACCAGTTTTCATCATTTTCTTTTGAGTTGAAGTAAATATCTTCTGAGAGAACTGTTCTATAGAATTGAAGCTTATGGAAATCTCATATGATAAATATTTATACACAATTTTTATCCACTAAAATAGAATTTTTAATAATTTATTTTTAAAATCAATTAATAATCATCATAATAGCTTTCTTTCTTTTAGACTATTTTTTTATACACAAAGATAAAATAAAACCATACACAATAGAATACATTTTTGTATCGTAGAAAATACGTAATCAATTAATAATTATATATTTGTTTTTTTTTTTCTGTTTTTATAAGATATATGTATATTTATTTTTTTTAATTAATTAATTTATTTTTTAATTAAATATTATTTTACTTATCTAGTATTCCATTACATTACAATACCATTACGATTCTTATTAAATCATTTTTAGAATTTATGCATAATAATCATAATATTATGAATATATTATAATTATATTTATTTTTTTAACTCGTTGCTATATTTTTCTTTCCTTTTTTTGTTTATTATAATAATTATTTTTTTTTATTCCCTCAAACAAAACTCATATTAATTACAAATTTTTAATATTTTTTAATAATTTGTTATAATATTGAGATTGGATAATTTTTTTTAGTATAAATTATTGTTTTTCAATATTTATTTATTTACAAAAATCAATGAAATGGATTGGTTTTTTACATATTTTTTTTTCAAAATAAAATATTTTTGTATTTTTTTAAAACATATTATACAGAGTGTATGGGCATATGACGTTGGTGGAGAATAAATTGTAAGTCAATCAATATTTTTAATTGAGTACATTTGACTACAACTGGCTTTAATTGCGTAATTTGATTATTTGATATATTTTAATTCTCATTAATTAAAATTTACAACTTAGCATTAACTTTTTTTGGTTTTACTTCTTCATTGTCCATCAACTTCTTTGTACTTTCCATACAATTTATTATTTTGGGATCATTTATGTAACTGGTTTTTATATATTTTAATTGATTTATTTACATTGTTTTAGGAAACATTGATGTACAGACAAAAGTAATCGGCATAATTTTATTGCATTCACTTAGTTACTCCCTTCAATTTTCCATCGACTGGATACTACCCAGTCAGAAAGCTGGTGATAGTTATAGTTATATTCATAACTAATATGATAGTATAGTCGATTATGTTAATTAAGAAACTGTTTTTTCATAAATTATAACATTTTTCATTCAAAGCTATATTTTGAAACATTACTCCAACAAATGAACATTTGCGTAATTTTATATCAGTCCATTATCAGAAATTGCATTTCCAATTGTTCATATTTTTCATTAACTTGAAGAATACCTCCATCTATTTATATTTAATGAAAATTAAATGAAGTCATACAAATTTTGTTTCGAAACTGCTTTTTTATGTTTCGGAAAAACATTTTCCTGAAAAGTAATCATACTTTTTTATGTTGGATAATGGGTTGACAAATGCTTCCTTCACATTTGATTATCTTGTCTTCTTTTATTGTCTACCGATTTCGTGTGTCTGCACATCCAATGTATTACATTTTTGAGTAACTCTGAAATTTTTTAAAAAATGTTTTCAACTTTAGTTTTGTATGTTTAAAACGAATACAATACTAAATATCTCTATAATAATTGTGTTTTTTTCTTTGAAATATATTTTTGTTTGTTTATTTATTTACATGTTCATAGTATAAAAAATTTATATCGTATAATTGTTATTGAAATGCCGTAAACATTATATTTATCCTATAATGTCAGTTTATTATAACGTGGCTACTATAAAAAAAAATGTTGGGAAAATAACATGCTAAAACAAATGTTTTAACAAATTCAGGTAATCCAATTTGCAATTACACCGAAAAATTATGCTTCAAAAATAATATGTTGTATACTACTTCACAGAATTTGCGCAAGGGAAACAATTTTTTAGCTAAAGCAATGATTGGCGCCGACTTGGAAAGTAATTGGTCACAGGAAAACTATTTAAAATTTTAAATTATTGTTACTTTTTGGTACGTGGGTAGATGGCTTTTTTATTGAACAATTTTGATTTTTTGCTTTTTAAATTTGTATACAACCACGAAAAATTTTTCATTTGGATGAAATTTAATCACTAAAATAAGACGATTTGATTACCACTTCATAATTAAAGTCTTTTCAACAGATTAAATAGAAATTGGCTCCATTATATTGATATGCTCAAAATATTTAATTTTTATTAATTCCCTGAGAACCAAAATGATAAATGGCCGGAAACGAATTGGAATTTTATATAAAATACATCGAAAATTAGTCATATTTTAAAATACAACTTTTTCAAACGAGAACTTGTTTCAAGAAAATAATTTTGAAATGCAAACCTATAAAGGGAGATTTGTCGTATAGTAGATTAATAAGGGTTGTCCTTTTACGTAAATATTATAAAAAGAAAAAATAAATTAATTATGCCTTTAATTATTTTAGTTAAATTATGTTGACATCTCCCCCGACAATACTGGGTTCTTGGTTTGAATATTGGAAGAATATATATATATATATATATATATATATATATATATATATATATATATATATATATATATATATATATATATATATATATATATATATATATATACATACATTTATATATATATATATATATATATATATATATATATATATATATATATATATATATATATATATATATATATATATATATATATATATATATATATATATATATATATAAAAATAGAACAAAAAGTGATCATTTTCATCAATTTTGGCGCCAATATAATATTCTGCCCATGAATTGATTTAAAATATGTTATTCGTTGTATAAATTAATTAAATTTCATATTCAACTAAATAAAACATATTTATATTGAAGGCATTTTCTCATACATCAAATATCCAATTTTTCCCAATTAATTTTTATTGTTTCACATATTATTTTTTTTAATGGACAGATGTGGATACTTTGTCTTGGGGCCTAGTTTATTGATTATATTTATACATAACGTTCATTATTTTTGTTTTGGAATATGAAATTAAAACGTAACATAGGCTTATCATATGTAATTTGTTATAGAAACTTAGAAGAGTATAGATGACAGAAAAAATTTAATTTGTGTCTACTATGTATACAAAATAGAGAGTCATAATTCCTAGACTAAGTGCGTCGTTAGCGAAGTAAAGGGGAAAAAAAGAAGAAACGATTAACGTTAACGAAAATATATTCCATAAGTGATAGTGATAGAACAACAGATATTAACCTACTCGGAATTTGAAATCTTTTCCTGATCTAGTATAATCGCAAAGGCATACGAGCGTATTAACGATACAGCCTTCCAGAAATTTATTGATCAATTTTAGTTTTATTTTGAAGTTTATTTATGATATTGAATCTTGTTTTACATTTTGATGTGTGAAATAGCAAATACAGTATTAGTCTATACCATATCATTGTCATAATAAAACTTTGTTTTAATTCCTTCATGCTTTAGAAAAAAAATATAAAAATAAATTCTCTAACAGGCAATTTCTAAAGAATTTTTTTTTATGAACAACTTATATCAATTAAATAGGTTTTATGACGTCTGTATAGTTAAAAGAACTTTTCTAGTTTTACAGAACTGATGAACCTTGGTAATTTATCAGAATTATTAATAAAATTAATAAAAAATATAGTTAATAAGTAATTTAAATCGTATCCAATTATTTCAAGTTTTATGAACCCACATCAAATGTAATGAGATAATAAACTAAATAAACTCAACTCAACGCCATTATTTGTTGTTATTATAAATATAATATACAATAAGTTTCATGTATTATTCATAAAATTATACATTAAAAGAAATCAACTATAATTTATGATAATTCATTATGTTAATAAAGTCTGTATACTCTAACAACATCGTAAAACATTATGTAACAAAAATGTATGTTCTTCTGTGGAATAAACAAGAATACGAATTTTTTTTTGAGCCTCTTTTTTTGCATGCAATTTACGAGTTTCTTTTTATTGTTGAATATAAAAAAAAAGTTTTTTCATTAAACGCAGTTTCCATAAATTTAAAAGTTACGTATTTAACCCGGCGTCCAAAAATAAGGTGTTATTTTTAAACAGTTAAAAAATGAAAAATCACATTTCGGAGTTTTGAATACTGATATTATTGCATTGTATTGATTAGAACCTCAGGCTCAAAGATAATATACCTGTTTTCAAGTTTTCAAAAAATGGAATAATAAAGAAGTTTGAATAAGGATAAACTTATTATAAGCCACAATGAGTGCGGCACTACTGTTGCTTATAAGAAAGTTATACAGAAAATAATGCTTACTGTTTTAATTGACTATATTTGATCTAGAATTTGGCAAGTTTAGCACCCACATAAAAAAATAGTATTTCAACTTTTCTTTTATCTCTTACGGTTTACAAGTTAGATCATTGGGTCCTGTGCACTGATTAATTGTCGACAATCTTATGGAAGCGATTTTGAATAAACACCTATCTACGGTAAAAAAAATTCAAAATTGAGTAAAATAGCAAACACATAGACACACACCCTCATACACAGTCACACACAATTATACACACTCAAACACAAGCATACGGAGACACACTTACACACAAACACACAATTTTTTTTTTTGTGAAATCGCTAAAAAAACTTGTATGGCATCACAACATGAATATATGACGTCATTCTCCTTTTCTGATTTTCGGGCCGATTACAATTACATCCTTGCAAGGATATAATAAAGAATTGAAATGTCATGCCTGTATAATGGAATTTTATTTCCTTTGATAAAACTTGTAAATATAGATCCTTTTCGAATCGTAAAATATTTAAAATATTTTACAATAAAGTAAAAAAAAAAAAAACTTTCTTGAATACAAGATTATAGACCTTTGTTACCAAAATATATCAATGTAAACTATTACAAGGCATTAATTTGAACAAGCAAATTAAATGGTGAATAAGTGAGCACTAATAATCAATTTTGCGAAAACATCCATATCGTATACTGAAAAATAATAAGCGCCGGAGTAAAAAAATTGAAACTGAGAATAAAGTCATTGAGGTAAACTATACAAAATAATTGATATATGAAACTGAAAGATACTTATTTGTGATATTTGCGAAAAGATAACTGAGATAAATACAACAAAAAATTTATAAAAAAAGCAATGTTATTATTTAGAAGCAATTATAAAATCAATTTCTCATGTACTTTGGTTATGAATATTTTTGTGGTAGTTGTTAATTATTAAAGAAAAAATAACAACTTATATCAGATCATGTTTATATCAATCAGACTTTTTGCATTAGACAAAAACAATATACCTGATATTATACCTATGTGTAGTATGCACAGTATTGGCCGAGCGATAAAAGGAATAATTGCATTATTGAAATTATATAAGATTTTTTGAATACTTTTTGATGTTCAGAACCGTAAAGCATAAAATCAAAACATTGAAAACATTTAATAAATTATAAAAAAAATCTAATCAATCTCCAAGACTTATTTTAAAAGATTTTTTAAAGCTGACATGAAAGAATAAAGTCATGAAACTCTTTCAATTTAACTTACACTTAAATGCATTTTATCAAATATTGACACACATATATGTACATTCATATAATGGTTCTTACACCTTGGTACAGATGGAAAATGAAAATTTATTATTATAATGTTGAACTTATCTTCAACATACGATTTTCATTATAATATAATATTTTTATATTTGATAAACATCGTTTATATTAGTGCTTACTTTTATGAGATGGAAGATGAATTATGATTGAAGGGAATGTAGTTACCAATCAGATGAATTTTATTAATTGGCTGTTGAAGCATTTTTCGTATAAAAATGAAATGAAATACAAGCACATCTTAAAAGAAATTATTATTTATTATTTGTCTTCCTCCTTTCAAGAAATTATTGTTCAATTCACTGGTACAGGATAATTCGTTTAAAACGAAAACATTAAAAAACTATTTTAATGTAAGAGAATTTAGGCGTTAAGGTTTTATTGTTATAAACACTCTAAAGAAGCGATCCAGCGAAAGTATCAAAGCGTATTATATATATTTAACTGAGCACATGTATAAAAAATGAGAAAATTAGCAAAGATGATGTCTAATACAGTACACATCGTTTTACTTTCTATTTTTGCACAAAACTAATGAAAAAAATTTTTTTTTTTTTGTGTATCTGTAATAAAATTTCTTATAATCATTTTCCATAAACCTTTCGAAAATATGTTAGGGTTATTATAGATTAATATAGGCGAAAATATATGACCCACTTAAACCTTTAAATAAACCTTTTAAACCTTTAACCCACTTTAACCTTTTTTTTTTTAATTATGAGAAGTAAAAATCATTTCACTCGATTTAACCAGATCGACATACAATAAAATTTGTCATCAAAAAGTTTCAATTTTTAAAATTATTGTACCACTACGAGACATGGATTCAAGTTTATTGATCCATGGTTATTTTTGAAGCTTTACTAGGTGGTTTGTCGGATAATAAACATAAAAA
This sequence comes from Chrysopa pallens, assembly GCA_020423425.1. Taxonomy (NCBI): domain Eukaryota; kingdom Metazoa; phylum Arthropoda; class Insecta; order Neuroptera; family Chrysopidae; genus Chrysopa; species Chrysopa pallens. The sequence goes on from CM035592.1 coordinate 91,859,521, forward strand.
AATTTGTCATGCTGTTATTACCTATACTGATCCAAATGATAAAAAAACACACATTTTTATGCAAATGATTCATAAAATTTCTCGTTTCATAAAATAAACTTTTCTTGAGAGTGAATAATTCGGTTAAAAAGATTTCAACGGGTGTGATCAATGAATATTCAAAATAACAATATCATTAAAAATTTATAAATTGTAGTGATAGGTTTATAAATTTCAGTGATAGGGAATATAAATTTAAGTGGTACTATAAATAACGAAAAAAATAGTGATATTTCATAACGTGTTCTTTAATTTTCAAATAACGTCGAAAATAAAAGAAATAATCAACGTTTTGAACATTTTGCTTGACCTTTCCTTAATTCGAAATTTTTCTTCATTTTTAGCTAAAAGTGTCAGAGAAGATAAATATCAAGAAAAATTTATCGTATAGTATTGACGATATTGACGTAAAGGTATTGATAATACTCGTTCAAAATAGGTTAAATTTTTAACGTTGATTCAAATTAGATACTTCTCGCAGATTTAATTCTGTTTAAAATTATCTCAATGATTTAATGAGTTTGCATAAGAAAAACTCTATATGAATGCGTAATTGTTCAATGGAATTGATACAATTTCATCACCAGAAACAAAATATGTCTAAAACAGAAAAGTTTTTAATGAATTAACCAATATAGTGTTTATATGACCATGTGAAAAAGTCAATAAAGGCAACAACCTAATACCATTTTCGTTAGCGGCACAAATTTTATACATTTTCAAGTACTGCCAAAAAGGACAATTATAATAATAAACTGACTGAGATAACCCTAGGCATTTTATTCATTTGTGTTTATGAGGTGGGATTTGCGTTATATGAAAAAGTCCTGATATTACCAGAATATAAACAATTATATATGTTGAAAATGATTTTTAATATCCACAGGCTTATTTATATCTTACTTACCTTTTACAACTCTAAAGTTCATTTATTTATTTTTGTGGTATTAAATAAACATTTGAAAATAATGCTTGTCAGGACAATCGATTGGCGATAATGAATTATCTCAATAGAGACAATTTAAATTGTAAATTGGATTTGATAAAAAGTATGAAACTGGAACGAAATTTAATCTTTTCTTTCGTAAAATAATATCAAAGGAAAAATATCAGTTAACTTAGTCTTTTAAACTATTTTATAATATTGAGGTTTGTGGTGTTTAGATCAGAATTCGGTCGGATTAATCATATGTTTTAATTAATTCTTTAAATTTAGACTTGTCTATTTGAACAAGAACAGTCAAATACTTGGAACATACCTGAAAATTATCATTCTAAGTATGGAAGATATTTTATATAACGTTAATTACAACTTTTTAAGATTTATCTCCATTACGCTAATAGGTGAAATGATCAATTTATATAAAAGTTTTATGAATTTGTTAAAACATAGATTCAATTGAATGAAAACACGTTTAAAGCGTTTAAGGGCAGCATAAAAATTAAGTAAAGTTAAACTTCCAAAAGATAATATTTCTACGTAAAATAAAATGAGAAAAAAGTTTAGATTTACAAACGCTTATCTTCTATAAAAACAAATATTTCATCACACACAAATAAATAAATATTTCGAAGAAAAATGAAAAATTTACTCACCTTACAATATATCAAAGACTGTGAATACTTCCGAGTTTAATTTATGATTTTTTCCATATTTAAAATATAATAATGTTATACAAAATATATACAAAAAATAAATAAGCTATTAAAGAGCATATACAAATATAGTTTTGGGCACAATGTTTTTGCCATGAATATTAAAGTCATATAAATAAATTTGTTTTCACTTTGAAATACGAATAATCTGTTGTTTTTATATAGAAAAATATACCTCTATTCTATTTTATTTCATTTTATTATTTTATTTTGTTTCTATCAAGCATTTTATGTATATCTATATATAAAAAATCGAACATAATATTTTTAGAATTTTTATTTTTCAAATTTGTTTTATTTGACATAAATAATTCTATCGAAAATTTACGAAACATGATGCAAAATTTTAATAGATAATGTCATTTAAAATGATATTGCAGCAGGAAATAAAATATCCTAATAGTAGTAGTCTTTGTGGTAGTTATTTAACAAGAGCATAAAACTACAATAATTATAGCTACCTCAAATATACCTGTTAAAATAATCTATTATATTGGCATATAAAATTGATATTATTTTATTAGAGTAATTTTTATTATCATTATTCATTTATGAAATAATATACAAAATAACTCGAAAACTTGGCTCACGAAATTAAATGCCAAAAGGAAATAATGAATGAACAATGTTTTCGACCCATTATTACTTTTTTAATTTGTCTTACATCGAATAGTCTGTTTTATCGATAGAAGAATTATTCAATTATTATTTTATAAGAAAAAAAAACAAATTTTTATTTTTATTTAGAATACAAAAATAAGCCCTTGCGATTTGCTTAAAGACCCTTCTAATTAGAATTATCGTTCAGGAAAAAGTTATCGTTCAAAATTGTTAAATGATATACTTGTAGAGGATAATTTTTTCATTAATAACCCGTTTTAAATTAATTCGTGAATAACCATAAAAATGAACATGAAAATGTTTTATAACAACTCAAAAATGTGCCTGTCATTTTGCATTGCCCACAGCATCAAAATAACGCCATACTTGATTAACGCCAATGTTATTTAATTTTATAGACCATAGAAGGACCGGAGAAATCCGTTAAATAAGAAGGCGAAATATATCTGGTATATTTTTTCTTTCAATGTCTGTGAATTCTTAACATATTACATGTTATGAACATATTCAAATGCCTGCGTGTTTTCAGATAAAATCATTGATACTTTTTATAAAAATTTTGAATTAACCACATATATTCGAGAAAAGTAATAGATAAATTACATATAGGTATATTTATATTAGCTGTTGTATAAATATAATATTATAAATTAAATTTTTTTTGGGCGGCAACTAGCCTATTAAATTACAAAAGAGTGTCGATTTTCTACGCTGGTAGCAATCGGAGAATTTGTAATGAAACAATAAAGTAGAAAATACAGAAATTTATGTTTGAAATTAGAGGTCACTCACACTTGGGTTAATCAGAAAATATGAAAATAGTTTACCAATTTTAGATTTTCCGACAATTAAAATGATAAGCTAGATTATCATATATCAATTATATCATAGTTATACTGTTCAGTTTGTTGAATAAGTTGATAAGTTTACGTTCCATTTTTATCATCTGAAAGTATTGTTTATAAAAATAAAAAAACGTTTTATTATCAGGATGAAACTTTTATCAATATTTCAACTGATATTGTTTTAAGTATTTTTATTACCTCTGTTTCAAATCTGAGATTTCGTAACAATTTTGTACTTACAATAACGTTTTTAAAACATCGTAATTTACTGGCTATTTTTAACGCAATATGTGGTTAGTTAACATTTCGTATATTTAATTAAAATTTTCAAAGAACACCAGCTAATATTAAAGTGCTAATATAATGAAATAAGAATTACATTTTCAATAATGAGACATAATATCAGAATGCGTGTGTAAAAATCACACAGCAAACCATAAATGTGAGTATTTTAAATTATGATATCAGTATTGATGCACCGGTTCTTGCATCTACAGTCACGTCTATTTTCTTTTGGGAATATCAAACTATCTATTTTCGGAAAAAAAGTTTCTATATGTTAAAAACATGGCAAATAATCTATTGCAATATTCAAATAACAGGACACACGCTACAATAAGCGTAGTTTATTGTTTTTGTCTAAAAAAAAAGGTGGAAGTAAACGTAGTTAAAGTACTAATATAATACATTTTAATAAAAAATTCATAAAGTTCATGGCCCTTTAAAAAACTGAAAAAAAAAATTAAATTTTAATAAATGAAAATTAAAAAAAAAAAAATTAAAATTTCAAATTAATTATTATACAATTTTTAATTAAACAAAATATGATTATTACATTATATGCTAAAGATTACTCTTCTGTTCTTTAATTTTCGTCACAAAAACTCATTTGAAATAACATACCTAATAAATTTTTACATAATGCTTACAAATAAAAATAATTTATAATTTCCATTATGTTATAGAGAATTATTTTATTATACAAGGATCATATATATTCTGTTTGTTTTTCGAGAATTATAAAATACATATATATAAAAGTTGATAGCTCGATTTAATTTTCTAAAAACTTTTGTTTATAAACTTTCTGTATAATAATGACAACTTTGTAATAATATGATAGTACTTAAAGTAATTGACAGTAACGCTGTTTATAATAACATCAAACACACAGCTTTATTATAAACGTGAGTTTGTTTTGAAAATTATTATATTATAATATATAATAAATTTTGGAAAACATTTAAACCGTACTTTTTTGTTCATTATTATAAAATTGATTGATGTCACAAATTTTATTCAGTGTATGTATAAAAAAATATGACTTAAGTTGGTTTAAATTCAGTATTTTCACAAAGCTTTTTCAATTTGTTTTTTATGCTTCTTATCTTAAAAGAATAATGTAATAGCTTAATGGATTCTTTTCTGTGCAAAAATTAAAATGAAACAGTGTGTAATGTAAACAATGGAAAACCTATTTTAATTTAAATTATGAAAATTAATTTTTTTACAACTTCTGTCAATTCGATTTATTTGCTTCAAAATATTGATATGCTAGATGCAAGAGGTGAAATTTTGGAGCGATTGTTTTTTAACCGCTTCTTTTTTATAAAAATTGTTAATGTTGGTATTTGAAAGTGGTATAAATAACTTCGCTAAATTAAATTGACAAACTTCATGGATCATTATATTTTTTACATTTTGATGGGTAGGTACTAACTTGATACGTACTAATAATTTGGTACAAAAAAAACCACCACTGCTTCCCATACTTCGGAGTTTTAGTACGATGAGGTATGAGATAAAGTTTGTGATTATAAAATAGCCGATAGCCTAAAGCTTACAACAGTTTCCTTACAACAATTTTTACTCGAACTTATTCTTACAAATTATTTTGTAAAACATAAATTTCAAACAAAATATTCATTCAAACTCCATTCAAGTTTCCAACTCCAAAAAGAAGGCTAAGGCATAAAATTTCAGAAAAATAATATTCTCCTGATAAAGTAAACTCTCGATTTTTACAACTAAACTAGTCATCTTCTTTAGTATACGATGGCCTTAATTTATACCAGAAACACTTCATACATTAAAATGAAAAAATTTTAGTAAAGCGAAATTTTCTTTGTTTAGAATTAAGGTAGAATATATCAATTTTAAATTGTTAATTTAATAAATAAACAATTTTCAGATATACTCGAATTGAAATATTTATGGAAAGTTTTAATAATCCCAAAAAATACTGTATTAACCACAAGAAAGTTTACTTTTATATCCAAATGAAAAAGCTAAGCGCTGTTATAATGAAATCTTTATATAACACAGCTAGAAAAACCTCTTAGTGTGATATAAAAAAAATCAACCATAAAACTGCTGTTATTATAACATGTATGAATAATTTGAAGCTGAAAATTTTTTAAAAATAATAATTGGTTATAATGTTTGTATTATATCCAGCATCAATCAATTTACTAATTAATTCATAAAACAAAACATTAATTAACAAATCTATATTAATAAACGTTCAAATTAAAGTATAAATCAAATATTTAATTAGAAATAATTTAGATGTTACACAATTTAAAAACTCTTTTTTATAGGTAGTAATTACTGGTTAATTTTGTTATATTTACAGATACAATTTTTTATTAATTTTTTTTTTTTTTTTTTTGTTATTAAAAACAAAGTTATTGATTTTTAATTATTTTATACATTTATAATATGCTTCTGATGTAACAATAAAACATTAATTTAATTATTACTTTTTATATACAATAAATATTGACAATTTTTGTTCTGTTTTGGTATGATTAATATTTTCATTGATTTAATTTTATAAATAAATTTCAATCTAAATAATAAAAATTTATATTTTATAGACTATTTTTAATATATCATTAATAGTTCATTCCATTTTAATAAATAATTAATTATATTTATATATATTATTTTATATACCTCTTTATTATTAACTATGATTGTTTTAATTGCTATTATTATTATATATATTATATTAATTTATTTATTAATAACAAACTATGGCATAAACTTTTTGGTTTATTCAAATACTAAATATATATCCACAAATTCATTACCTTAATATTATTAATGATGTCTCAAATATCGAACGTTCGTAATAATTCATAAAATATTTAATAGTTTTTTTGGCATACAAGTTTACGTTGTATAACTATAAAATATGTATTGATATCAAATAGATTTATGTATAAGAAACGCAGCATATTTTAAAAGTATTACGAATGTTCAATTCCTCACCAGATCAATGTAAAAATATTTGTCCAAATGTATTAAAATAAGCTATGAAAGTCTAATTTACCTTAGTTTACTTAGGCAAGCTTACCTTGTTGACAAAATAATCAAAATATTTTTTAATTTATATTTCGTCGTCATTATGAGGTTAAATATTTATCTGTGTATTTTTTTCTCCTTTTGTAGCATCAGTATTTAAAAATAGCTAAATCAATTTCAAGCTTTGATAATTTGAAGATTGTTTTACCATTAAGGCATTTTATACAATAAAATTGGATCGAGTAACCCCTAAATCTCAAACCAATTGTAATTTTGGAAACAGAAAATAAACTTGAATTGAAGATTATTGAAATAATAGTTACTGAAAAGTTTTATTTAGTTTTAAAAGTACATGTAAGAGAAAAATATTGTAACAAACACTACCCTTTTACAAAATTTAACTTTTTTCTAAAATTAAATAAACAATCTTTGTAATAGACAAGACTATATGTACAATTAGTAAATAATAATATTGTGCAAATTTCAGAAATAAATTATTTTATAATTTCATTGGCTTTTCAAAATTTTCTCGTTTTAAATTTTGTTTGTCTTACCGTTTTATTGCCCGTTAATTTGAAACTATTGTTTAAAACAAAACTTTTTAATATCGTTGTTATCTCAAACTGATTGCAACGTAAATGTGACAGTAAGAAAAGACAATCACTTACATCGTTACAAGATATAACCTGCAATTGTATACAAGAGAAATTCACAGAATTCAACTACGGAAGTATGAAATAGTATCTATAGGATTTAAAGTGCGACAGAATGAGATAGGTGGTATTACACTCTGATAATTAATAAGGATGTTAGTATGTGTGTAAAAGAAATATTTTTCATGATCTGAACCCAAATTATCTTTTCCAAAACTATACGATAATATTTATGCAACTTGTTTGATTTTTATTGGAGTGTAAAATTTTATTTTATTTCCTATAGATGAACTTTCTTCCCATAACATATGACAGCGTCGTTACGAAAAGGAGTTTTATTGCTTCCCACGCAATAAAACAGTAAAACGATAATCATATTTATTTTAATAAAATTTAAAAATTATAATTGTTTTCATTTTTTGTATGAATAAAATTCATACAATTTGTTATATATCGATTTTTAAATTATGAAACAAATTTGAATGTACTTGACGGTGTAATTTTAGTAATCGTTTGGTGGTTTTCATCATGCTAGTAAATCTGTGGCTCCAATCTCAAAGGATATATAATTTTATGAATATGTATTTTTTTTTCTTTGAACAAAAATTATTCACAAAATTTATGAAAAAAATAAAATAACTGTGAAGAAATTCATTGAATTGATTAACATAACTTTCTACTACAGGCAACTCTTATTACACACTTTATCGTGTTTGGTAGGTAAATCACAAAATCACCAGAATGTATAAATATTTATTTTTATTTTAAATGCTAATTTGTATTGCATGTTTCATACGAATTTAGCTTATTTACTCAACATCAAAACTCTGTGCATTACCGACCTCTTATTTATTCATTGTTTTATATTCAAAAATTTTGTGTAACATTATATATTATAAAGCAAATAATAAATATATGAACAGATTTATCTTTGTTACTTGGAAAATGATGCTTAATTTCAAAAATCATGTCAATTTTATTATTTAAATTTATATCTAAAGCATGAAATTATTTGAATTACAATAAGGGCATTTTCATTATTTTATAATTTCTTGAATATTATTTTTTCACATTGTAGTGTTATTTTTTCATAGAAATAAAAGACCTTTTGTTGGATTATATTTTATTTAAGTAATAAATGAATTTTCTAAAAATAAGTGAATATAACAACTAACAGAGTTTATTATTAAACTACTCAACTAATGGTCGATTATCAATGTTTGAATTATTTTTAATCATAACTATTCATAAAATCCTGTAAATATACAAATTATACAGTTACAAATAGATATTATATCATAATAATTTGTATGGTATAAGTTTTTTCATGCATCCCGGAACCCAGTGGATCAATTTTTCTCATTCATTTATTGGAATTATATTTTTGTATAATTTATACGTAAGTTGCAATATTATTGTTATTGCAATGCTTTTGTTTATAATCTAATGTAACGATAAAAAGTATCAAGGCAAAAGTTAAGCATTGAGATTTTTAACGTAATATCCATAATGAGCGATGTGAAATACGAATAAACGAATTGCTTTGATAATGTAGGCGTGAATGTATGTATAACATTTTTAAATTATATGTGATTTCAAAATTGAAAAAATGTTTTTCTTAAAATTTAGCATGGCTTATATGAGATAAAAATATTAAAATCACACACCATCATAAGTAATTCTTTAAACACGTATATGAATTTTGTGGTCAATATTTGCTAGCGTTAAAAATTGTAGACTTTGACAAATATATATCCTTAAGATGTAATGAAAATAATTTAAAATTCTGCCTGCATTATAAAATAATCTTTTCTGATCGTCTTCTTAGACAAGCATATTGGGTATACTATTGGAATACTGAAGATTACAGCAAATGATATAATAATAGCTTTGGTATATAAATAACTAGGTTGGTAAGACAGCAATATCAATAATCAAATATATAATAAAAAAGACCTGCAACTGAGGGTGGGATTGCAAATAACTATATTTCGCTTGCTTTGTGTATATTGTGTCATTTTTCGTAAAGGAATGTCAAGAATTAACAAGTGTTGAACTTTTTTAATTATGTGAATTGGGCATTATACGTATCTGTTATTCTCTAGCTCGTACATATACTAATTCATGTACACTCTGTATTTATCACTGCTACGTCAAATCATTTGACAAAATTATAAATTACATAATGTCATATTAAAAAATTTAAGCGACTTGAAAATAATGTGAAAATGAATACATATAAATGAAATATTTCAATACATAAATACAATGTAGAAAACAACTCCTAACGTCCTTTTAGAAGAAGCATGGATGGCGTGGCAAAGAATGGAATTAATGTAAAAGAAAATATTTAATATGAATATTTATAAAGTGTTTATATTTATGTTTATTTATGGGGGTGTCATGTTTATTATTAAACGGAAATAATCTGGAAAAATAATGATTTTATATGGAAACATAAACAAATGGTTCATTCATACAAAGTGTCATGTTTGTACTAAGATTATGTTTATACAACTCAAACAGGCATTTTGAAAAACATATGGGTTCAAAATTCAATAGTTAAAATTTGAAATTAGTATTTTGTAATTATTATTTAGTATAGAATTATGTTGAAATAATATTATGATTAGGTTTCGATTGTATACGAATGAATGTATCTAACTCGGAAAAGTAAAATACTATTTGAAAGTAAAAAACTCCTTTATTATAAAAATTTTCAGTATATGAAACAAATAAAGTTTTTCAAAAAATATATGTCAAACAATGGAACTTCAGAAGAAGAATCTACATTCCAAATACATAACTATTTAGTCATCTGTCAAACTATGATGGCAGCTGAAGTGATAAATGACAAAAAAATAATAATACTATTGGTTGTAAAATTATTTACTCATGTAATTATTTACTCATGTAATTATTGTCGAAGGCGATGATATGCACTGTTTGTTATATTGATGTTGATATACTTAATTAAGTATTTTGATAGTTATTTTAAATCACAAAGCTTATAGGTTGCGTTTTAGAAAATATTTTAAAAAGCAGCATTTGTGGCAAGATGACTCTTCCAAAGGTAAAAATAAAGAGGCGCTTGGCACTATCAAATATCTAGGAGGGAAGAAAATAAGTTTTCAGTAGAATAAGAAATAAACTACTCAAACACATCAATAAATATGTAGGCACGAATGTTTCAGCTTCTGAAAGAAATTATATAACTAATTCATTAAAAACACGTTAAGTTGGTAATGATTGGTGAAGAGAGACTTCCGTTAAAAGAGACGAAACTACAACGGCTGTAGTTTGTATGTCGATGTTTATATTTTGAAGAGCTCGTATGAAAATTGAGTTACAGGATAGTGTTTAGTCTGGTTCTTTGAGGCATGCAATATAATTACTGAATTATACACTATATGCAATAATAGGAGTAAGAAAATCCTACGAATCATCTAGTCCACACCTTGCAAGTAGTCTTGAACACCAAGGTGTCCAAAGGATTCTAAGGCATTATATTTATTCTTTTGAATAAATACCATTTTCCTTTAAGAAGATCATCTCACTTACGTTTTCCCTAAGTATAATAAATAAGATAAGAAAATGGCCTTTAATTTAGATCTTAGAAAAATTCTCCATGTGAAAACTCTAATTGACGAAGTATTATCTTTTTTGAAATTTCATTTTATAAGAAATGTATATTATGACAACCACCTGTATCCTAATAAATATATCCTGTACTATCGCTTTTTTTGAAATTTTCTTGAGAAGATTTTTCTATGCTTACAGAGAGATTATTTTATTCTCATTATTTATTTGATCTCGATACGGAATCTATTTTACTTTTCGCATTAAATATAAATATATCATAAAAAGAGAGTATTTAAATCCTTTGAAAATTTCGATATGGAGGTTTCACTGAAAACACATGTTTTGAGTTCCCATAAATCAAAAAAAATTGATTTTCAGAAATGTGTGTGTGAAATGGATATCGTTTCGAACGCTCTATGTAAAATTCACCAAACTTGATATTCCGTTTTCATATTACTTGTAATGCAGTACCGTCAATATTATGGTTGCAATCGGACTACTGGGAGGCAAAATTTATTTATTTTTGTGATTTACAGGTTTTTTATGGCTTCCTCGAAAACAACTTCAACGTTTTGTTTCAAACTGAGTATGTTTACAGAACATTTTAAGCTCTACAACTTTTATTTGAAACATTTCTAAAAGACAATTCAAAATAGAAAGAAAAATATGCACACAAAGTATACTACAGTACAAGAAAGTACTGCGAAACGTCGAAGCTATTTGTAAGGTGTGTTAAATATGCTAATGAGCTGACCATCGCAATTTACTTGCCTCTGTATAAAAATATTATATATTTCAAGCATCCATGAAATCATCTATTACATAGTTCTTAATTCAAAAGGTAGTTAGAGCCTGTCATTTTATGAATGTCCTACAATGTGTTAAAGGAACAAGAGTTGCTCAAAATAAGAACTTATATGCAAATATGGATGATTGAACGAATATTGCGTGTCAAATATGTCCAAATAACCCTACATCCATCATAGCATTATATTTCAGAATACATATAGACGTCATATAATGTCCATAAAATACTTTTTTATGTAAAAATATTACATTTTATTGAGTAATAAATAGAATTTAATCAAGTAAACAGTTATACTCTACAATCACAACAAAAAACGTTACATTGGTATATGATATTCTATCATATCCTAGATATAATTTCCTACGTTTGTTTTTAAATATAAAAATATTCTTTAATAATAACTAAGTAACAGTATTCCGTTCATTTTTTTTAATACTTTTATTTATTATTAGTTTTTATCATTTTTATTGTATCTTGTTTTGAGCTGTTATTATAGAACGAGAAGTAATAACTACTGAAACATGCAACACAATAATAGTAATTGACATAATTTTTTATGTAGATATGAAAAATATTATTATTATTAAATTTTTTTTAAACTTTTCTATGATTTATTTTACGATTTATACTATATTTTACAATCATAAATTATTTTAAAGGGTTTTATTAAAAGTAAATTTAATATGTTTGTTTAGCTACAAAGTATGCCAGAAAACCAAGTTTGTACCTTCATCTAACGGTGATTTTCTTTGGTTAGTTTCTGATATTTTCCTTCTACATGTCGACAAATGTCGCTTAAATCAGTACAGCCGTTTCGAAAATTATATACAAAGTTAAAATTCCCATAAAAATTTCGTATTTTCTTCCATGTACCTTTTTCTGTGAGTATATAAAACTTCATGATATGAATAATAAACAAACGAACAAAGCCGCTTTCGCTTTGATGTTACTAGCTAGATGAACATAAAAAGTGTCTTTGAAATTCAAATTTTGAATGAAACTGTATTGTAAAAATTGACAACCTTACTAGAAAAATCTAACGTCTACCAATAAAAAATGTTTAAGGAAAAAGTGGTGAAATTTAAAGGCAGATATCAAAGGTCGATATAAGATTAAATACACATTAATTACAGTAAATTTACATACTTATACTTTTATTTTTGAACCTTCGTGGAATCTAAGCCTGGTAAATATCTTACGTAAAACAACTTAAAAATATAAGAGCGTTTCATTATACGATGATTACACGTTGATAAGGCCTTGTTATGTAATCATACTATGATTTTAAAAATTATTTCATACAAAAAAAAGTTAATATTTTACGTTTTTTCGTATATTATGTGTATGACAATAAAATTTCTTTTTATAAGACATACTGCGAACTTTTGATTAATATGTTGACCCATTTTGATTAACAATTCAATTCGACTAAGCAAATCAGAATACTAACCGTTGACCTTATAATTTTTTTATTATGTTATGAGGCCCATTTTATACAAAATAAGTCCACTTTTCGAAAAAAAAATTAATTGAATAACACACGCATGTGTTTATCTAATTGGAACGAACGTGGAAAATAATAAAAATTATAACAATTTTTTTTTCAAGCACTAAAAATATACGTATGAATTAACGCTATTTGTGTGTTAATTTTATTTTATAAAAAGAATTAATTTCCAAAATGGCAACCATTTAAGTGTATATTCGTTGGTTACAAATTTTAAAATTATGTACCATGAATAATAATTGTTTTTGTGACAACGATATTAGTTGACTTTTAATGAGTTCAGAATGTTTATGATGTCTACAATAAACTTTTTCACATTTTTACGTGATATAATTCTATTCTGTCTGCAGAAAATATGGTAAATAATCAAAAAGTAAAAAATAAAACAGTTCGGGTGCTGCTATAAAACTTAAAGTACAAAGATATGATTTTATATTTTTTACAAACTACTTTGATGTTGTTATTTTATAGAAAAATCGAAAAGACAGATATTATAGAAGAAATATTTGTATTGTTTTAAATGTGAATGAGATTCTAAAAGTTTTCTTTCCACATCTAAATCCTGCAGGTGTTTAGAACAAATTGGCTTTGTATAAGAATTTATTACATGAAATAAATAAATAAAAAACTTTTCAAAATTTTTTTCTGTGTAACGGCCTATAACTAGTAAATGTTAAATAATGAAATTTATATTTACTGACAACAAAATAAAAAAATAAAAAATTCATCAAATTTGTTTGAACGAAAAAACAGGAAATATAACATTTTATTATTTGTTGAAATTTGAAAAATATTTACATTACAATAGAAATTAAAAAAAGGTATTTCCATTATAATTTAAAGCGTTCTTATCTAGTAAAATAAATTCCAATGCGAGGAATGATGATACGAATGATAAAATGTCAAACTTGAATTTCCGCCAAACAAATCGATAAATTTTAAAGATATTAAAATTTTATTTTATTTGTTTATTTTAAAATATAAGGACTCGCTTTGTAGGACTTTAATACAAAACCAAAATGTTAGCGTTACAAACTTTAGAACTGATATAATATACTCTGGTATATTTAATAAAAGAAATATCAAGTTTGAAAATATAAAAAGTATTAAGATATATTTTAATATTAAAATAAGTATATAATAATAGAAGGATTTAAAATAGAAAACCTTTACTGACTTTATTAGTATTTATTGTAAAAGTAACACATTTATTGATTATAAACGTATCAGAATGTGATGAAAATAATATTATTTATAAACATATACGACAGCTTTAGGATAATAAATAAAAATGCTCTTCTAATCCTGTTATGCATGGCGCCACAACTAGTGAGTCAATAGTACTAACGTATTTAAAAGGTTTGCATGCTGATTGACATACTAGAAAGTATTCATTGTGACGACTATTTTTTTTATAAAATTGTTTATTTATTTAGTATTTAATATATTATTATTATTAACAATATTAATATTTTTATTTTCGTATCACCATAATTTATTTATACTAATTATTAATAACGTATATTTTTATACATATATGATTACATATTTAAAAAATTCTGTAGTTGTAATTATTATTATTTAGTTAGTATAAATAAGTTGAGGTTATAAGATAATCTAAAATAATATGTATTAAAATAGAAAAAACAATAAACGTTTATAGTTGTATGAATTTTTGACACAATCGTGAAAGCGCATAATCTTAAACAGTTCGCAGCATGCCTTGCAGAATTAGAATACATTATTTATATATTGTCTTAGAAAGTCGTTAGCCATGTCCATTACCTATAAAGTTTAACGATAATTTCATATATGACGAAGTATTAAATTTATTCTAATGTTTGTAACGCTAGAAAATATTGAAACTACTTATAACATTTTGATGGGTCTTCATAGAATAACATAAGTCTATTTTTGTATGCTTGTCCTTTATTAACATAACCAAAAATAATAGATAGTGACCTGCAATTTTGATGGCGTATTCTAGTTTAAAAAGGTGCGTAAAAGTTGCTTGGAGATGAATATAGATGGTAAATTAAAAAACGATTGATGATCGTTTCTTAAAATCAAACAACTTGTATTTGAATCATTTTCTCGTAAAGTGCATGAATTCCTCATGATACCAGCTGAAATTCAGATTATTAATACATATAATTTTGCATGTTATACAATATAAGTTGCAACATAATTTTATATGTTATACAGTATTATTGCCGTTTTGTTAGGTATATACTTCAACAAACTATTTTAACGGTATGAACAACTGTAAGAAAGTACTATAAGGAACTACTATAAGAAACTGCCAAACATTGATACTTATCTTTGTCTCAGGTATTTAATGATTTCAGGTAATTACAAGCCATATTCAATAAGAACATGATAGTCATATGCTTTAATATTTTTATATATTTATTAGTTTCAGTAGTCGAGTAATAATTAGACCATTAATTTTTTTTTTTATTATTTCCGTTAAAAATGTCCCAATTTAACTATTGATCTTAGCCAAGATAAGTTTGCAATATTGATATATTTATTTATTTTAATTTTTTTATATTTGTTTGTTTGTTTGAAATCATAGCTTATTCTAATACATTTAGTTATTTGATTTAAAAGAAATAAAATATTTTCGTTACATATAACAAAATCTGAACATCTCAAACATAATTCATTTTCCATACATAATACGTTTATTTTTTCCTTCTTTTTCATTAATCATTTTTATATAAAATAATCATTTGTGAAAGTTGACAAATACCTACTAAAAAAATATAAAAAATAGTTGTTGAATATAATATCAAAAAAATTACATTTAAAAAACCTAAAAAAAAAAAAAAAAACAAATGAATTAAACCTTATTCCATTCATTATTCTATGTTTATTTTACAATGTCATATAAACATTCATGCAATGATTTATGCTTCCAAAGTAAAATAATGTTTTGTTTGTTTCGTTTTGTTTGTGTTTATTTTTTTTAGAAAATGTAAACTGCAATTATAATATAAAAAATATGTAATTTGTTTATTTACAAACTTCTTCAACATTGGGTGATGACTTTATTTTGAAGGTCATAATGTACATAAATTTTGTAATTAAAAGAAAATCTCGTTCGATCAAAGATCATCTATGAGATTTTGTTACTTTCCAATTCATTGCAATCCATACTTTTCATTTGAAGGACATATCAGAAAAATATATGAGAAATGTAACATACTAAATACTGAATCTATAAACTTTAGAAGTATACAATCAGACCCAAAACCACTCAACAACCATTGCAAATTAACGCCAGAATATTCACACAAATATATAAATATGCATTATTTACATATGAATCAGAGACTTATTAGGCGCATGGAAATTATTTTTTACTCACTATAATAAGTGAAAAAACTGTGACATAAATGAGTTAACTAGAAAAATATGTTAATTTTTTTTTTTTTTTTTTCATCTACGTTTCATTAAACATACAATAATTATTTTTGTCTATTATTTTGTTTATTTGCTTAAAAAAAATTGAATGCCGAAATGATTAATAAATAATAAATTAAGGCGAAGGCATGCTTGAAAGCTGTTTAAAAATAATTATTGTATTTTGAATTAATCATATCGTTTATTTGTATTTTGAAAGATTTTTGAGGAAAATTTTATTGATAATTGTAATAACGTCTATTTCATCTAAAGAATCGTGAAAATGGTGTCAAACCTGAATTTAAAAAATTTTTGTATTATAGAATTAGTTAGAAAAAAGAAGAGAAAATTGAGTAATTATTTGTTAAATATTGTCTTTTTACAGATGTCTCATGTCTAATACGCCACGAATTAATCTGCGAGTATAACATTATGCAAATCGTGTGCTTTTCTGATCAAATGAAAAATAGTCAATCCACTCGAGTTGGTCTTGTTACGTTTTTCATTCAGAATATTTTTTTTCTTCTGCGAAATTTCCAAACAAAGACAAATAGTTAGTAAGTGCACTGGTACAGTGCAACACTGGTACAGTATTTATTATACAAAATATAGTATTTTCTTTTTAAAAAGAAATTGTAATTCTTGTTTAAGTGCATATAATTTATTAATTGCTGGCTGATTTTTGATACTGCGGTTAAACTGAAGATAAAATTATTAAAAAAACATGCATTTATAGTTCACAAATACAAAAACAAAATTATCTATTACTATGAAAAAAATTGAATAAATAATTTTTAAATTTAATAATACTTCTTGTATTTTTATGAATGCAATTCTGAGGGTAGTTTCGACCAATATGTCTCAAGAAACCATTTTTCAGGTTTATTAACAAATTACTGTAATATTTTGAGGTTAATGCTCAGTGTATAAATTAAAATATTGACATCACCCAACTGATTTTAAATTTATATGAAAGCATGAAGAATAATTCATTAACAAAAATTGAATGTCTCTAAGATTCTTTAGATTGGGATCGTGTATAAAATATAAAACAAAAATTGAAATTTAAAAAATAGATTTATACAAAATATATTTTTTTATTGAAAATTCCCTTCTATTAATTAAATGCTTCCTATAAGAAATTTCCTTCCCTTTTAAAGAAATAAAAATCACAAAACTTTACACGACCCCTAATTATAAAGCATTTGCCAAAACTATTTTTACAATATTTTGTATAATATGCATTGAAATTGATATTCCTCGAATTAAAACATATATACACTGGCTGAAGACTACAAAAACTAATTATAATATGCTTGTTTTATCATTACAATGAAACATATTCATTGGTGGTGAGTGGTGAACATATTGGTGGAGGTGGAGGCGGAGGTATATCCTCTGGTATAGCATTCGGATCAACATCCGGTAAAGAAAGTGTTGAACAACTACCGCCTGCCGTCACTCGTGGACCCATGTTGTCGTACTGAACTGCTCCCGTACCGTGTATGACTGAAGTTACGCCCGAACCCATGACTACTGTTGGTCGTAGTTGGCGCCTTGGCAATGTTGCATAGTTCTCTGGCACAGCTGATAGGCAATAAGGGATGTCTGGACCAGCGGCAACGCTTATCGCCTTCGATGTTGACTTACTGGACCGATGTGGAATGTCTAATAAGTCCGGATACCGTTGTATGTCAATATTAGGATCTTGACTAACGGACACTGAAATTAATATATTACCAAATGCTCCAACTGGTAGAATACTTGTGGAAAACTCCGGTGGCGGTGGGTAAACGCCTAATTGTGTGGGATAGGTGACAGCACCAGCATTCACTGATGAAGACCCTGGCCCATTGGACTCACGACCGCTCTGCATTCCCGAACATAGTGAAACACCATCAGCACCATGACTTTCAATTGTGATATGAACCGGAGGTTGCTGAGATTGTTGAGATAGTTGATCACACATTTCAATCGGTGACAATTGTGATTGTTGTTGAAGCCGATTGCATGCAATGTCTGATGATGATGGCTGCATGTCCATCATTAACGAGCCACCAAGCATTTCACAACTATCTGCAGCTGATTGACGCTCAGTTGTTGTGATACTCAAATCTAATAATTTTTTTTCTTGGTCGGTAAAGCTTACACTGCCCTTAAGTCGTGCTTTTCTTCTATGTCGTTTGCGTCGACGTTGTTTACGACTACACACACAACACGCACATACAGAAGCGATTAACAATACAACGAGTATACAGGAACCGACACTTACAAGCCATACCCACATAAAATTACTTTCTTCATGGCTTAATGTTGATACAACAACTGCTGCGGGTAGCACTAATGTTATGTTACGGGAAACTGTACCCTCTACATTTTGCGCGACACAAGAATAGTCACCTGCATCTAAATCACTGACATTAAATATACTAATATTAATCCATTTATCTAGTAGGCCTTCTTCGACCTCTATTAAGAGCACTTGATCGGGGTGCGTTGCATTTACGCTACCAATTTCATGGCCATTATAAAGCCAAGTGACCTTTGGTTCCGGGTCACCGCGCACATGACACCCAATAGTCACATTTCCACCAAGTTCCATTTGCACTAATTTGTCTGTAACTGAAACTTGAGGCGCACATGCAAATCTTTCTGGAGGTATTTTTTGCCATGACTGGCCAGCAAGCTGACGTGGGCCTTGACATGGTACTGGTACACGATGAAGGTTGCTTGCAAGAAACCAATTACGAAATCCACGCAATCTACAATCGCAATACCAAGGGTTTCCGTCAAGAACTAATGTTTTTAATTGAGTTATTGGAGCAAATACAGATTCTGTTAGTTGAGATAATTTATTATCCTTTAAATTTAACGATTCTAACCCAAAGACGTGTTTGAAAGCACTATCATGAATTAAAGTTAATTGGCAGTTTATAAGCTCAATAGTCCTTAAATGTGGCAGGGGAGCAAACTGTTCAGCACGTAATTCACGTAAGGGATTTCCACTTAAATATAACACTCTTAAACGTAAATTACCCACGAATGTGTCTGGATGTAAACTAGTTATCAGATTATCAGATATATCAACTTCAACCAATATTATTAAGTCTCTAAACGCATCTTTATGCACTTCCCGCACACGCGCACTTTTAATAAACACTCGTTGTAAATTTATTAGTCCTACTGATCTAAATGCATCCTCTGTTAAATATGGTATTGCATTTCCTGTTAAATCAAGCACTTGCATATCGGAGTTTAAGGATGCTGGAATTGATGTGAATCCTGCATCGCGACATAATGCAGTCTTCTTGCCTGATGACCATTTGCAACGGCATGCTGAAGGACATTCGTCGGTCCAATCTGGAGAGCATTGAACGAGCAATGCTATAGACAGCAATAGAACACTCACCTTGGGGACACTGACGCCCATACCGCTTGAACAAACCACACACCATGTTGTGTGTCCACACCATCAAAAGTAAACATTAGGCGTAACACCTGAAACAAAAAGAATAACCATTATGTATTAGATTAATTGAAGAGAAGGCATATAAATTATGATCACAAACGAAATTATAAAATATTTTGTTTACAAAAACTACTATATGAAAAAGTAAAGTATTAATTGCATAACGAACTTTATAATTGTTTATTATTATTTTCAATTCTAAAGTTCAAAAAGCTGAAAATATATTTTTATACTCGACATATGCATAATATGCCTCGCAAGGGATTTAGTCAAACGTTTGTTTTTTATTTTTAGTTTAAAATTTGATACACTCGACGTTATATGTCAGAGTATATTATTTTTAGTCTAAAGTTTGAAAAACGTTAGAATATATTGAGCGCACAATTAAATTTTTAGACATAATCACTTAATAAACCATTCATGAATCACTTAAATAAAGCATTTCTGCATGTCCGTCCGTCTGGCCGTCATCAATACACAAAAAAAATAAAAATAAAAGGAGATAGCGTGTTGAAGGGCTGAGTTTAAGTTCGTGAATGTGCAAAATCAGCTCATTGGATCCAATGGATCCAGGACCCAATTTTTGAACCATAAAAGATAGAAGAAAATTTGAAGACCAAATACGTTTGATTTTAAAAACAATCAACTATAAAGTACATACAATTAATTATTATTTATAAGAATATAAATATTTATACGTATACATACTGGATATTTTGAGTATTTAATGAATGCTTATGATTAAAATTTCATCAAACATTTACTGAATCATTTGCCGAGTATCTATAAAATAAACTCTGTTAGTTGTTATATTCTATATTTATATATTGTTAAGTATATAATTTTTAAATATTTATCAACCATGTATGTTATTAAACTACAAATTTTTTAAATTTTTGTTATTGGTTAGAATTAGAATATAAAATTATACATTCTAATTGTTTTTAAAATTCCACCTACTAATTTTGCAACGCATGGTAAAATGCATACAGTAGACGCCGTAAGGTTAACTGTTTCAGACCTATACTTTACATAAATAACACAATTTTTCACGAAGTTTTTATTTAATCTATATAATAAATTCTTTTATTCAATTCCCACTTTCAGCAGGTTTACGTTTTAAGCGAAAAGCATACTTAGAGCGAAAGGCATATTTTTTAAATACTAGTATGGGAGGGATAAATAATGGTATGAAATCATTATAAAACTAATATTTCGAAAATGAGATAAAGCCCAAAATGTATTTGCTAAAAGTTTATAAACGGAGAACAAAATTTATTGCAAAATTATTGCGATAATTAAATTAACATTCGAAAGTCAACAGATCGTTTTCTTTTAAAAAAGAATTTATTTCTAGAATAAATTTAATTACTTAATTGATATTGAAAATCAATTACAGTTGATATTAAACGGCTACCAATATTATCAGCTGGTATTGACCTCATGAAATCGAGTTTTCATACAAAAATCCTTGTATCTTTTTCGCCCTTTATTATTTCCTATTGTTTTGTGTTTATGAAAGGAGAAAATGAGAAAAAGCTTTTAAACCGTAAAGCATGACATTTTTTTTATTTTTATTAAAAACAAAATGTAATGATTTTTCTTATTTCTCATTCCCAACACAATAAATGGGGAAACAATATGCCCAATCATTGGTAATATATATTTTCTTTTTCAGTAATATAAACCCGAGGGTCAAGTCTAATAATAGTCTACTAACAGTGTACGTGTAACATATATACAAAATGTTTCATGAAACTACGAGAACATTATTTTAAACTATGAGAAGTAAATTTTATCTAATAAACTTTTTTGTCCAGATTTCTATTAAAATGCATGTGAAACAGGAAAATGAATTTAGTAAATTGTCCATTTTAATTAAAAGATAATTTTTTATTTTCATGCTTCGATATCTTGAAGGAAAGTTATAGGATTTGAAAATGCAGAATAACCCAAGATTCCGATTACTTGTAGAAACTTTATTCTTTTTAATTTTGATTAGATAATATTACAAAATTATGAATATAAATTCAACTTTCATAAAATATATGTAAAAAATATTCAGGTGGATTTATAAAGAATTATTCAAAGTGGGTTAGTTATAGGACTTGAAATTGACATTTTTTACGGTTAAATTTATAGCTATTTTCACCTAGGTTAACTAAGTAATTTGCTTACTCTCTCATCCATTCTTAATTCATTCTGTATATTTACAGAGAGAATAAAAATAGTCTCTACCTCTAAGGTCTATTGATTTTTGTGAACAAGATTATATCAGGAATATCAGGAATGTGTGATATATAAATAATATATATGTAATAAAGAAAATATTTTGTATATTTTTTCTGTATAACTTGTTACTACGATTGTGCATATAGTGTTGTAGGTATCTAGAATCTAGAAACTAGAACATATACAGAAAACAAAGCTGTCTACTTGTGTTTTATAAAATACTTGAATTGGAACGTGATTTGAGTGTTGATAGACAGTCATTTGGTTTGAATCAAAATGTTTTCAAGCGCAACAAACGTATAAAACTAGTAATAGAAGATATGGTCTTTAGCAGTCAGACCGATAAAAATACTACATAGAACTAACATGAAAAAAATTTTTTAAGCACTAGTATATCATAATTTTTGATTTTTTGACAATGCTCATTCATAAACAGCTCGTGACTGTTTTAGTTTTTATAGGATGCTTCATTTAGGCTGTAAATTTATGCAATAATGAATCGTAGTATGCCCAGCACTGAAGTCGATTCTGGCAGTAATCAGCCTTGGTTATTATCACCTTGTACATACTTGAAAAGGGTGAGAATTCGCTTGGATTAAGAAGCTAGGAGAATAAAAACTCCTAAGGGTAACTAAGAAAACTAAGAAATAGTGAAAAATATCCTAGTGTAGCCATAGCGACAATATTCAAATATCTAGGTTATATTTAAATTTGTTTATATTCGGAGATGTTTAGTGGATTCTCTAGCGTAAAAAACTAAAATCAAACGATCAGAAGATGAATTTATTAAATCGATTTTATTAATAATATATATAAAAAATGTCAAATAAATTAACAATTACAAAAAATCTGCTAGAGCCTAGCTAACTTGCTGTTACCTTTTTTACCCATAATTTTTGTTAAATGTTCCAAAAAGAAGCACTCCAAACAATACAATAATATGCATGTTTTTTTTGCCAATATAAATTGGAAAATTAGAAACCTTCAACAAATTTCTAAAATAATTCCTACATTTGTCTCCAAAAATACTTTACAAGATTTCTACTTGTATGTTACTTTTAAAAAATAATAATCATTAAGATTTACTCTAGTCAATTTAACTACTTAGTTTCTTATAGGGGCACAAAACCATCAAATTTTGAGAATATTTATTCATTTTTACCATTTTCGAATAAGAAAGAAACTGTATTTCAGTAGTATATTAACTTTAAAATAATAAAAAATCAATACATTTCTATTTCTAATTTTTGAAAACTTTCAACTTTTATGACACCATAAACTTAAAACAAAGAAATGGGACATTAATTGATACGTGGGGAAATCTTCAAAAGTCGAGTATAATTAAAGTAAAAATATTGTAAAATAAAATTATTGAAGGATAAAAATATAATATAACAAGAAGAAATGTTATTTAATATTTTATTTCTATTTTTAGTAATAACACAATCATTTTGTTTGAAAAAGTCATTAGGAAACTGAACGATGTTGTTATGTTTATTGAATCAATATTGTTTTGTATTAAAAAATAAAAATTCTTAGAAAAATGCTTTTATCATCAAATACTTTTTTATTTTTTCAAACTATATTAGACTACCAGCCAATTTTATGTTCCTAAGTTGACAAAATATTTAAATTTTATAACAGTCTAAGAATTTACAAAATAGGTATTGCAAAACAATTTTTGAATAGGCATATATTTAATAATAAATGAGGTACATTGTTGCAAACATTAATTTAATGCAAAATTCCCACAGTTCTCAAATAATTCAATAAGAAATATTTCACTATCCACTTACAGCAAAATTAATTTAAAAAAAACATTAAAACATTTCAGTTTTTTTCAACAAGGATTGCTATAAATGTAATGCTTTTTAATAAAACAGCTCGGGTAATCTGAAGAAAAAAAAATAAACGATTTTATGGAAATATAAAATATTTATTTATAAGTTCCATAAAAAATTTCAAAATTTTTACAGTAACTAGAATGTAACCAACAGCGTTGAAAGTAAAATAATGCCAGAAGTTGATGAATCCTCAAAAACACTTTGAATTGGAGATTTTTAAATTAAAATAATTTTATCAAAAATTGTAGTTTTTTTAATTTGTTTCAAACATAAATTACTATAAGTTTTAAGCAATACAATTTTTTCGATTTTTTGTAAGAGCTCTGGTCGAGTGTAATATCTGGCCTAGCAGGTATATTCTTATTGAAAATTTTTTAATTTTATTTTGTCATCTAAAGTAGATATTGATTTTGGAAAAAGGTTTTCTTATGTAATAAACAGGACTGCAAAGGTTTATTTAATTGAATTACAAATTATTATTTAATTGACTTAAAAATTGCATGATGATAAAGTTTAAAAAGGAGCATAGATTGCAGACACTGTGAAATCCGAGAAACAAAAACCCCACTAGCCACGGATCCTTTTTACGGATTCGAGGCATATCGCCTGGATATGTGAAGCATCGACGCAGCGTCATCTAAAACTCAACGCTAGCGCCCATACTCACTAAACCCTAAACCCCTTTTCTTCTATCCTGGGATCTCCTTCAAAAACCGCCGTCAGGCATTACTTCGTAAGGGGAGGATCTAGCTATTGCTCTCCCTTCTGGTGGCTAAGGTTTTATCTTCCTTCCTTCTATCTTCTGTAATTTGATCTTCCTCTTTCTATGGAACGCAAGTCTGTGAGGACTTCTATTGCAAACGTGTTGGTAGCGTTCCAGGCAGCCTATGATGGCAACATTGCTTCAACTAGTGAATTTGGTTGCATTCTCTGGTTTAAGATCCTTTCCAACTCTTCATGCTGTGGATCGAAACGAGGACATACAAACAAGACCTGCTCCGCATCTACAGTAACTCCTGGACAGATCGGGCATTCCGGATAATCATCGAGCTTAAAGCGGTGCAGTAGATACTCTCGAAAACACCCGTGTCCTGACAACATCTGTGTAAGATAATAATTGACCTAGCCGTGATTCCGGTTAAGACACGTGTCGATCCGAGGTATGACTCGGTGCGTCCACCAACCCTTCTCTGCGGCATGCCATTGTAGTTCCCATCGGCCTGTGCTGTTCTGCCGTTCTTCCATTCTATGTTCTTTAGGGCTTAGTGCAATTTGCCTTCTTCGTTGGTAAAGGGCCCGTCTTTCCTCTGCTAGAACTCTGAGAGGAAGCATTGCAGAAATGACGCACACTGATTTCTCTGATATTGTGCGGCTGGTATTTCCACCCTTCCATCTAGTTTCGGCGATTGCTTCCTTAGCTGAACTTATAACCAAGTCGATTGCATCAAGTGTTGATCTTCCTTTCCGGAATCTGCACTGATTGTCTACGTGAAGTGGATCGACCAATGCTTCCATTCTCCGATGAACTATTCGCTCCAGTATCTTACCTGCCGTGTCCGACAAGCAAAGCGGGCGGTATGCTGATGGCTCATCCTGTAGCTTCATTGCTTTTGGGAATAGTACCAGCCTTTGCTGTTTCAACATTTGAGAAAAGATCTCCTCTTTGAAACATGAATCGTAGGTCTCTGAGAATAACGCTGGCATTGCCCTAATAGCTATTTTAAGAGCAATATTTGGGATTTCATCCAATTCCGATGGCTTCTTATTCCCTACACGGTTGCATGCTTCCATTAGTTCATCTTAGGTGACAGTTGGAATGTCTTCTAAATCAGGCTGTTTTAGCTGACAGGTGACTTCACGCTGTCGAGGAAACAATCTGGAGGAAACTGCGTGGAGAAAATCTTCTGAAGGAGCTGCAGACAAGTAGGTGACGGCATTGTCTAGCATTTCAGGTGGGTCATTACCACCTTGTACGGTCTCCCCATGGGTCCTTCTCTACTTCCTCGACGAGCTCCCTCCAACAGCGTCTTTTACTATCTATGATGGTTTATTCAATTTTCGTCGAGCCTCTTTGCACTCTTCTACAAGCTATGCAAAGTTAGGTCAACGAAGGCGTCGGTGAGATATTCTTCTTCTTCTAGGATACTCCGATGTACAAAGAACGCTAATGTGATCGTTCTACCAATGCACCGATGGTCTTCGATTAAAACAACGTTTCCGAAGAAAACAGACGTTGCAAATTCGTGTTACTCTCATCATTAGCTCTTTTGTCTTCTCTTTTGCACTCCCTGTGATAGTCGAGCCGCTATCAAAGGCTACTACCATAGCAGCTGGGTCAAAAGCTTTTATTTTCCATGAAACTGCGTTAGTTCATCTGATTGCCTTTTGAGGGTTGTGGCCAGACGTGATTTCTCACAGTATTGGGCTGTGGTTGCTGGCTGTATTGGTGTTTATTACTTCCCAAGAAAAACTTCCTCTAGTTAGACTCCTACTGACGAACGTTAGATCCACTATTGAGCTTGCCTCTCCTATTTGTATACGTCGGTGTCTTACCCGTGTTAAGGAGGACAACATCTAGTGTAGTCATCGCTTCCAGTAGTGCTTTTTTTCGTATTGATGAACTTACTGCTCCAGTCTACTGCCCATGAATTGAAGTCACGCTATTGCTACGGGGAGATATTCTCTTGCATCCTAGATAAGTAGACCAAGGGAATCCAGGAATTGCTCAGTAGAGAGACTAGGTGGCGCATAGCAACTGTCAAAACGTCCACCGATGCTGCTACAACTCCAGCTTCTTTATAAGTCACTGCGTCCTGGAAAGGAAATTTGCCACAAGACCAGATGACAGCGTTGGTGGTGCTATCCGATTCCCAAGATTGGGTATTCAAGTGTTTGTATGGCTCTGCTACTAGGTGTTCAAAATTGCGCGCGGTTTGCATAAGCAGATATGCGCAGCCTCATAGTGATTGAGATTGAGCTGCAGTAACTTCATGTTTGTTTATTTTTCAACTTCTCAAGCGCCTCTTTTTATGCTGGGCATCTGTAAGCATGGTAGACAGCGTCCTCTTCGTTTCGGTGTTCAGCGCATAATACACACTTTGCTGAATCTTTACAATCAGCGATTTTATGCCCTTCCCACCAGCATCTAATGCAGGGTTTCGAACGATCTACTTTACTTCTGCACTAGGATCCATGATGCTTAAACAGCCAGCATTTGAAGCATTGGATTGGCCTCTTTGTTGCTCGTATTCGGCAGTTTCCCAGCCAATTCTTATTTTGTCGTATCCTTCCAGTAGCTTTTGTGCTGCAGCTGCTGGTAGTAATATTGTGGCCGTCTGCGTACCTCTCGAGGCCTTACGGATCTTGATTGCCTCCAGTGATATTTTACAAGTTCCTCTACCTTCCGTCTTCACAGCAGTCTGAATGTCCTCCTTCGAAGTGTCGCCATCGACGTCTTGGATCTCTATGGTCTCTTACGGCACTTTGCAGATCACTTTGGCTTCCTCCTTGAGAATATCCGCGATGGTCATTTGCAGCCCTTGGCCTGTGTAAGCGCACTTCCGCGAAATCGTAATGAACATGTCCTCGCTACTGGTCTTGTTGATCTCCTCACCCGCCTTCCGAACCTGTTCATCAAGAACGTCCTGCTTTATGCGACGCAGAATCTCGGCACACTTCGTTTTGTCGGCCGGGCGGATAATCAGTATATCGGATCTGATCCATTTGCGTGGCTTCTTTCGCTTAGGGTCCGGTCTGGGCTGCTTTGGGAGCTGTTCTTTGGCTTGTTTCCTCTTCTCCTTCCTTACTTTTTTCCATGTTTCACTATCCATGTTTCTTTTACCAGTGCATCGTACGGAGAGGAGCGGGTTGAGTTAACTAGGAACGGTTGTACTCCTACCCCAGTACTCTGAGAGCAAGTCAACATTTAGCCAGTCCCGGAATACATGGACGGACTGGACACTGCGTATTTCCTGATCAAGTTTCGAAGTAACTGGCTTCTGTTCCACTGCTGCAACTTACACCTCAGCAGAGCAAGCTCACATCAGCCGTATCTTCGGAAAAAAAGACGGTACGGGTTACGGACACTCCCAGTGAGTTACAGCAGAGAACGATCGTCTTGCTAGCTCAGTTAGTGTGACCAACCCTTTATAGGAAAGTTATGTCCTGAGAGGCGGATTTAATTTAACCGTTACCCTCTGTATCTCATCACCTAAGAGACTTAGGGTCATCTAAGGTTAGCGAGTGTTCTCACATCCGCTACTGGTATACGCGCCTGGAAGCAGTTTTTCCTCTGCTGCAGGTGTGTGTGTGTGTGTGCGTCTGTGTGACTGCTAGTATGAGTGTTTGTTGTTCTCAATTTTGTGACACGCTAACTCGCTGAAAACGAATTCAGCAAGTTTTAGGGCAATGGGACATGGATCAATATCCTCTTTCTTAAACCATCAAATAGAGATAATACAAAAAAAGTTTGCTTAATAAAACCTAAACAAATTTTGTTTTAACATCCTTCATTGCCTATTTAGATAAATGCAGATCAAATATAGTGAATTAGTTAAATAAAATACATATCGGTTTCAAATATGAATATAAACATATTGAATCAGATATTACTTCCAGAAAAATGGGATGACGTTTTAAAAAAAACGTTCTGGACCCGACTATATGTAGTCGAAGCTATAACTTAATAAAGTAAATTATAACTAACAGAATAATTTAGATAATATAAAATATAAATAAGATTAAAATGGCGTTTGATATTTAAAATAACTAACATATTACAAACAATAAGTTAATATTTTATGCATGTAGGTATAGATAATATTAAATGGTTTCGTTCATTCGTTGTACATTTTACAATAAAATAAAATCAAGATGTAAATTTTATGGTTTATTTAATACTAAAAGTATACAGACTGTTTGTATGTTGAATCAATATATCATTCGGGCAATATTATTACGATTAAGAAAATTAACAAAAGAAAGTTTTCATATAAAAGGAGGATTGTAAACTGTATTGTCAGAATCGAATGATTAGTGAAGGTGTAGCTTCAGGAAAGTATAAAATTTAATAGAGTGTTATAAACTTGAAGAATATAATGTTCCTAAATATCGAAAGTGTTTTTTCTTTTGTAGTCTGCATAAGGAAATATTAATAGAATAATAAAAATTTATGATATATCCGAATCTTGTGAGTCCCGTATCTATTTTGGCTCTTTCGGGTAATAAATGTGATTTGAATGAGAATTTCTTCACCAGTGCCTTTTTTAAATAAATGAGTCCTTCTAAGTCGTTATAGTTTTTCCTTATGTACCTTATATAGCAATAAAATATCATATTGGTTATATTTCTAGAAATGTCAGGTGGCGCTTAGTTTTATAATTATATTTATCGAATAAATATGACTTAAAT
Source organism: Chrysopa pallens (assembly GCA_020423425.1). NCBI lineage: Eukaryota > Metazoa > Arthropoda > Insecta > Neuroptera > Chrysopidae > Chrysopa > Chrysopa pallens. The sequence continues at coordinate 91,888,903 of CM035592.1, forward strand.
GGACTTTTTTTCGGCAGTGTATTATTTTTCAAATGCATGAATAAAGTCATTACAAAAATTCCTAAAATACATCATCAAATATCAAATTGCTAATATTTCTAACAATTCCAGATTACTCGTAGTTTTACAAATCGAATCTTATACTTTTTGTAAGTAATGGCGAGATTAAAAACTTAATTTATAACTTCAGGCTTATGGGAAGGTTTTCTTATATTTTTGGGTTACAGTATACTCCTCTATTATCGTTGCTGGAATTTATCTCTGAATTAAAATTCCCTTGAAAAGTTTCCTTATTATCTTGATCAGAGAATTAAATTTGAAACATCATTATATACAATCTCTATGAATAGATTGTTTAATTTCATTTTCATAAAACTTTGATCAGTATCTAGGTTTTAAAAGTATCGGCTTTCAAGGATATAACATTGACTGCTATTAAGTAATTTAATGCCCAAATTAGATATGTAACTTTGAATCACTTTTAAGCTATAGAATGATAGGATAGATGAAGGTTATGATATAGCCCTAGGAATTTATTTAACCAGAACAATATTTCGTTATCATTTCATCAATGTTTCAAAAAATAATAAATAAATTTTATTTGTAAGGTAGAGATAGGTACTAACACACACCAACACACACACACTTACACGAATATACACACACACATATTGTGCTACTTTTATTATTGGATTTTTATTTTATAGGAAACAGGATACTATCAACTTACCCTTTACATTTATATATTATACAGGATGTTCAATATTAAACAGCAATTAGCACATTTTTTCCCCAAACTAATTTAAATGAATGAAAGAAGACGTGTTGAATTTACACATCGAATGATAATTATCAAATTAGAAAACGTTTCTAGAACTGAGGGTGGCATTTGGGTGCACTATTACGGTCAACGGTATCAATACAACTACAGTCGTGTTGAATCGTGTTCAATAACGATGTATCTTCATACGAAAATTTTAAATGATATTTTATTGCATACTTGCATATTTCAGATTCCTGTTTAAAAACTGCAACCCCTATACGATCTTATTCTCAAGCCATCCAAAGTCACCGTCAAAATATGTAAAGCAAAAATGTTGGAACCACATTGTTATTTATTTAAGATGACTACCTTAACCTTATGTATCAATTAAATTTATAAAGCTATGTTGGTAATTGATAACAAGCACTCAAAGTATATTATAAATCCTCATTTCATCATTTCCATGGAAACCAAAATCTTAGTTTGAAATTCAAAATAAAATTTATTTATCTTCTTTTCCATAGAAAATGTGCATATCGCATGGTTCAAGTATAACCAGGAGCCATATATGTAGCAAAAATGTATATATATATATATATATATATATATATATATATATATATATATATATATATATATATATATATATATATATATATATATATATATATATATATATAAATTAACATTATATATATATATATATATATATCTATATATCTATATATCTATATATCTATATATATATATAATTATATATATATATATATATATATATATATATATAGATATATAGATATATATATATATAGATATATATATATATATATATATATAATTATTACAGTTAATGCAGGAATTTATTCAATATACGAAATCATTATCTAATTTATGCATTAACTTAATTATTCAGGAAAAGGGAACCGAGGGAAGATTAACCGGAGCCATATATGTAGCAAAAATGTATATATATATATATATATATATATATATATATATATATATATATATATATATATATATATATATATATATATATATATATATATATATATATATATATATATATATATATATATATATATATATATATATATATATATATATATATATATATATATATATATATATATATATATATATATATATTATATATATATATATATATATATATATATATATATATATATATATATATATATATATATATATAACAGTTAATGCAGAAATTTATTCAATATACTAAATCATTATCTAATTTATGCATTAACTTAATTATTCAGGAAAAGAATACTCAAATTAAGATCGAATTAACTAGAACATGTATACTTTCTCTATCACTATCAACTAAAAGTATAAAAATTTAGGAGTTTGTTTATATGTTAATAATTATTTCCGTTATACCGTTCGGAACTCGACCATAATTACTCAAATGTGAATCTCACTGCCGTTACAATGCATGCCTTTAAATAAAACAGGATATTAAACAAAAAAAATGTATATGTGTATGTATGGTAGTGTGTTTTCGTGAATCATAATTAATTTTTTTTCAATAATTAAAAAGAATAAACATTTAATTTTTCTAATAATTTATTAGTGTTTTTGTATGTGATTATACTTATCATATTTGAATAAATTAATCTGTAATTTACATGTGATATTAATTTACGCAATAAATCATGTTTAATTATAATGAATGAAACAGGACGTTTATTTTCATAATATAACCTTCATAATATATTTTTTGTTTGTTGTTTGTAAATACCTTATTCAATTTGGATAAATAGAGTGCGGATGGCTGAGTTAGATGTCTTTGTAATCAGTTACTTTGCATGAAAAGACATCGGTTTTAATATAAATCGCTCAGATTCAATGTAAAAACTAAAAATATTTTCACTGATTCCGGTAGTAAACATAAACAAAATTTATTGAAGTTTAAAATAATGCAATATTATTGCTTGAAAGACCTCTCACTGACGTAACGTAATTATCGATCTCAACCAATCACCAAAGTAACAATAAACACAATCAGAACATGGATAGGTGCACACCTAGGATTGCTATGTACTTTTGTTGTATAGATTGAATATATACTCACTGTAGTCACTATATAACTTTAGAAGTTGAAAAAAGTTGAAAAGTAACTTAAAAAAAATAAAATAATAAAATATTATTGCTTGAAGAAATAACTTTTGATGTAAATGATATTTAGAATTTACGATGCAGAATTGTTCAAGCAACTATAGAATCTATTTTTAATTAAAAAATTACTTTGAAATTTCTCCATCCAAATTTTCAAAAAAATCCATTTGTCTTAATGGGGAGTCTTCCTTTAAAGAGATTATAGTATATTTTTACGGTTAAGCGCTGGATTATCAGATCTTTTCATCAAATCATTCCATCTCATATTTCCAATTATAATTTTGTATTACAAATATTTGTGCTCATTAGCTAAATTTAAATTTGGGTTATGGATCTATTGAACCCAACGGGATGATTTTGTTCATTCACAAACTTAAACTTACTGTTTATATCTATAATACGTTACAAAAATTTCAGATACGAATCTATTTTGATTTTAATTTATTTTAATGGCGTGCAGGCAGACGGATGAACTGGCGGACGGACGTACGAAAATGCAAAAATGAACTTAAAATGAATTTGGTGATTCTATACTGACTCATACCAGTATTTTGTTTGAATATCTTCAAGCGTTACAAGCTCATCTGTCGCATTTTTGTTTAAACAAGTGAAGGTACTAACTTACAGTGTTAATTGTTTAAATATTCAAGATGAAATTGAGTATAAACTATTTTGAATTATTCGGATTAAAAAAATTAACTTTACATTTTATCCCCTACAGTTATAAATACATGTCTGATGATAACATCTTTTGTAATTATATTATGTTTAATTAGCTAGATTTGACCCAAAACTGTGACGAATCTGACGTTTATAAGAGACAATTTTTTTATATAATTCTTTTCTTTTTTATGGGTTTGTTGTTGAATTGGAATTGGCCCATTTGTCTCAGTCTATGGTCCTCCTGTCTATTCATCTTCAAGGTACCTGAAAAATGAATAGAGAAAGCGAGTTTAAAATATGGGATTTTTCAAGACCATTACTTGATTATGAGGTCTTGAATAAGCAAAACCGGCATTTTTTACAAAAAAAGTTTATGATGATAGATTCTAATGATCTAGAATTTTTCTGGTACATCTTGTAGAACCGGAAATTATATGCGTTCATATAAGACATAAAATTAAGTGAAAGTCACGTCATTGGGATTTAATATTGATGAAGACAATCGTGCAACGCGTTATTGGTCAAAGAATCCAACATTTTATTAGCCGTGTTGAATTTCAAGTAGTTTCAAATATATAATTCTCTTCTTGTTTTCTTTTTCTTTATCATTTATACATTCATGCATACCAGTGAGTACGTACGTATGAATGTATGTTACTCATGTGACACTCCCACACCCACCAATTCTTCCTTTTCATTTAACTCGTGACTTTTGCATAATGAAAGAGCTATATGTGTCGGTGAGTGCTAGCTTAAAATGAATATACAATGAATATGCTTTTAACAGATCAAATATATGTTTTGTTTGTTTATACAAATATTATTATTCTGTTACAAGATATGTTTTAAAATTTTAAAATTATTGCAGAGAATAATGCCCGCAGGTGAGAAATCTCACCTGCGGAACTACTTTATATATATATATATATATATATATATATATATATATATATATATATATATATATATATATATATATATATATATATATATAAATATATAAAATTATATATATATTTAAAATTTTATTTTTTTTTTTATTATCAGTTCAATTTTTGTTCGTATTCATCAAAGGCTCTGCAGTTTAAAATATGTATTATCAAGGGTTGCAGTGAATTAAAACCTAATATTTATGTTTATCGAAAATAACAGAGACAAAACGCCTCACTTAAAAAGAATTGAATTTTTGAATACCCTTCGACACCATTACTTGGACTTCTGCAGGAAGGATGTATTTGTTATCCCTGTCATGATTTTATACGACTACCCTTTATGTATGATTGCTTTTGCCGTGTTATTATGAGGCGCATTGTGTATTGATCGCTTATTACGATACTAAAACATATGAAATTGATTTTAAATTAACTTTATATCATTGAATCTTTTTCGTTGTTTTATAAATAAATCTGTTTAATTAAATGTTTGATCTTCATTTTAAAATATCTAGTAATGATTCTCCCTTTTCATTTAAAATTATAAAAATACATTTATTTCTATACGCTACCAAAAAAAAAAAAAAAACGCTATATATATATAGTAGAGAAAATTTATCTACTTAGATATAATTGCTAGTAGCTTTTAAAACGGTCCTTCTACTCATACTACATGAGAGGATTCGGCCAGACAATCTATGTGGCGTTGACTGTACTGTACAGTAGAACAGTATTGACCAAAATACTTTAATTTACATGATTTTAAGGTAAAGTCCCTTTTTTAATATTTTGGTACCTCATTCAGCCATCATTAGTTTTGAAGAACAACAGATATGAATAATATTTTTCATGAAACAATTTATATATTTTATATTTACTTAATTTTGAAGACATATTATTTACTAAAACCTTTTTTCAATATTGTTTCATAAACATTTGTTTTGTGTGAAATATATTTACATTATATCGTTCATAAATAATTGTATATTATATTAAACTCTGAATCTTTGAAGATATAATTTTTAACTAAGTATTCTTTTTCAAGTTGACCATTATAGTTTAAAATTTGGCTAAAGAGGTAGCATGTAGGTCATTTTGTTGGCGTCTAGTTTATACATGCTTAATTTAAATCAGCAGATAAATTATATAGATTTCCTTCTGTATCGTATTATTTCTAAGATAGATCATGGATTCATGGACTGGCGGAACTTGACTATTTTGCTCATACAGTAACTTGAATTTATTTTGAAAACTTTAACAAACTATTAAAATTTGAGTCATGTATTACTATGATGCGGTCTTGATTACAGTTGGACAGACAGTCGTTATAGGCATTGTAAAATATATAATGAATTTGCTCTTATTTTTAGATATTCCTTAAATACACAGGATACAAACTATTTATATACCTGCACATAAAAATACATATTATCTATTCACATCTTGTATAGTAAATGGTTGTATGGTTATTGAATCGATTGAATCGATACGAATAACTTAAATAAATTACGTCTCTGATTGTTTGCAGAAGTTTGTATTATAGCGACATGCAAACGGAACATCAATGAACGGAACATCAATTGACAAACTTTCATTATATATGAATTACCAACTGCGTTAAAAAGCCGTTCATAAAATCCAAGATATCAACATAGTATCTCTTAAACATAAACTTATGCATAGTACAAATAACAGTTCCTACTCCTACTATTCTCCGAAAGAAGTTCAAATGGTTAATAAAAGCATCAATATTTGTGGCCTGTTTAGTCAAACAGTGCGTGCAATATTGAAAAGTGTTTTTAATAAGATGTTGAGACAGTTAAAATTGTACGATCGATGGGGGAATATTGATCTAATCAAGCAGTAACAGAAATTGAGATTTGGCGCCAAAATGTACAGAGTATAGAATAATGGAGAATATAGAAGAGATGTAATTTTAAAATCAGAATTTAAATTTATTTGGCTAAGGTAATTAACACATTTAAGGCATACCAACACATCCAAGACAAGAGAAGCAGCATTGACGAATAAAGAGAAGCAGTAGTGCGATCTACAAATAAAGTATAACACATAATTTGCTACTTCCTAATATATTTTCATTCATTTTCACCATTTTTGATAAAAGTAAACTTTTCTAAACATGATATATCGTTTTTAATACTTGATAAGACTGTGATTGCGCGGAAAAGAAATATGTATCGTTGAGCAGATGGGCGGTTCTTTTAGTATTACTCGTAGTAATTTGAAATCTATGACTTCTTTTATAAATTCACATCATGAGTTAAATCTCTTTACATGGTACTCAGCTAAAAACGAGTAAAAGTACGGTTTTTTAATTATTGATAAGAAACGGGTATGTTTGGATGTAGCTTTCGTTTTACAATCTTAAACAAAAGTTTTTATTTTAAATATCTTATAGTTTTTTTTTTTTTTTTTAGTTATTTTTATAATTTTTAGTTAATTGAAGCAGAAAAATCTCTGAAATAACGCAGTTCTTAAGTGGTGAGTATTTAATACATACACGCTGTAGCTATTGATGCAATAGTAAATTGTATGTAGATCAAAATTTGGAAACTTATAGAAACTTGTAGAAACTTATTAACATTACTATAATGAACAAATTTGTGTTCAAAGTGAATGGAAAAAACCGTGTCATTGGCGACTTATTTTTGGTAATAAATATTTGAATGAAAAAAGGAAAAATTTCTATGATTGATTTTTTGATTGTTCATATTGTTCTTTATTCTTACGCATAATATTATGAAAAAAGGTTCCGTCTAGAACTTTCTAGTTGGTAGCCATTTTTTCAATAGGGAACGTTTTCAGTTTCTTTTTTTTTTTTTTTTTTATATCTGGTGAATGTCTGGAGAATGGACTCAAATAACGTTTTACAAATATTTTTCTAAAATATGTTTTTTGAAAAAGTAAGTCTCTTTTTATCTTTCGAGCATCAATAATAAATTTATAATAGACATATATATTATATCAAACTCTTTAAGATTTAACGTTAAGTTTGTAACGCTTGCAAATATTAACCGCACAAACATAATTTTGGTACGTGTGTTCATAGAAGCACCTAATCAGTCTATTTCTGGTGGCCGAGTACCTAAGTAATAAACTATTAGTTGGTATCTTCACTTGGTAAATACAATATTTTTATATAATGGGAACATTTTCAGGACTAATAGGAATAATAAAAACAGGGGTATTTGTTAATACTTCCATATAAAAAAACGAGAGCATAAAAGTTTATGTTCTAAAGCTTGTGTAGAATAATGAAATATAAATAAGTGACTTCAGTAATTTTAGCGTTACAAACTTTCGACTACAACTAATACTCTCTGCCATATTATACTAATCGTGAATAAAAATCGACGAAAATTGCAATATAAGCCATACAAACGAATCCGTTATCAGTTTAAGTAGAGAACAAAATACACGATAAATCACTCATCTTCCACGTCATGTATCAGAGACTGCATGCGTGATCTAGATTTTGATATAAGGCAAAAACTTGAATTTTCTACATCTTATAATGAACATGTTTAATTTTCTGTGGCATTTTTAAGCTGACTTGATTGTTTTAACGATTTTTTTCATTAGGAATCAAAACAATTTATATGTACTAAAATGTACTTACTAATTTATATGTACAAGGAAATTTACAAAATAAACTTATAAAATTTTTATGTTTTAAGGTTTATATTATTATTTGAAAGGCACACCTCACTACTTGATATCAGTTACGCCAATGGAAGCACATCACATTCTTCGTAAAAGCGTACATTCAGGTAACTTTTCTCAATATACAGAAAATAATACTTTATAAATTTAAAAATGAATTTGCTTTCAGGCATATTCAATCGATTTCACGCATATTTCACTCTACTCAAAGTAATAAAATTGATATACAGATTGTCGTAGAATTGAGTTCCACTTTTGTTTTGTATCTCGAATAGACATACAAAATATGATAAAATGGGTTCTAGACACTGTATTGTGTAGCTTTATAGGTTAAGAATCAATTTGGAAACTGCGAACTATTGGGTGTTTGATTCGCACTGAGCCTAGCAATTCGGATGTGGTCCATTACATTGTTAAAACTTTAGTTTCATGAGTTGAAAAATGTTCGATGAATTATTTCGGAAAGCTGTTGAGAAAATTGAGCAAATATTCGGAAAAAATGGTTTTTGTAGAACATTTAGAAAACTGAGTAATTTTTGAAGCAAAAATTTGGGAAGAAGAAAATTTACAATGAACTCGGTAGATCCCTGAAACTCTAAGAAAAAGTATTCACACCTTTAATTTAATGTAATACAATTGATATTAATAAATGTTAGTTTCCAATTCAAAAAATATTTCGTCATAAATGAACCTCTACTAGGAAAGTTTTTTTCCCATCAGTATAATCATTATGCAAAACCAGCTATAGATTTGTGGAGATCCAAAGACAACCTCATTTGTTATCTTGGGGTCTTTACTGATAGCGATACATATATTTTATAACGAATACATGTTAGCTATCATTTGCTATCGAGACCAAAGGCAAAAATAAGATTAATGACTTTTAATTTAAATAAAATTACTCAACATATTTCAATACTGTTTTCTGTCAATTCACGATTACCAATAACAATATTTTCCAATTCTACAGTTTAACAATTACATATATTGATTATTAACAATAGTGTGTCTATAAGTCATCATGATATAAATTATATATTCTATTATTTATTTATAGATTAAAATATTTAAATAATGATTGGATAAAATTAATATTATACTATTTTTTTTCCTTCCAATCTCCAATAGAATTGTTCAAAAATTTTAAAATCAATAATTGTACAGAAAACAACTTTTAGGTTCCTTTGACTAAAATTTCAATTTTCCTAAACAGCTTAATTTTTAGTATTTAATGAATTGTTCAAGTAAGAGTAAGTAGAATTAGTTGCCGAAATAGTTGTAGAGAGGCATATCACCGACCCATCGCAACACTTTATTCTGTGTATTTTTTCTGTGGACTGGAGTAGAACCTGCAACCTCTTTTAATTGTTTTCATTGCAGTTTATGATATATGTAATTGACCAAAAAATGTTGACAATAATTGAGCTCAAATTTTATAATTACTTATCCTTTCCTTAGGAATAATGAAATGGCATTAAAACTTACAATCAAGGAAATATTTGAATAAAGGTCCTTCGAATTTTAAAAATTGAAAGTAGAATTTTTTCTCTGCTTCGATTTAATGAAATTACATTTGGTAATAATTTTTCCAAATATTTCTCACAATTTTCTAGATGTTTTCGGAATCCTATGAGATCGAATGAGAATTTTCAAGGTGCATTAATATTTTAACTATCAATACAAGCACGTTTTAAATATTGGATTATATTGAGTAAAAAAACAAAATCAAACGAATTACATTTTTTATACCACATATAATATACACAAGCAAAATAAAAATTACAAGAGAATGATATTTTTTTAAACATATACAAAATATGTATAGTAGTTTAGTCGAGAATTGCTATAAACAAAAAACTGCGAAAAAAATTTGGCGTAAATTTTATATTTTATAACTATAACTATATAACTTTATAACTATAATTTATATTTAAAATTAGAAAAGTGATCGTTAAAGAAGAGAAAATTTACTAAAAAATGACATCAATTTCCTTTAAAGCTGGAAAAGAAGCTCTATAATAGTACTAACCAGTCGTTGAAAAAAGGGTTCCATCCTTTGAATAGAATGAGATGTATTTAAATAATTTCTTTTGAGTATAAAATATTTAAAATTTCAAAACATAGTAACGTTGAAAAAAAAATAATTAATTCTTATCGATTTTTAAAAAAAGTTTTCCTATTGTTTGTTACATAATAAATTTTTCCAAATGCTCCGCATATATAAAAAGTTACATAAAATTTTAAATAACTGGGCTAAAAATCTAAAGCTTTTAAGAGACATTCTTATACATAATAAAATCGTAATAAAAATAAAAAATGAAAATATACATTATTGTTGTTAAAAAAATTTGTTTAAGAAATCTTGTCGTTGAACAAAATTATTTCCTTTAAAAAAGTCTAAAAATTTTGATTTCGCAAAGTTTTATGAACATTTTAAGAAATTTAAAAACGAAAATTCGAAAATGTTTCAAATATTTTCCGATTATCTCATTTTCTAATTGCTATATAAAATAATAAAAAAATTTTTTTTTTCATTTTTCTGGAAATTTTCTCTTTTTCAAGGATGCCGTATTTATTTATTTATTTTTTTTTTTTAATTACAATTTTATTCTTCGTCGAATGAGCTTCTTTCTACCTTTATCTGATTTTTCGATCTGTTTATCACATACATTTCACTTCTCGACTAGACTAGATTTTTATCTATATTCAATTCGTTTATACGCTGTGTAACCTAAATAAAATTATCGATTTCACTTCGAAACAGTTTTCACTTTTAATATATGCCCATTTTACACGAGATTCATTTTGAACATTGGAACTTAGTTTTTTTAAATATTACTGGACATTGCTCCATTTGATTGAAGTTGCACGCATGCTAATCCATCTTAATTGTAGGATTTCCTATAGAGTGAAAAAATTTTATGTAATGAGTTTTTACTATTAAGTAAATTAAATATTATTTTATCACATTAATCGCTAAACAGGCCGGTAAAGGTTGAATAGCGAAAATTTTCCAAAAGTTTAATCATTGGAAAGTCTCGATTATTCTATTTTTAGATTCACGATCATATAATTGAGTACTTACTTCATTTTTATGTCATTCTTCTATATATATTTCTTATTACAGAAGTCAACCCCTCAATTTAATTCATATGCTGTACAAATTGAATATAAACTAACTACCTCATACACTATTTTTCGTTTTCAATTTTTCATTAATAAACGTTTAAAAATAATAATAATCATAATAATAAAGCAAACGTTTTATAATTCTACGTATCTATCAAATTCGAATTCCGTTGTTTGTTACACCACTTTTAGTAAAATAAACAAAAGTAAAATAAGAAAAAGTTTTGGAATATGAATAACAGACTCTGAATGCTATATTTTTTTAAATTGAAAATTTATCAAAATTTAATAGTATTTTTCAAAATAATATTATATACTACAGATAATATACTTATTTGAGTATGTAACGCAATAAAAAATACGAAAGGGTAATATGTGAAGAGGTCGTTGTAAAAAAATGAATTTGATCGGTATATAAACTAGTATTTGTAGAATAGGTGTCATAAGATGTGCCGGTTGTTTAATCACTCAACTTTCTCTTTTGGAAATTAAATCAGACTAATGAATTTCGTAACAACATAGGCAAACAAGTCTTATGACGTGTATTGTACTTAATAGGTATTATATTTTCCAATATATTCAATCCTTTAACCGATCAGGTGCATTATTTAAGAATAGTCTCTTATTATGTTATTGCTAGATAAGAGTATCCTGTGTATCTCTTTTTACTAATCAGCAGGGATACTTACGGTATCTTACTTCTCATAAATTTTTATGTAATGATGCCCCAACAGTACATCAGTAAGTACATCATATAACTTACCTTCTCTACTATGTATTGTCTCTATGGTTAAAACCATTCAAGATTATATAACTAATGATACTGCTTATATTACTATTACAATTTGAAACGAAAAAATGCATTTGTAAATATCATTTTTTTGTGAATATTCTACAGTTTTCATTTGACATTTGGCAATTAACATGCAAGCAAACTTTTTTGTTTCCAGTAACGTTTGTGTCTATTAAATTGTCTCTTCCAAATGATATATACGGGACGATTATATATAGAAGATTAATCACAATTTGACGTTATGCACAATATAATTTCAAAACTTTCAGTTTGTGTATGATATATTATTATAATTAAGGTTTATCATTTTGGCTTAAATCTCATCATGATTATCGTTAAAGAATATTAAATTATAATATTTAATTTATTTTGAAATAAATAAAAAAGTTTATAGGAAAAACTATTATTAACATTTACCAATGTATTCAATAATATGCTTTAAAAGAAAGTCCCAGTTCTGTTTCTATATAATAATCAATATATGTTTTGTATTACATATACACCTAAATTACAAAACTGTATTTGTTACAAGCTGAGAAATTGAAAAAACTCTGAAACTGGTTCATTATGAATTCTAAAAAAACCATACACTTGAGCAAATGAATGTAATTGTAACTATGTTCAAAGCGTAAAACGCATGTACAACAAAATACAGGATTTATCCCAAATAATAAGCACTCAATATTTATAGATTTAATACAAATTTCTCTAATTTTATTTTTACATAATATAATTATAACGATAATATTTGGATTACTGGCAACAAAATTATAGTTATGAATGCTTAGTTGGTTGAGCTGTGACAAATCCTTAATGACAGACTTATAATAATTTGTAATTTACATGAAAAAATTATTTAACTAGGACAATAAAAACAACAGAAATTGAATCAGCTTACCGACTTGGTATATTAAATTCTGACTTACAAATTTTCCTAAAAATTCTTCATTTTAAAATTAAGTATTTTCTTTATTAACAAATTCTATGTTCAATATTTAAAAAAAATCAAATAAATAATTTCATGCAAATAATAATTCACTTCAATTCGTTACTATGTTTTATTTCAACTTACTTGATTCATTCACTTGATTTACGCTAGACTGTTAATATCGCAAGATAGTATCACGTAAAAATCAATTAAATTTCAATTTTTGCTCCAATTTACTAGGCCAAATTATTTTGTATTTTTATAAATACGTATTTCGAAGACTCGTTGCTAATTTGGGTTGCATGTCGTGCAACTAGCGAATTCATATGATGACTCCTTTGTAGTCGAAATAGGTATTTATTTAAAAAATAATTATTTGATCTAGTTCTAGGAAATTGGGGCAAAAATCGAAATTTATTCAAAAAATCTTAGAGTTCTCATTGATAATTATAAAAAAAATAAAATTAAAATTAATTGTATAAACTGAACTCTAAGCTCTCTTTGACCCCTATGTATACTGGGCCATTGGAAATTTCGTAGATCAAAAATTATTTTCTAGTAAATCTGGTAAATAACTATTTACAAATTATAATCGTTTCATAAATCTTTTTAAACTTCAATATTAATTTAATTTAATACACTTGTCTTCAAATGTTAAAACTAAATACATTTATACATAAAAAATAAAAAATCACCCATCAATAATAAATTAGAACTCTACGATCTTTCGAAATAAACTCGATTTTCTTTAATTATTAATTTGTGTTTGATAGACTAATGAGAGTCAGTAAAAGTATTCATAATTATTTAAATTTTAGGCATCATTAAATGGAATAAATCCATCTATATGTTTACAATTTTTCGTTTAAACATATCATACAATATACACATCGTTAAAAATGTCTGTAGCCAATATAATTATAGGAATTTCAGCTAGCTAGCCGAAAGCTTTTTATATTCTTACATGTCTATAATATTATTAATATCAATATTATCAAAGGTAATAAAGACACTAGTTGTTTACGTATCAACTCTAAGCATTATATTTCTGATTAATATTTAAACTATTTTAACTTTTAAATAAAAAATCTTGAAACTCGGTTCAAAATAATACTTTATCACGCAAAATTAGGTACTTAAAATTTTTTTAAAAAACGATCTACAAGACGTATTAATATGATTGGTTTAGATATGTTCTTTGGAACATTATTCCAGCATTTGCGAGTGGTTGATATTCGTATCATTCAGAATATAGTGTTTTATTAATATGAAATTCCAAAAAAATAGGGAGGGTAGCGCATGTTAATATTGACCACATTTAGTAAAGTTGCAAAGTTGTAAATGTAAATTTTATTAAATCTAACAACGGTATTAAAAACCTATTTTTTGATAGACTATTGTTCAAGGACAATCCGTCATGTACTTGATATACGTTCTGTATAAATATTTTATTCTCATGCTGTTTTTCAATAGACCTTTTATCATTCGTGTAACACGTAAACGTAAAAAGCATCTTCAATATATACACAGAGCTCTCATCCTCTCTCTGTATGGTGAAAACTTATTTGATGGACATTTAAAATGTATAATGAAAGAATGGATTTTCTCTTAGTGACAGGTATTAATAACATGTTCAACAGTCCTTCATCGTATGTTTATACATTTGACACTCTTTGTTCGCTTTCAATTTTATTTTTTATATATACAACATTGTTACCCATTTGGGTATTATGATACAACATCATATACTTCTTACCTCTGTACATTTAATAATAAAGAGTGTTTTCCACTCGAAAAATATAATAATAAATTTATGAGAATTTAAAGATCCAATGATTACTATACAACTTATTTTTATTCATTGATCTGTACAAATCTGTTCATTAAGGCATCTGGTGAAACTTTCATATGACAAAAGTATGATTATCAACTATTCAATAAATTTGTTTGGCCGTTTGATTATTTTTGATAACATACACGCATTATTTGCACAGTTATGATATTTTTAATTCTCAGCTAAGTGGCCAAGTAACTTAAGGAGCTCAACATCAGCAATTGGTATCTTCGATAGAAGTGTTTTAGGGCTCGAATCTAAACATTGGTAGTATGTTTATTATAAATTATACGATGTGTATTGACATGCAGCAAAATTTTCTATTATAATATCTAATATATTCTTTAAGAAGGGAAAATTGATTATTGAAATACCAAAAAAATATTTGATAAATCAAACAACTTTTTTTGAAGCAAAGGATTTGCTCAAAGAAATGTAAGCTTCACTCACATCTAACAAAGAACCAGTACTTAATTATTAACTTTACAGCAGTATGGAAATGAATCGGGTAGTTTGAATGAAAACTAAAGTTTATCTTAAAATATTCGGATCGTATATCCAACCCGCGTCGTCCAACCTTGAACGGAAAAAAGATTATTCTGGAAGATTTTCTACAAAGGGAAGGCAATAGAATAGTACCATTATATTTTTCCTATTTTCCCTAAATTTCCCAATTCATTTCACAACAATTTTCAAAATATCGCATTATTCTAGCACGTATAGAATACGAGTTGGTCTATTTTGAAAAAAAGTATATTCTTTGAAATTAAATCTAAAACGCTTAACTTGAAAGCCAAAACTCTAAAAAACAACACAAATAAAATTTTGTGGAGGTAAAAGTTAGCTACCAAATTTCATAAATATAGGACAACATGTTCGAAAGTCACAAAGAACCCAAACATGCATAATAGCAACAAAAGAAGAGATACATGAAATACAAAATCGTGTAGTTAAAGTTACATATTTTGTTTTTAAATCCATCGATTTAAAATCAAAATATTTTATGGCATACTTTGCTATATCTCGCAAAGAGATAAATTTACTTTAAATAGTCATTTATTATATACTTTACTTTCTTATCGTATGCTGTTGAATCACTATTCAGTAATTACAATAGCAAAGATATATAATGAGTAAAATTTGAAACAATCAAATAATTGCCAATGCTTCAATATTCAAATACGCAGAGTATTTTAGGAGTGACGCTTTTTGGGTTGCCAACAAAACGACATTTTAAGGTAGAATTTCTAATGCAGTCAGAGCCATAATCTGATTGATTGCATCAGAAATTCATTCCTGATGGTCATTCCTAAAATTCGTATATTGGGTAAATTTATTTCATTTAACAAGCCCTGTTGATGGATCCTTGAACATATGACCCAATGTTTAAACCATGAAAGAAAAATTCAAAGTTTCATTAAGTAACAAGTTTCGTTTGAAATATTTTTTCATATGCTGCATAAATTCCCCACAATTTTAGAAGAAATTCACTTAGTAAGCAGATATTCGCCATTTTATTTACATTTTGATTTATAGTTGTATGCGCTGCATGTTTAGAGTATGTGAAACATGATTATCATTAAATATATTTTAAATATTCACTTGTATTTCGGGTATCTAAACTATTAACACTGCTAGTTATTACCTCATTTGTTAACATCTATAGTGAAGTTTACTTTCAATTTTAATTATTTTTTATTTTAGCCGAAATATGTCTCCACAAAGGGAATTTTATACGTTAGTCGTATATAGAGGTACTTTGCACCAGATTTTTTTTTTATATTTCAATTTTAAAATTATTTTAAAAATTGTGTTTTTTTTTTTTATAATCAGAAAAACGTGCCTGCTAAATTTCATTCAAGAAAATATTGAGTCGTTTATACTGTTAATCCAAAATTTCCAGTATGCTCTTTTGTTAGTGCCTAACGATTCAAATTTCATGTAACGTGCTTTGTTCGTCAATTTACGATTTTATTCATTTCCCATATTTAATATATGTATATTTAAATCGACTAGTTTAGTATACATAGAGAAATAATATTCATCAATTATCATAAAATATATATAAAATTTTTATGGTTTCTAAAATAAAATATACAAATAGAAGGTAGAAGGTAGAAGGTAGAAAAATTTTAACAAGATCGTAATATCATGTTGCTACTCAAATTTAAATACACTTCCAATAATGAAGTATGAATATATTTATAATACCTTAATAGCTGTATGTCCAAAACGACTTGACAGATTCATTTGAATGTTACTATACATTCTCACGAATTAAGGTTAGTTGACCGATTATAATTGATCAACAAATGTTGAATGAAATTTCTAGTGAGAAACTTTTTCAATAAAAATATGACTTAGTGAAAATTTATCATTCAAGCTTACCATTTTTTTTGAAGATTAAACCTGTCTTGAAACATGTGAACGTGTATAATTAGTTAATTTGCTAGTTCGATTTCAACTCCATTCGTCCATTCCGTTATTACTTGTTATCATTTGACAGTATTTCGTTGCTTGTGTATTTTGTCTCAAATTTAAATAATACTTTACATGTCTGTTTACATGAACGTGCCTTTAGGTAGAAAAATTGCTTTTCTTACATGAATTTTTTATTTTATTAAGATAAATTTTATAAAATAAAATAATACCAGAGATAAAACAGTTAATATATTCATTTAGTTATTGATTTATTTCTTTGTATGGTTAACTGTTAAACATGTGTTCAGTATTTCACATGCAGTGTTATCAGTACCAGGAATAAGGAATCAGAAGTGATATTGGAACGTGTGGAAAAAGACCCTGAGAGTAAATTTGTACAGTGGTTTTCTTTGAAAAATTAAACTGATAGAGAATGCACTATACTAAAATTTTAAATTCAAATCTTCCCTATATTATTCCGACTTTTTACCAAAATCCTTATCTTTGCAAATGATTCCAAGGAAAGAAAACAAATCAATTTAAAGGTAACAATTTAAAATTTGAAGTAATTATGTACCGTTTCGAAAGTTATGAAAGCAACATGTTAATATTTTACAACGTTTTTTATGAACGAAACTGTACAAAAATAAAAATGAATTGCAACTAGTACGAACTTGGTAGGGTATCATCAACAGATTGTTTTTAAAAGAGGATTTGATGTTAGTATCCATTATATTGTATTCGTATATATTGTAAATAGGTTTAATGTCGCTCTGCAACTATTAGGGTTGTTTTACTTGTTAAGGACTGAATATTTCCATTTTGATGAAGGAATTTATTATCATATTCAAATAAGATTTCGTTATGTATACGATCTAAATGGTTTAAGTATTTAGAACGATGTTTATTTATGGGAATTATTATTTTAAAAATCATCAATATTTTTTTTTATATTTTTTTAAAATAATTACTTGAATGACAAATAACGACCATAATGTATTCTGACAGGAGATAACAACCATTTTTTTACGTTAGGTACCTAGAACTGCTTAGCAGTACACCCCAACGACCCTAAAGGTATGCATCTCCTAGAAAAAGAAGATAGTTGGGGTACACCCAACTAGCGCGGAAGGCTTCGAGTTTACTTCCACCTTCCTACCAATTAACCCTCCGTTGTATAGGTCCGTGAGTTTCTCTTGGTTAGGGACGCACGCTATGTATCGCACTTGTAACTCTGCCAGGTTACCTCCCGAGTTGATTGTCCGCAACTCACACGGCGTAAGTGCACCAGAGATTCACGTCAGTCATCACTGCAGACACCCTTGAATAATAAGTCAGAGATACACTTCAGGATGGATATCGATCTAGCGTCAGTCGTCTTGAATTGCTCATTGTCGTTATGATTAGAGTTATACTCAAGACTAATATAAGCTACGCGTCAATCCAGAACAGAAGACACTCATTCATTATTAGGAAGAGATACACTACAGTAATTAATATCGGTGCTCTTAGTACACCCACTAGCCTGCACTGTAGGCTTTTAACCACTACCCCTGCGAGTCCGACCTCAATTTGCTTGATGTACACAGGCAAATGGAGACAGCCCTGTGTACCGGGCTTGTCAAGCATCCTGCAGTACTCATACCCTGAGTGGGGGGAAGGCGCCCGAGAGATATCTCAACCTGGAGCCTTGGGAAGCGCCTATAACACTAGCCCACGGTTTACACAACCTTCGCTGGACTGTTGATATCTGAAATAATGTATTCTGACAATCAGTTTGTCTAATATTTTCAAATTTTATTCCGCGTTATATATAGCCGTGAAGTTCCGTATTCATTTTCACTGTCACAGCTATCGCTGATTTTTTACATCAGAGCTATATCTGTTGTCATCAGAAATATTGTGTTCCCTCCCTTGAGTTTTATAAAACTATGTTTTCGTATATAAAATCCATAATTGTTTTAAAACGATTTTATGTGTACAAGAGGTATTTTTCTTACTTAAAAAAGTCAGGTAATATATATTTTACCTGATTAAATTAATTCCACAATTCTTACCAATAAGCTTACCAACGATGTTTCTCGATATTTCTCACGTGACCAACAATTTCGTGTCATATGTTACAGCGAAGCTTAAAATTATTTGCAGATACAGAATGCCATAAAAAGTGTGCATTATTTTTTTGAGCTCAATTTTTGAAAATTATAATATATATTGAATAAATAATTCAAAAAAATAAAAAAACTGACTGCAAAAAATAAAAACATAATGTACTAAAACGGCTGACACAAGATCGTTTCCAAATCGAAAATTTTTGTATAATCAATCATAGTTTGATTTCCATAATGAGATATATAATATTGACTGTTGCCATGGAAATTTATTAAAAAAATTAATTATGAACATTAAGACAATAATCTTTAATTTACTTATCAAAAGAAACAAAATATCGAACAAATAAAAGGAAGTTATCGCTATAAAACTACCCTATGCTTTAACCAGAAATATTCTTTAGAGTCTAATGAGAGCGAAAAATTTGTACCTTATTAAATAAAATAGAGAACAGTAAAATTTCTTTTTTGTATATGAATGTATATTTTTAAATATATTTCCTTTCTTTTGATACTCTACACTATATATTTGCTTAACTTTTTATATTTAATTTTGATCCAAAAATCGACCATTTTCTTTTTTGTTTTAAGGACCATTTTGTATTTACAAACACGTATGTAAGGACACTTGGGTTTTAAAGACGAATATAACGATACATTGATTGTTTGAAACCATCCATGCGTTTGGAAGAATGTTAATAAAAAATATATAAACATACATATTCGCGCGAAAAATATATATCTTCGTAAGTCAGCAGGCGGTAAAAATCAAATCATCAGGCAGTTGGTAAAAAAACAAATAAATATGTAGGCCAGATTTCATTCCAACTAGAATTTTTAAATAGTCAAAATCTTTAAAACAAGAAATATATTGAAGAAATACTGTTAAAAGTATTTAAATAGAAGTAATAAAATTATTTTGAAGTATATAAATAAACATTGATTTTTTCTTTACCAATTTTTTCTTTCGTCAAATCTTTCAGAACCTCTCACTGTTTTGAAATTTTATTCATGATAGATAAAAATAATTGAAAGTTTAATAAAATATGAAAATAAAATAAGAAAGCAAACTAAGCAATAAAATAACAAGCAGTATTGCATGCGATTTTTTTAAATGGCACTTAATACTTTCCGGTTAAGAAAACTTACTTTACAACATACAGGTAGAATTGCAAAAGT
The DNA here is from genome assembly GCA_020423425.1 of Chrysopa pallens. Lineage (NCBI taxonomy): Eukaryota > Metazoa > Arthropoda > Insecta > Neuroptera > Chrysopidae > Chrysopa > Chrysopa pallens. The sequence continues at coordinate 91,909,482 of CM035592.1, forward strand.
TAATGTGAAAATGATGAAAACACATCTCTATTTCTTTCCATATTCGTTTGATTTACAGTCTTGAATTATAATCTTGAATTGACGTCTTGGACATTTTTTGCTGAAAATGAGTTATTTTACCGAATCCAGTCAATTTTATTAGAAATTTAAGACCGCTATCTTTAAACTTATCTTTAAACAAATTTTGGCGATCTTATTTTCTACCTTATTAATTACACAAGTTAATATTGGACACAGTGAATAATTGGATGTGTGGCGGCTTGGGAACATCACATGCCATATTTCTACGAAATTACGAAACGGTTTGCTTTATTTATAAACATTTTTTTTTTAAATTCAACTTATAATTTCAACCAAAATGTAATGAGCATATTTTTCATACATTTAACCGGGAGGATATCAGAGAAAATTTTGAAAATTAGGGTGAATACAATAACAGCCATAATCCGAAAATTAATATAATACCTGTATTTTTGAACACACCCGTATTAATTTTAAATAAAATTGAATAGATTGGATAAAAATAAAGTGATCAAATAAAAAAAAAAAAAATGTTGTTAGTTCATTGAAAGTTAGGGCAACAATATTAAATAATATAAATCCCTGAGGAAGGAGCGGACTTGATTGTATGTGTTCATTATTTGAATTGGTTTGTTGACTTTTGTATGTAAACGTTAGAGACATTATTATGTGAAAGTCTTTGTTCAACATGTTCAAGCAATAAAATTTAATTTTGTTTTCCAACCCTATAAACAAATATTTCAAATCCATTAGAAAATATTCGATTCATTGTTATTTCAATTGAATTTGATTTTTATGACTTTAGGTGATTACATGTATCTAACTTTATATATTTTTTTATTCGAAAATGAAGGTTTTCTCATTATTTTATTTTAATTTAAAAGTTTTCTCCAATAAATATCGATTTTGAATATAGTTGAAATACTGCATTCAAAATAGATTACTATAACCCTTTTCGACTACCATGAATATTATCAAGTAGAACTCAAAGATTTTAGATTTTTGGTCCAATTTTTAAATTAAAATATTTTACATTTAAATAATTAATACCAAATTCGATTACAAAGATATCATCATCAGCAGTATCGTAATTATCCTAAAACCAGACGAAATCAAACGTGACTATGGATCTCCAGAACATTTTTAATAAGTTTCAAAAACTTTTTAATGTATTATAAAAGGACCAATGTCGTTCTGATTTCAACTAAATATAATTCTACACTTTCTTAGATTATTTTAGGAATATGAATACATTTTATTTAATTGTATTAAATTATTTAATGATAAGAAGTAAAAGGTGCTTTTTTACAGTCAATGACCTTAACCGATTTGGTAAATTAACTAAAAATTTGTCCGTTAAATATGGCATCTCGTTTATAAATACACCTTTAACAAGTGGGCTAAATACCTTGCGGGTACACATGACTAAGTTTTGTTTATTTTTACTAAAATAGATTTTTTTGTACTGTTTTTTTTTTTAATTTTTACCATCAACAAAAAAGGAGTGGAGCCATCATTTTCTTGTCAGTCAGTATTTAAGTTGCATAATTACGTATCGAATGAAAGTGGTTCCATGTCACTACCATGTCGATTCTCGAGATAATCGATACATAAATCGATACATTAGACGAACTTCCCATTGGGAAATTCAAAATTTATACATGGCTTAGTTATAGTTAGTGTAACAACGTATCACTTTGCGAAAACTTTGATTCTTCAATTTCTTTTACCCGTAAAATATGAGATTATCCGTACGAACTTCAGTTGAAGGATATTGTTTTTTTTTTATTGCAATCAGTTACAAGAAGACATTCTATATATATATATATATATATATATATATATATATATATATATAGATATATACGTATATATATATATAGATATTTATATATATATATATATATATATAAATCAATTGCTGTTCGTTAGTCTCGCTAAAACTCGAGAATGGCTGGACCAAAATTCTTAATTTGAAATTTAAAATAAAACTTATTTATCTCTTCTCACTAGCAGTATGTCGAACTTTCAACTATATAAAATGTGCGTATCGCATTGTTCCAGTATTACCGGAATAATTCGTGGTTCAGGAGTTCCATATACCTTTCATCAAGTGCATGAGTACCACAACACAAATTATCGGGTGAACGCGGTACCGGGTGTACATTAGATACCGGGAATCCGATAAGAAACGATTTTCTATAATTCTACTCATAAAGGTAGAATTACATCCCCATGAAATCGATGTAATATCATTTAATAAAATGAGAAAATTAACACAGCAACGCGTAAACTGGGCGGGTATAATTAAAATATAAATTAATATCATTATTTATTCTGATTTGCCTTAGCTTCATTATTTAGAAATAGTGTTGAGAATATGTTCTTATACTTAGAAAATGTTGATGTGATTAGAAATATATGGCAAAACGACGTTTGCCGGGCACGCTAGTGACAAATATAATAATGATTTTGTTTACTACGTAATATATTTTTTCAACTTGAAGCTTGTTGGCGCAACGAAAAATTTATTAATTATCAAAAGATAATCAGCTAACCTTGAAAAATAGTAACCGATAATATGCTAATTAATCACACCACAAGCAACGCCTTTGGATAAGTAGTTCCCTCCCCACAGTTTAAGCTCAATTAGTTGGTTTAAGGTAAAATCTGTTAGAATTTTCTATTAGCTCAAAATTAAAACAGGAATTAGTTTTGCATAAATGTATTAATTCCAGATAAAATGTTGCATTTGTTGGTGGATCACATATGGCAAGTTTATGCAATTCGTGACGAATTCTTATTTTATATTTTGACAAACGTGTATACATAACCACAAAAATATCATTTATTCAAGATGATAAGTATAATTTATTAAACATTAAATGACATATGTTTTCCATTCACATATTATACTGTTAGCCCAAACTCTCGTAGTAACGGTCGTTTTCTTACCTTGTCATCATGTTTGTAGTCTATATAATCCAATATATAATCTAATTGCTAAAATGCCAATCAAATGTTACTAGAGCAGGATGTTATTGTATTATATTTATAATATGCCTTTGAGCGAAGGTAAGAAGAGTTTGATAGATTCTTCATTTGGATTTATCAAGTAATTCTACATAAAAGTCTTTCCTAGATAGGTTAAATCGATCTTCAAAAACCTCATCAAACATTTTTCTTTATTGTAGGAAAATATGCGTCAGTCTAAAAGTAATGTTTAAGGATAATTTTGCAAAGGAAGTCGTGTATAAAAAACTTTTGTTTCGGTATACTACAAATCGCTATTATTTTTCATGGTTTAGATTGTAAGAACAGGACGTGTGAGGAAGGACTTTGAAGTTTTATTCAATTCATTTAATCGATTTATTACATTTTACATTGTCTTAAAATGTATATTAAAGAATAAAATTTGCTTGATAGAAAAAAAAATGTATCGTATAAAAGTTGGTTTCATTATTCACAATCTCAGCAAATATCCCGCCAACCTTTGGATTGGAATCCAAAACGAAATTCGATATAGGCAGAACTATAATAACTGGGTGACTGGCCATATAGAAACATATACAGGAAAGAAGGGTCCTAAATATACATATTATTTCAAGTTAACAATCTAGAAATGGTATGAATCTCTGCTATTTATGTTTTTAAGTGGAATTATTTTGTGATGTAAGATAAATTTTTGATCAATAATCTCATAGTTTTAGGCTTATAAATTAGCTTTCTTTCGTCTCCTTGGAGATACTTAAAGTGCATAGATTGTGGAAACAAATATTTTTTCGTGTTACTGAAGATTTCAAAATGATTTAGAAGTATAAAATAAAAACTACTTTGCGTTTTCTGTTTCACCAAATTTTTATTAATTAATGTTGACATATGTTTCGGTCTATACCACCATTTTTAAAATAGTGTCTAATAAAAATTGGTGAAGCAAAAAAGTCGTTTTTAGTTTATATTAATAATGTGTCACAAAGACACAAAAAATCGCCAAACCATACAAATGATTTAGAAATCATTTTTCGTCTTACTGAAAAATTCTTCAAAGTTGTATATTTACTGCAATATAACATAATTACAGATAAAACATTGTCTCCCATCAAATATTGAGCTGATTTGAATTACTTAATAGTATCTATTTAGTACCAATTTAATAATAATGCTGGCAGCGTCATACCAACATGAAATCACTTTATGATTACTGCAAATGAGATCAACGCTTACTTCACTTATATAAAAAACAAAACTTTGTCTTTGTATGAAAGTTAACACATAGTTTCAATTCAATACAATTGTCGTCGGTTATACAATGAGTTGATTTATTCATAGACTTTTCATTCACCGATTTCATATTGTCAAAACAAAATTAAAAGAGCTGAACTATAATAACTTTTATTTTTAAAGCGTTAAATAACATATAATTTAATGGTGGTTTGACTGATTATTAATTACATAATTATGAGATATAAGTATAATAATGGAAAATTATAATTATATTGAGAAACCATTGGTAATGTAGAATTTGTATTTTACGGCTATAGGCCTGAAATTACTTTTGTAGTTACTATTTTAAAGGTTTTAGTAATTCAATCTAAAACTAAAGAGTAAGGTGGTAATCTTAAACTAAAGAGTAAGATTTGTGTATTGATATGGTTTTGAATTTCTGCTTGGTTTATACATGTTTATACAGCACGTCAACTCTACTAGTCTTAAGGTATGCTAACGAAATATTGAAAGAAAAATCAAGTGAATGACGGAAAAGAATGAAAGACATTCTATCGAGTGTTAAGGCACTGACGCGGACCCCACATTTCGGTAAAAGGTTTTCTTTTGTAAAGTAAAGTTGGATCAAATTAGTCAGAGCTGGTCAAATAGATCTGAGTGATTCAACGTAAACCAATCATTTGGACAACAGTTCTATACGTCCAGCTGATCGATCAAAATTATTAAGGAACACAATCTTAACTTTTCAATCATCTTTTGTAAACTTACATGATCATAGTTTCTAATACAAATGTACAAATATGATGAACTGCCTGTATGTGAATGTTTTGTCCTCTAGACGTTCTAAATATATAGATATACAAACTAAAACAAGTTTGTTATCCTTTACGCATCTAATATTCTCAAAGGAATTATAATCCACTAGGTCCAATTCATTTCTATAGGATTCTCTCATGTGAATATCAAATGAAGTAAGGTATACCGTATATCTGGAAGGTCTCTTGTTACTTATATTATTCATATAAATTCTGCCATTGCAGGTAAAATAAACAACATAACATTTCTCATCATCAGATTTTTGTAATATTAACAACATGGACAGTGAATTTAAATCAAAATCAATTTTTCACACACTTTTACATATAATATCAGTAAGTTTCGCCAGTAAAATGGGCAAAATGATTTCAAATCATTTTCATTCTTCTTCAAATGATATGTAGTTTTAAATAAATTTATGACTTTTGTGTATATTTATGAAAGCATTTTGTATCTTTTTAAATATTTTTACATAGATTTTGTACAAACATTATGGATAAACAAAATGTTTGTTTGGCCAATATAGAACTAGAGTGTCTAGGAAACATAGCATTTTTAGCATATCTCAAGAAGACTTTCAAATTCCGTGCTGAACTAGAGAAACCATATAAAAATTTCAACTCGTTAACAGTAATGAACAGTATTGATCAATAACGCGAACGCATAGCTTGTAGATTAAGTTTATTGACCATTTGCTTGCGACATGAGTGATTAAAATTAGTATTCACGACAAAGAATCGCGATTTCAGCAAAATAAATATGCCAAAAGTAAACATACTATTGGATTTATTTTAATAATGATACAAATATGTTTTTGACTCATACTACATGGCATTATTTATTTCACAAAAACTTCACGAAGACTATTATGGCAATAGAAAGACCCGTTATTGTTAGGATAATGATTTTGGAATGCAATGGAATAATATTGTACATTTGACGAGCTACGGTATATCTTACTTATATTTTCAAACAGTCAATCCTTTTTAGGTGAAATAAATTTTTGTATAATATGAGAGATAGTATGCGTATAGTGAAACGGAGCATGAACTTCAGAAATAGGTAATTTTACGCCTTCTTGACCTAGTCGTACAAAGCATTGCTGATTTCGACACGCTAAGTGCACCTGCTTTATACATATTTCACCCAAAGTAGACCACTTAATCAGATCATACGCAACTATTCTAACTTTGGAGGTGGTGAAATTTGTGTATGTTTTAACTTTATTTTTGTTTGTTTTGTATAACAAGCTGTTTGAACATCGAAAAAATGCTCAGATAACTTTCTTCTGCTTTATTCCTTGTTATATATAATAAAATGTGTGAAAAGGTTTTTAAATATTTATGAGGCATTTCATAGAGACACTTAGTTACTATACTTTGAGATAAAACAAATTTATTTGAGATTGAAAAAAATTTAAGGACATATTATTTTTTACTGCGCAGGCAGACAAAAGTCCTGCGAATAATGGATACAAAACTTCCTCGTGATGTATATGTATAAAAAAAATTTTTCGCATCGACTTCACGAAAAGAGTTTTAATTTGAATTTGAAGTGAAAAACATATTTTCAGCATTTATATCTAAAATAAAAATATATATACAAAAATATTTTTCGTTCCAATTTTTGTTTTTCCTTAAGGATGTTTTTCAAAGTATTCAATTATAACAAAATTTAAAATGCTTATATAAAGTTTCACCAAGCATGGACTTAATCATATAAAATTTCATCAATATCAGATGAAAAGCACAGTACTTCAAGATCTCTTTATAACAGAATTTTAAAAAAACGCAGTTTCATTTTTTTTTTCCTGTCTCGATAGATGTGATGAGTTTGAAACTACTACCACGTGAGTTTTACTAATTATTAATTGTGTAATAAGGCCATGATTAATTATTTCCATCGTTACATAGCGCCCCTCTGCGGTTGAGGCAAAAAGCTGTTCGTCAATAGTCAAAAACTTGTACTATAATATGTATTTGGTGACTGTACTGTTCTATGGAGTCTGCGCAATACTACTCAATGTGCATATATACTAAATCTAAAAAATGTAAGTTGTAGACCAAACAATTACGTACCACTACTCATCTAATATATGCCATCTAAAAGTCAATTCAAAATAACTGCTCTTTATATTTCCAATCCAACGTATTTCCTCACCATTGGCTACGTCCATGCTAGTTAAAGAGTCAAAGTTCTAATTGTATGTCCGAAAGGTAGATACCATGATAAAGACGAGAACACAAACAAATAAAATTAATTGTTTTTGATTGAAGATTAATTTATAGTTAGAAATCAATTAAACTTAATGGGTGAGATTAAATGATTGATTATCAAATCATTATCAGCAAATCAATATCGGGTATAAATAAATATACATCCAATCTAATTCAATTCAATTAGATGGTATCGGAAATGAATGACAAATCGAGAATTATTAAATTGTAATTAATGTTTGTATAGAAGACAATTACAGTTAATTGTTATAATATTAGCAACATTTGTGAATATATGTAATAGTTAAATAAATGTAATTCAATAGTTAAATAAATGTAATTCAGGTAATATTTCTGATGCTTCTTATGTGTGGAAACAAAAAAGTTTGGAAATGAAATTATTACATATAAGCTATTTGAATATATGGTTCTGGTTGGTTAAATATAAAGAATATTCATTTTCTATTTTTAACTATCTTAATTTTTTTGAAAGAATAAATAATATAAAATATTTGCCACTTGTTTGAAAATAATATTCACCTTTTAAATGTTTATTTAATTATTAAAATTTTTATTATTGAAAGCGATAACTGCTTTAAATTTAAATCATTTTTAATAATAAATTTAAAAATAGATACAAAAAGTTCAAAGTTGTTGATTAATAATTAAAACATTTTTGCTCGATGTAAACGATTTGTCGATAAATATCTAAATTTTCGAAAAATGCACAAAAGCTATCAACTTTTAATTATACTAGCGACATTGTGTTGGAACGTGAATTATATGAAGACATTGTACCAATTGAGTCAATAATATTGCAAACAATTAAAATTATAATATACGTTTATAAACCTTTAATTATGCCTGGATAGAGAGAAAAGTAATCTAAAAAAATAATAAAGTAGATACTTTTATGTAACAAGAAGCCACCACGCTTTGGAGGAACACATTAATTATTCTCAATTTTATTACGCTTTGGTACAAATTTGATTTCATATTATTATTATTTTATAAACTTTATATAATATTAATTAGTAACTAACAAACATTATTTTGAATAATGATGATAAAACAAACTGTCAAAGAATACACAATTTATTTTATTAAAAAATAAAAAATAAAAAAACAATCTGTTATGGATATAACTTTTATAATCCAGGCTAATAACTTTCTGATTTTTAACTTATGATCGGACCAAGAACTGGTTTGATTAAACGTAAAGTTTTTTCTGTAAATGATGAAAACTGATAGTACTCCTTATTACATTTTTCTATGTTTATTTTATTAAAACCTAAATCAAGCTTTTTTTATACAAATATCATCAACTGAGAGATTTAAAACAATTTTTTGTCAATCAATGGGAGATTTATCTTTATTTTTTGAAATGTATTAATTTGCAAAGGTTTTTTCCAAGTAAAGATGATTTGGACTTACCCTTGTAAAAAATTGATATTAATTTCTAGGTTTGTTACTTAATTTTATAGCTTTCTATTTGCATCTTATGTTCCGGATCATTTAGCTTGGACTTAGAGGAGATAATGAATATAATATAAAGCAGAGAATGAAACATAATTCTTAATTCATGAATAAATTCTTAGTAATTGTAGTATCGATCCTCTGAAAATAAAAGATTATAAACAAATACCACCAAATAAGAAAAATTGTCCTCAAAATTAAAAACAAATAAAAAAATTTATAAATTTTCGATCCAATTTTTTCTTATAAAAGTTTATTAACGAATGAAAGTGTTTATAGAATTTATTAATCCAGATTTTCAGAATGGCAACAATGCTTTTCTATTCAAAAATAAACAACAAAATAAAATATGTTTGCAAACGTTATTAAAAACAATTTCTTTCTAATCCTTATAAATAAAACTGTTCTTCTAGATTTTGTTGTTAAAAAAAAAGTTATAATGATACTCCTTCTGATTTTAATATGTATTTAAAAAAAATAAAGTAATTAGTTTTAAATAAATTACCTTTTCAATGAAAATCTGCAGTTGGTTTCGTAATCATGATACATTTTTACGAAATTTTATCAGTAAAAACAACACAAAATATGCTAGTAAGAAAATTATTACGCGAAAGTGTGTAAGTAGACCCCGGACTGAAGTAACGTAATGACAGGCTTAGACCAATCTATAAAGTTAAGCAACAGCAGTCACAATCTGTATTTGGATGGGTGACCACCTAGCAGTACTGTGTACTGTTGTTGTATAAAAATAATAAAAATAATAATCCCCTTTGGTTAATGGCTATATAGCTGAAAGTAGCTGAAGCCAGAATTTAAAAAAAAAAGTGTGTAAGTATGTATATATGAATGTTTATTACTCTTTCACGCACAAAATAGTGAATCGATTTTAATAAAATTTTTTTCAAAATATGTGATTTGTTCAAACTAAAACCATAAGTTTAAGGTTCATTTCCTACCCTTTAGAGGGTAGAAAATGGGGAAAATTTTTGTATTAAGTTGTCACTTAAAGTATGTTATAAATCCTATTACCATCATTTTCATCAAAACCGAAATCTAAATTTGAAATTGAAAGTAAAATTTATGTATCTCTACTCACTAACAGTATGCTCAACTGTCAATTATATAAAGTCTGCATGTCGCATCTTTCAATAAGCTAGATAGGATAGAGTTTTTGTCAAGTATATATGAGTTCAGGACGAAGTACCGGATGTCACAACTAAGTTTGATATATGTGCATTTCTGTGGTGCGTATCCAAGGCAGTAGTTCGTCTGGAGGGTCGAGTTGGACGCGATACCGTGTGCACACAAAATATCGAGTACCCCACATCAAACCAAGGTAGTTAATAACTGGAGAATTGTTTTTTCAAACTTTTTTCCTAGAGAAAATTGTACAGCAACGGGTGAGCGGTGTGAATGTTAGTTGTAACGGAATTAATTTTCAATATTTGCTTCATAGTAGGATCATAGAAATTTTTTAAAATCAGAACAAGAGTATTAACTATTGGTTTAAAAACGAAATTCACTAAACTTAAATTAAAAAATGGTATAAAAATTAACTTAAATACTAGCTTAACTGGCTAAGCTGTGGGCTGTTATCTTTACAAATTAAGAAATGTATAATAAAATGGCTTTGCTTCGTAATATGTCAATATAACGTCATAGTTCTAGATTTTCTATATCAATTTTTATGCAACAATTCATCATACACGATATATGTATTTTTGTTCCATTTGTGTTAGCATCAAGGTAGCATAAAATTACAACGGATGCTTCAATTGAAATGGAAATCTGTAAGAATATGCGCACGCAGTTTCTGCTGCAGATGTGATGAGGATATTATTATTGAGGATATTAATCCAAGCTATACAATAAAAACCAAAAAAAATTATAAGACATACTTATATGCATGTTTATGAAAAATATTTATTGAATTTGACAGCTGAATTTTAAAGCTATTAAGGTGGCTTATTCCAAAAATATTAGGAATAGTTTAATTTAAAAAATGGGGGCTTCCGAATTGTATTTTCTACATTTAAAATAATTTATCTTAATCTGACAGTTTGTCAACATGAACAAATAACGAGATAAGTTTTTCCTAAAAGTATTTAAAATTTTAAAATTACAATTTTATGGTGAGTTTTCTTTAATTTTAAATTACTATGTGATTAAAAACTTTTATTTAAACAAAATATGTTCTAAAACTTTTAACGTTATATCCATTAATTTATATAAAATATTTATATGATATTATACAGTATGCTTAAAAAAATTACGTTAATGATTAAGGAACTGTTAAATCTCTTTAATTCAATATACGTGATCATATTTGGAAAATGTAGTTGTCTCTGTCAATGCAATGTGAAGAATAAATAGCTTACGTCTTCTCGCGTTCAACAAGAACACGTCTTTTCAGAAAATTTCCTTTGAATTTTCAAATAAACTTGTTAATCAAATTGATTGTATATTAAGAAAATTTAGAAAGTAAAAATAATTTTGTGTACTGTTGAAAATATATTAAAGTTTATTTTAACGTTTATGTTCAACTTATAATTGTATAATTTTGTTGAATTTGTTGAAGCTATAACATTTTTAAATAATTTGTTTAATACTTTTTGTTTATGGTAAATACATTTTTGGTTGATTAAAAACATTAATCTCTAATAAAGCTAGATAGTATTTAATAATGAGATTGCTGTATGGTATGTGTAGATGCCGTATAAACACGTAAAGGCTGCTGAGATTGGATGTACCTACTATGGAATTTTACAACTTCATATTCCTTGTTTTATAAGTTCGACAAAAATATTTCCTTGTAATCTCTTTTAATATCAAACAACAGTCAAATTTTTTGAATATATCTATTTTCAATATGAAGTTATTGTAATTCAACAGAAAAAACCAGTTTGCCATCATATTCTAGCTTAAGATTCTACTCATTTAAAATCAAATTTACATGCACCAAAATTTAAATTTACATGCAAGGAAAACAATCAGCCATGTATTGTAATTCAAAATTCAAAGGAAATAGTCATTGGAGTCTTCGCAAATTCCACATTGACTTATATATATATATATATATATATATATATATATATATATATATATATATATATATATATAAATATATATATATATATATATATATATATATATATATATATATATATATATATATATATATATATATATATATATATATACAAGCAAGTTGTGTGTGCTCTAATGTAACTTAAAACACAGACAATGAATAAAAATTACGATGTAACTCGATTCAAATTCAATTAATTCAAATTTGTCATTATAGGCTCACGACATATAAATAATTTGATCTGTACTTACGAAATGGTTTCAAATTATTATTATATTAGTTCATAAATATTATAAATAAATTTTCCTTCTAAACTAATGATAAATTCAATTAAAAACATACACTGAAGTTAAAAGATATATAAACATTAATCTAATTTCGTTATTCAAAATTAAATTTAATTTTAGATTAGAATAGTAGATTAAAAACATTTCAGGAAAACATTTCATATATTATAAATATTAATGTAGCCATAAAACGTTTCTTTGTAGAAAGTACAAGTAATATATTTGTTAAAATTATCGATATTAAAATTTGTTTTTACGAACGAAAATAGTATAAGGTGAGTCTAGCAATATAACAAAATAAAATATTTTGGATTTGGGTAGATACTTTTAAAATATAATTTTAGATGTACAAATCGAGCCCTTTGATTTGAAAAACGATTTATTTCAAAAGAAATTCGTATTTCTATCCTAACTAAAATCAATGGCATTTAGTCCAGGTGATTCTATCCATACCTCGGAAATAAAAATATTACAAATATAAAAGCTGTAACCAAAACTCCTTTTTTGATTTCTTCATTTATTGATTTTTCTAAAAGATATTTAAAGAAATATTTCAAATTATAGAAATAGAGGATTCAAACGCCTTTTGAAATTTACTTTACTTAGAGTGTTTCCTTGAAACATTTAATCAGAATTTATTATAAGATGCTCTAAAATTAACGTGTGATTCGTAAACAAAATTCTTAAATAGTTTCTTTACTTTAAAAAGTTATTTGATCGAGAGTGTTTTTATCTATTACAAAAGAAATTATCTATATACATAATGACATTCAAAAAATCAAATTAAATTTAAAAAATGTTAAAAGGGTGTTGTCTTACATATTCGGTTTTTTAACCTGCTGCTGTTTAAACTGCTTAAAGAATTCACGAAACGATTTTTTATTCTAATTTTCCACCTTGTATAACCTCATTTAACAGTTTAAATCTAAATTATTGAATATATAAATGTTCGTTTTACGTGTTGTAAAATAGATTTTTTATAAATTATATAATATAACATACATGTATCGAATAATCGAATAATTTTTTACAGGTAGCATTTCATTCTATTTATATAATAGCTCATTCCGGGGAGATTACTATAACCAGGGCGCCTCGATTAATTATGATAAAACAAGCTAAAATAAGACGAAAATGAAGTATACCAATTTTCGAGTTTTCGCTTATTTTTTGAGTTATCGACACTGTTTTTTAGAAATTATCGTGCTTATGTCACATACATATCACAATTTAAAACATTTTAAGATTTAATTATTATTTTTTGTTAAATGACCATCATTTAAACACAATTCGAGCACAAATAACCGAAATTTAATTCGTTTAAAAAAAAAACAACATTTGTATATTTAATACAAATATTAAAAATACATGTACGCCATTTTCGACTGTTATCAATCCATGGATTTGTTGGGTGTAATTTGCACGGGTCGGGTTGGTTTTTGGCCCCTACGTTCAACCTGTGATTAAACTTCCCATGTATTTATGGGGTATAGTTTTCACAGGTCGGGTTGGTTTTTGGCCCCTACGTTCAGCCTGTGATTAAACTACCCATGGATAACTCGAAAAATAGAAATCCAGTATTCTTCATTTTCGTCTTATTTTGATTTGTTTTGCCAAAAATCATCAAAAAATCGAGGCGCCCTGAATATCGTAATCGAGCCCTCATTCCGAGGTAATATTTTATTTTTAGAGATGACCATTTTGAATTTTGACTCATTGATCTTAGTTGAATAGTGGGTAATGACAGGTCATTAATGAAAATTTAGAAAATTTTCTACAATTATTTAATTTTGACTCATCAGCTAATCACAAATTATTATTTTTTAAATCGTTTATTATTTTTTACAAAAATCAGTTGTTTGAACTAAAATAGTAGCTCATTGGCTCATGGTAATCCAATTGTTATTACAAATTATTTTGTGCATCAGTTGAATAATAGCTCTTGGTAAGCTAATATTTAATATTCAATAAGATAATTTTTTGCTTTTATTACACTTTATCTCCGTTGGCACAAGCCTGACATCTTACGTAAAATTTTAATAAATCTTTAGCCATTTTTTTATAAATATTTAATACATGGAAATAATTTTGTATAAATTTAATATTTTCTTGTCTCATAGCGGGGACAAATTAATTTTTTAAGATACAGTTTTTTTTTTTTTTTTTTAATTTTTTTGTTTTTTATTTGCACATGTTTTTTATTGAAATACAGTGGGCCTAAAATCATTTTTGAGAAAAAGACAATTTTTTTAGTTAATTGATTAACTCAAACGCAACAAAATATTTTTCTAATTTTTATTTATTGCAGATGTAAAACATTATCGTATTTATTATTGATGCATTGGAAAATAGTTATAACCATAAACAAAGCTCGATAATTTTTCGTTCATTTCATTATTAAAGATTAGTAATGTAAACAGTCAACCATGGGGCAGTGGATAGCGCGGTAGTTTTTCTGTTTGAATTATGCAACTTCATATCCCAAAGTCGTCGACCATCAATATATAAAAAAAAAAAAAAATATATATATATATACACAACGCAACCCAGGAAACATGAATGTTATCAAAGCCACTGAATTCGTTATTTCATTTAAACTCATGATCTTTTTTCATTTATATCATCATTTAATCAAATTTTGCCAGTCATTATTAAATATTTTTTAGGAACTTATAGCCCAAAACTTATCCACAACAAGTAACTAAAATGCCATTATTTAGTGATGTATTAATGGCTGGCCACACTCACTGACTATGAGTTATAATTCCAATTTACTCGTTAATGGCTGGAGATGAGATTAAATTCTACATGGGTTAAATGTTTTTCATCATTTGATAATAGTTATAAGGAGGCAACGGTGTGATGCCGATGTTAATAATTGGATTTATTTTGAATTAAAAAAGTTGCTTAGTAACTTATCTATTAGAAAGTAATTGTTTTAACTCCAAAAATGAAATTATACATTTTAATGTATGAAAATGTAAATGAATTCATTTGAA
This sequence comes from Chrysopa pallens, assembly GCA_020423425.1. Classification (NCBI taxonomy): domain Eukaryota; kingdom Metazoa; phylum Arthropoda; class Insecta; order Neuroptera; family Chrysopidae; genus Chrysopa; species Chrysopa pallens. Next base: position 91,924,609 of record CM035592.1, read on the forward strand.
TAACTTGAAATTTAAGAATACATTCCATAATTTTCAAGAAGTTATTCTATTAGAACATTAATTCTCTAAGAGCAATTAAAATTCAATATTGATGACAAGTGAAGATTAAAAAATATTCGACGACATGTTTTGAATATTTGTTGATATTTGAAAATACAATGTTAAATCATTTATTATAAAATTTGTTGGAAAAAACCTATTCATTACGATATTATTTTATTTTTATAGATCTTAAATATTTATATCATTTCCTAAATTGTCTCCAAAGAGTCGATTCCAAGGATGTCATCGACATTATAATTAAATAATGGCATCGACAGGAAAACTATTTCATTCGACAAGTAATTATGTAAGTTCTAAAAAAGCAATTAATATCTATATTCGTAATAATAAACAATTTATTATTTTAATATTATTGTCATTGGGAAGATTTTCATACGGAACTTGCACTTCGAAACTAGATTTATTATTCTTCTATTTTGGTTGATGTCTAAAGAAAATATCTCTGATATTACGGGAAAAAAATCACAGGAACATATATAGTAGACAGCTTTACAACTAAGAGGCAAGCTGTATACTAATACTTTTATCAGATATTACTATTATTTAAATCAGATAAAATTATCAGCGTGTGTATTAATAATATTACGAATGTTTTTAATTATAATTAATAACTTTTTGTATATCAATTGAACTGAAAACGAGGAAATAAAATTGCACATTGAACATCATATATAAGAGTTCACTTAATAAGTTGATTAAAAGTCAATGTAATAAGCATTACTTGGTTATTATAAGATAAGAGTAATTATACAAGTCTTATCGTATTAATTAATCAATGTTAAAACTTCACAACACCTCGCGTTATAATATACTGCAATGCATACTAACTTAATACAGTGTATTGCAAAAAGTTCATATCACATTGTTTATGAAATAATGCTACACCACTCAAATAATATAACACTTTGTTTTGAAATTCAGGCTGCAATTTAATGTTCATAAAATATACTATTAAGTGAGTCATCCGGAATAATTCTTCTGAATTTATTGTAATGGTTATACGTAGAATTGGCAAGATTTGAAGCAAGAGTTAACAACTTTTTGATTAATAAAGGACACAGCTGATGAAATAACAACGAAGAAAAATCACGAAGAGATATAAAATTAGGGATAAGTTATAAAAAGAATCTTAGTTACATATCACTTAGCGGTTACATATTACATATCACTTAGTTACAGCTGAGGTCAACAACAAGGGATATGCTGTGTCGATAAACGGAAGTTTCAATTTGTTTAGGCCAATGTTTAATAACAGCCTGAACGAAGTAGAGCTTCCTAGCAAAGTATCCTCTATAGATGACGAGACTCGGATTTCAATCCTAGCGTCAGTATGCAATCATTGTTCTTAGTTGGCGTAGTTAAAGCTTACGTGGAGGTGTCACTAAAGTTCAACAAAATGATAATTGACTGATACTGAATTTAACATTTTATATATCAAATCAAACTAGGCTCAATACCACAATAAAACTTGGAAACAATATTGAATGTGATTGGAAAAAAGAAGTTTTGAACATTTTTCATCTCTATCTTATATATAAAGATTATAAAAAAATAGCTTAATTCTTTGTTTGTACTAATAAAACTAATACAAATGGTCAAAATTTCTATTCAAGCCAATTTCATTTTAATACTTATATGTTTTCTTTCGAAACACAACAATTTAATAATTTTTTTAAACAGTAAATTGAATACGATTTTACATTCTGTTATAACAAAGAATATTGTTATAACAGAATGTTATAACAAGTCTTTAAATATAATATATTCTCGACGGATTTTATATTAACTGACTTTAAATAAAGACCATTTATTAAAGATAACCATTTATTAAGTACCATTTATTAACCACCTATTAATGTTGATTGTATTGTAAGATGGACATATTTTAACTGTTATTTTAAAGTAAACATAGAAGGAATTTTTGGATTTGTATTATAATTAAAATTCTATAATAGTTTCCACTATTAGTATGAGTCTTATCGCAATATTTAGTATGAGATCTTCATTAATTTTTATTTCTTGACTCCTCTTTTTCTAATAATAATAGGGAACTTTCTTTAGAAACTTTAGTGCTTTAGGCTTAGTCATTAGTAAACCACGCACCGATTTAAATTTTCAACCAGCATCACTTTGATAATACCAAAGCTGGTTAAAATATTTCATTTCTCAGATCAGTTATAAAAATGTTCCTACGAACATTTTACTTTCTAGGTTATCAAGAATATGTTTCCTTGAAAAAATATTTTGCAACTCTTTGTAAATACCAATCTGTATATGAAGTAACTATATTATCCATAAACATTTATTAATAATTATTGAAGAAATTTTGTACTTAAATGTGACGACTGAAAATTAACTAAAGAACAAAGGCATTATTCTGTTTTTATACCATGTTTTTAGTCTTTCCATATTGGATAATATTATTTTATGTTATTCAAAATGTTTTATTAAGTATTAGCAATGTTTTGACTTAAAATTTCATCATAGTTCACGATAGAATATCGCAACATGATGTTGGAGTTATGACTGTTAGTGCTAGGGACATTAAGTGGCAGTATATGTCAATACAGTCACAACTCGTCACTTATCGAGATATATGATTCTCGGAGTAAAAAATACTGTCCGATAAAATAGATCGCATTCAAGTACAATTGTAAAGTGGAAACCCTTTAATTGAAGAAACAAAAACATTAGTCAATATCCCTTTTTTACGCACGTTTATAGATATAAATTACACTGGAAGAAAATTTTTAAAGGGCCATCATAGTAGGTACGTTATTAATCTTAGATTTATCCATGACGGATATAATCATTTTTAAGGCACCAAATCAATAGAAACCATTAATTTTACTAACATATAATACATATAATTGGTAAAAAAAAAAAATTTTGGTTTCATTTAAGTTGTTCAAATTATTACATTTACCTAACCTTTTTGCCTACTTTGGCAAAAAAGCATTTAGTAAAACTGAAGGAGCCTCTTAAAACTTTGTAGTTATATTTAGAATGTACAAGAAATACTTAAGAGTTTCAAAACTTTTTTACAGGTTTTTTGTAGACATTTTAATATCATCACACACGAAGCAGATGTATGGATTTGTTTTAAAACACTCTTAGTGGAGCGCCGTAAGACATAAAAATGGTAAAATCTCGGAACCCAGGGCCAGTCAATGAATCTGTATAACAAGTGTTTGACTGCATTATTAAAACCGCAAATAAAAAAGTTAAAAAAAAAAAATTGGCCGATCTCGATTACAACAATTTTTATAAACAATTTACTGAAAAATGAAAGGCGCAAGGGGGAAAAAATGTTTACAGTAAAGATATTAATTTTATATGTAATAAATTATGTTTGCAGAGTAAATTCAATGTTAATTTATTAGATTTTCGTAAAAAAATTATTTACAAAAGAAAATTTAACCTTAACTATATACATTATTGTTCATTATTGTCGTCGTCGTCGTCGATTTCGTTGATGTAGATTGTAGGTAAAGGATTAGTACAGCTATCACCATTGCATTCTGAGCAAGCTGCAGTGCAGTTTAATCCACTTTTCCTGCACCCACAAGATGCTCCACATCCTGTTTTGCATGCGCAAAAAATAATTTTTAGTAAAGATTCTGGAGCTGGTCGCTGCGTCATTGTTAGCGGTATCAATATTCCGCGTTCATCTTTCCAACCCCATTCTTCTGGTGATATTTCTTTTCCGAACCATGTTTGAACTTGTAAATATACTCTTTTGAAGTGTTCAAAAGCGGCATCTGCAGTAGGTGGTAAAGACGGCAGTTTAACGCAGGTATTTTTGGCAGTTGCTTTCAAAAAAGAGTTATATCTCAATGCATTAAGATCTTTTATTTTTTGGGGGGCATTATATAAAGCAAGAGTGCATGTAACACCAGCTTTAAAAATTTCATTGATGTCTTTGCATTCATTTTTAAAAACTGTCGCAGCATTTTGCAAGTCCGTTCGTTTTTCGAAATTTTTTGCAAACACGTTTTTGCCACGTTTAAAAAAAGCTGACGTCGTGTCACATCCAGTGAATGCATGTAAGAACAGAATATGCTCTTTACACTTTGGTAATATTTTTTCTAAACTCTTAGAAGAGTACGCTCTTTGCAGTATTTTGCCTTTGGATGGTTTTCTAAAATAAATTTCTCGGTCTGGTGGTGAGAGCGCAGTCAATAAAACTAAAACATCTACATCCTCGGACACTACAGCAATGTTTTCAGATTGCAGATTAACAGCAGTTTCAATTATTAGTCTGTCGGCATCAGCTTCTGCTTGGCAAGAAAATATTTTATTTTCTGTGAGTGTTTCTCGTAGCATATCTATAAGCCTACTCTTATTTTTGGCATTCGATAAAAATTTTTCCTGCGCTACTTTTAGTGGCATGGTTTTATCAAATATTATGTCATTACATGCGTTTTTTTTACAGCGACGCGTTCGTTCCATTGATTTTGTGCAGCTCTTCTTGTAACCATCAAATACGACATAAATGTTGTGTCCATAATTATTATGTAGATATCTGACATAATGTTGACAAATTGTACCGAAATTTTCATCTAATTGCCACTTGCAACGATGTAATAACATCCCTCCATCAATGACGTAGGAAAATTTTCGTACATCGTTCACATCCACTGACACTTCTGGGAATATGTCATAAAATGTAGATTTTGTTGTTTTTCGTATTTCACCATCTTCAAAGAGAGCAAGAGGATAAGGAGCTAATTCATAAGTCAAGTAGTTTTTTAGTTCTTCATCAGATTTTTTTAATACGCATATACGCTGAAATAATAATAGCGGATCAATTGGAATAATATCATCATTCACTTTGATTTTGCTAGTGGATGCCAACAAAGGAATGATCTTGTCTTTTCTTGATAACTTAACTTCTTTGAAATTTATTCCATTAATTTTCTTCATTATTTTTAGACCTTGCTCAAAAGCTGCGTAGCAATTCACGTTTTCTTGCCCAGTTATTCCAGTTGCAATAGACATAATGACACCAACATCAGGGAATGGAGGATGTTGAATAAAATATTCTTCCAATTTTTTCACGTCAATGTCGTCCCTTTTGATTCGTGCATCGGTTGAATCAGCGTGTTGATAACTTTTTTTAAAAGATATATTACAAAATTCCTCTATACCTTCTATTATATCTTTTGAAAAAATAACACCTTTTATCCATTTATAGACAATACTTTTCGTTACACCACGTTTAAAAGGTCCGCCTTCAACACTCATAGATTTCATTAATGTTTGTTCTATGGTTTGATCCGTGGAAATTCCAGAAAAAAATACATCGGAACGTCTAGCAGTAAAATAACCCTCTGTGAATTTTTGAAACTCTTCTGGGTCCATTTGGATAGATAATTCCTGCATGTCTTGCAAGTACAGTTGCGCGGACTTTGCATACGGAAAATGTCCTGATGCATGGAAGTATGGGATCATCCTCTCAATAGTTTGTAAATGCAGATTCCAATCACCCATACGCTCAGCTGCAATAAAATCTTTTAGCACTGATACCATTCGAAAATAGCTGATCCATAATCTGGACGTTTGATTTTTACTCTCTATATCATGTAATTTTTTTTCAACAATTTCATTTAAACTTTGAAATCCAATATTTTCCGTTATTTCCGTGTAATTAAACATTTCAAAAATATTAGCATTCGTCTCATCAGCAATTAAAGTTTGGAATTCCGAATTATTTTTTAATAGATCATCGAAAATTAATCTAGATAAAGCTAGCTGCAGAAGTATATGTGCACGTACCGCTCTAGCATATGCACGTCCAGACATGATATGATCGATTGAATTTTCGGCATAAACCGTAGAGAGGGCTTCTTTAATTCCACTTCCAGCCATTATATAACCAATAGATCCCATATAGGACATTAGCGTATGAAAAGAGCCCAATCGGACAACAGTAAACATCTCATCTGATAAACATACAGCTGAAGTTATATCGCGCGATTTTATATACAGAGGTTGATCAAATGTTACGATACATGTCTTCATATTTAATGATTTTGCATTGTCTACTGATGTTTTCATCGCCGTATACAAAGTGTTATAATCACTTGGAGATGCATTAATGAATGGTAAGAATATTATTGACGAAGTATCAAAATCATGTGTACTTGTTAACAAATTCATGAATCCGTTCCATCCGGGGAAGTCATTATTGGTTTTGAATTTTAGATACATCCAGAGAATGTTCAATTTTGAAAAAACTGTGGGGGTTAAATTGGGCTCTTGCTCCGAAATTTTTATTTGAAGTTTTTTCAATCCTTCACCAGCAGCAGCCGGATATATTTGAAGAGGTACATGAGCTTGATCAGAAATAGTTGTCTCTGTTGGAATCTTATCTAAACGTTTAATTGGTTCCCTGGTTTCTATTTGATCGCTCGGAGTTACAATTTCAATCGAACCCAAATTATGAAAAGTATCTTTGCCGTCTAGTGTGTTGACGTTAAAATCTGCGTTATCGTGCACAAATTGTACAAAAGTACCTGCTTTTATTTTCACAGGACTTGTGAATGTTGCAGAAGCTTCATAAATTATTGCTTCTTTGTATGATCCGCAAAAGCCTAAAGCGTTACATATTTCTATTATTTTTTTGGAGCCAAATTTTCTATGAAGAGTAACAGCTAAAGCCACATGCAGTGGTGATATAAATGAACGAGGCCTTACTGCAGATATTATCGCATGAGCTATTGAGGCGCATTTCGTTTGATAATGATTTATAAACTCTGGTTTACCTCTTTTGTCATTTAAAATTATTTCTGATAACAAAAATGACAGAGATTTTGGTATTGTCTCATGAACATGGTTAAACATTTTATCACTAGCCGGATACATTTTATTATCATAAACCTGCGTCCGAATGTGTCGTCGTAAAATTTCACCAGCAGCCTTCAAAATACGATATTCTTCTTCTTCATCATCTTTTGACCTCTGACTGTACCAGTTATCGGACAATATTTCATATTGTTGTTTTTTAAAACATATGATTGTATTAGATCCAAATTTACTGGAGAATACAATATTATCCTCATAATGGTTCATTAACCTCTTTTTTATCGTTTTATCATCAGGAATATGATCAATTGTCACAATACTTTTTAATTCTGCCAGTGAAAACTGGCAGTCATCATTTTCTTCAATATATTTGAAAATCTGCTCCATTGCTGCATCTACTTGTATTGTGACTGGATGAATTTTTTTATCTCTCTGGGTCTGTTTTACGGTAGTTTTCAAACGCATATAACAATCCGCGTGATACTTAGCGTCCTGAGCTACTAGATCTAACACACCTACAATTTTTTTATGGATATTGCGACAATATTCGCTTTTCTCTTCGCTTACCAAATTTAAAATAGTTTGCTTGAACTCAGAAGTAGTTACGTAGCTGATTTGCTGTCTTACCGATTTGGACTTTCTTCTTTCCTTCATTTCATCCGCTTCTTTTTCACATAAAAAGCACTTATTTCTCCAATCAAAATCAATAGAAGTAGCCGTTCGCAGTTTTTTTTTAGGTGGAGAACATGTTGATGTGGTGTTCTTTTTTTTTAAATAAGCATTAATACATCCTTTATTGATATATTTTTGTCTGCATACTGAATGCACGTAAACAAATTCGCAAGTATTTAAATACTGAGAAAGTCCATCCCCTCTTTCCACAGAAGCAGCTTTCAGTGTTGGTATTCCTCTAGTGACTTTTATAATATCTCTTAGCTCAGAGCTTAATTCAGAGCTACATCCAATTTTGTCACAAATGAGGCAATCATTATTTATATTATCACTATTGCATGGTTCACCCATTTTGATACGAGGCTGTAACAACAAATATTACTAATATCAATAACTAACCTTTATATCACAATTAATTAAAATTTCAGATGTAAGGATTGGAAATTTTTTTTTTTTAAACAAAAATGTGAAAAAATCGGAATATTCACACACTCACTCCACAATAATATATTTATTTTTTAATTATTTTCTTTTTTTTTTTTTCGAAGCAAACAACAACTACATATGAAGCCTAGTAAGTTGTCACGTGTACTATTCTGCTAGGGCCCGCGTTAACAACACCCAACAGCTGCTGTTGCCCCCTCTATTCCCCTCCCCACCCTTCATCGTTATACCTGCAGTCCCTTGAGACCCAACATGAAGTTTGTAATAGTTCTTCTTTTTAAAATCTAATTTTACACTAATATAACTTAAGGAAAACTCCAAAAAAATAATAATTATTTATAATAATTATTAAAAAATTAAGATCGGACAAAATATTTTTTTTAACATTTTTCTATATGCTATTAAAAACACATTGCCATAGTTTATAAAAAGATTTATTTACTGGCCCTGGATTCCGAGGTATAAACCTTACGGCGCTCCACTATCTATACAATATTATCATTGAAAAACATATCTTTATGTAAAATATTGAATATAAAACTAATACAATAAATATACTTTAAAATAGATGAGTTGATACTCTCAAAAAGTTTTCTCATCTATAGACAAGAAATATTTCATTTAGTAGTCCATAGGTATTAACTAGGCTAGTTCTTTACTATATATATAGATATATATATAACCACCAAAAATTTATACATGAACTATAAAATGACAAACGGTTTTTATCTTTTATAAATTTATCACAATTTTATATGGTAATATATTGATCTTAAAAGTTTATTTTATGTAATCACTTAGGACTTATAATTTGTCTTGTTTTTGACTATCAAATATGAGAAAGTCTATATACTTTTTAGTAACATAAGGAGCATACAAGATGAGTTTTATATGATAATACTCTATAGGGAATAAATTGTGCGTCTGGGCCTTGTACTTTCAAATATATAACTGTTTACATGTTATCGTCAAAATATTTATATTAAAAATTGTTCAAATATGTTGCTATACTGGGATCTATTTCATAACAATATTATAAAGTTCAATATGGAACTGGACGTTGCAATATTCCTAGTTTTAACGTTGTAGTTAACTAGATGACTACGAACATTTCTGTGTATATGCACACATACCTTTTTATAGAAAAATGCAATTTCAAGATTAAGATTTTAAAAAATTTGAAGTGTTTATTTTTAAGCATCACACTTTAGAAAAAAACTTACTTTTTTAATTCAACAATTTACTTTTATATATGACTTCAAAGAAAAAATTTTAGTCTCAATGATTTTACTTTAACAGAACTATATATACTTTTAAACATTAAAACATGACACATGAAAAGTCCCGGGCTTAACAAAGAAAACACAGTTTTTTTGGTTCAAAATTAGCTTTATTCATCAACGTAATCTCCATCAAGAGCAACGTAATCATTCCAGTCCACTGCGTTCTTCATCATCGGTGTCTCTACGACCACGTTTGAAGTCAGCAAACCAATGTTTTATTGTTGTACCTGATGAAGCGGAGTTCTCATAACACTTTTCAAGCCATTGCTTCGCTTGAATGGTATTTTTTCCCATCAAGAAGCTGTGTAAAATTAAAACACGAAATTGTTTTTGATCCATTGTTTTTAAAATAACAAAAGTAGCGTCACTCTTAGCACATTAACTCACAAGCATGAATAGAATATCATGGAATTTTAACAGCTGTCTTTTGAAGGTTAGTATTAACTGAAAAAAGGTGACTGCAATAAAACTAGCACCATCTATGTGTTAGGCCCGGGACTTTTCAGTCCATGTATGAAATATATGAAACATGTGAAAACATTAAAACATGTGAATTATAATTCATTAGTTATTTTTGACATATATAGATAGGGATATATAATATTTCAGAATATTTTAGTTTAAATGTTTATTTTGAAACGTCAAAATTAGTACAATGGTGTTAATTGAAAAGCCTTATTTGTCCATTTTTCTTGTCCTTTCGTCAAGATAGCTAAAAACAAAAGTTTAAAGCGTGCTGATATTTTGATAGCGTTCTTGACTTAAAAAGTCAGTTTATATACGAGGATGAGCTTAATCGGTTCATTAATCGGTCCAATGGATTTATAGCCGAATATATAAACCATAAGAGATAGAAGTTAAATTTAAAATAAAAAACCTTTTGTCTAAATTCGGCAGAAAATCAGCTCAAATTTTTGTTTTAAAAATATAAAATTATAATACATGTTACGTATTTATAATGATCTGCCTATTTAATGTTTTTTTAATATATGATAACGGATTTAAATTTGTTACAGAAGTGACAATAATGCGCGCTTTTTCAAAATTGAATTAAAAATTAATTTTAAGTGACTGATTTCATGAAAGTGGTGGGGGTAAGCACATACATAAATAGATATATGCATGTATTCATATACACAAACAGACACACACACAAACACCCACATTTCCACAGTCAACATTCACACCCAAATTTCAAGCATCATAAAAATTTTTATTCCTTCAATTGATCAAGTAATGTGCTATGCAGGTGATTCCTGGATTGAAGCATAAATAATATATGCAACCACCACGTAATATTCATTTATGAATAAAAAATTATTTTTTGTCGCTTGGCGGTTCTTGACAGGTAATGTTTGTAGATATTTTTCTTCAAAATGAATTTAGTACATTCGAAAAAAAGAATATGTGTTTGTTACTTTGCAATTTTTAACTATGTCTCACTGAAAGATATATACCAATTGAAAGCTTTCATTGTGCTATAATACCAAAAATTTCGCACTTTGTGTTTTTCTGAGATGCATCAATTATTCTGTCAGTGTAATCTTATGATTATTAATCGGTGGATTTTTTTCAATTTGAACTCCCAAGTTACTTACTTGTATTCTTAATTGTAGATAAATGCCCAATTTGAAGAGCTCTTTCATCTTAGTTCTTACAGAGAACACATTTTAAAACATAAAGTATCTTTCCATATGGTACTTCTTCAAAAGTTTTACAATAGGTAAATCTTGATAGCACACAAAATTATTATATCAAATTAATAAATATTATACATTTATATACCCAATAAAATGTAATTGGAGATAAAACTTTTGATTCTAATGTATACTTTTTGGAATTCAAAAATTTGATTTGTATCGTTGATAAATATTATGATTATCGTTGTTAAATACATATTCTTAGTTTCTACAATTTGGATTCTCTTTGATTTTGGCAACTAAAAATGATTTAGAATGGGAATTTTGGCAACTATTTATGACGCCGTTTTTCAACGTATTCTGAATTATTCAAAATCCCATGTATATGCATCATATTTTAGTAGCCATATGTTAATTGCCTCCGATCTCCTCCAAATTGAATAAAAATAAGTACACCCACTAAAAAATTATATTTATTAGAGTTAATTAAATAAAATGCAATTTTAATTAAAAAGAATTATTCATAAAGATCATTTCAAATAATACCAGAACCATTTTTTTGCGAATACTTATTTAATTACAAAGTTACTTATTACCAAGATGAGATGTCAGATGTTACACATCATCTACGAGTATTGAATGCTTAACACATTATTGTGTGTCAATGCTTAATTAACGTATTTGAGCTGAAATTGTGACAAATCTAAACAGCCTATGAAAAAATGAAACAAAAATAAATTTTTGTAATCGATGAACTTTTGTAATTCTACTTTTATTCTGTTTTTTATGATTTAAAAGATAAATCATGATTAAATGAGCCAAGGTGATCGATCATTCACGAACTCACGTGAATATAATTTCTAAGACGCGTAAAAAAACAATTCATTTTTCTATGTCTTTTCGTTTGTTTCATTATTTGAGAGATAGGTGAAAATGGTCAAACTAAGTGATTTTATGAAAACCTATAAACAAGTTTCGTTATTTTTTAGCGTTACAAACTTTAGACTAAATTTAAAATTCCTTTAAATAGTTTGTGTGTGTCGGTGATCAAGAAAATAATGGTAATTTAACTCTATGAAGAATGTTAGCATGCAAACCTCAACAGCATGAAATATAACGACGTACACACAAAATACATATGTTTATCTATGCGTACGAACGAAAATTTTTATACTTTGGATGAATGTCACTCAGTATTATATAAATGTCTCTGAGTATCATACCAATTTTCTTGAAACATGCCACACATTCCATTAGTATGGTTCCATCTGTATACAACATGATTCAGTTGTTAAAATTAAAATTGATAATTTTCATTAAAGCAAATTATTTTCCTTTAAAGGCCAATAGGAGAGTAAAATATTATATAACAGTCAATATATATTGTGTAATGTGTCACTGAATCAGAATTCAATCAGAGGTAATACAAACAAGTCATTCCTCCATATACAAGTTCTTTGAATTTTTTCCATTTCCATTCCATTTCAATTTCAAAATCAATTTTTGATAATTGTAAAGAAGAATTGTCATAACATGTGTGGAATGAATTTGTCTATAAAAATAATTAAATCTTTATTAAAAATAATTGAAATTCGTCCCATATTTCTTTATCCGATGTAATTTATAGAATATATGATGAAGTATAAAATAAAGTATAAAAATTGTAGCGATAGAAAATATTGAAGTCACTAGCAAATCTTATAAGTAAAGATATTCAAAGAATCACCTTAAAAGCTCATTTATGTCAGCCTGCTCATTCATCATCAGGATAACTAAAAAAGGAAGGGAGAAACTGGGAAGACATTTTGATGGCGTATTCTCGAACTAAAATACTGACTATAAGTTCTGATCTAGGTATAAGATATAGAAGAAAAATTTCAAAACTTAAAATTTGGTTTTTTATAACAATACAAACAATTCGTTAGAAATTCGTAAATAAAAAGTCAATTTTTCATTCAAAATAGTCTTAACATAATATTAAACAAAAATTTTTAATATTTAAACCTGACATTGGACTCTACATGTGATAAATTTTTTAAACATTTTAAATGTACAATGCAATTCAGGTGATTCACAAATATTTGACTATATACACAAAAATATTCTAATTGTGATCGTTAAAAATCTAAATAGTTAGAAACGACATAAAACACAAAATTTTCTTGAAAAAATTTTATAAATTTACTACATATTATATCTATATCAAAATTTTAGTGTTTGTTTTTAAAAAATATTCATACTAAACAACGTTTTGGAACTTTTTAGGAAACTTTCCTTTATGTCTATCCAATGCTACTGGAACTAGGAATATTTTTAAACTTTGGTAGTCAGTATTGATGGTGTTCTAGGTGATACCACTTGACAAACGTCTTACTTATAAAAAAACGATACGGAGCCATTTAAGAAAACTTATTCATACATCTCGAAGATCTTTTGTGTACATTGTTTGCTGCGTATTTAATATATAATGTTTCCTGATCTCTTAATATTTTTATGTGAAAACACAAAAAATTAGTTTCGCATTTTACAAAAAGTTTTAAGCACCGGTTTTTGTCTACCATTGTATATATTCTGTTCGTAAAAAAATATTGTCTTTCTATTTCTTTATTTTAATCTAGTTAATTCCACTAGAGAGAACAATGTTTTACAAACTAGTGTCATCTCTGTGGTTTGTTTTTTTTTTTGTAGGAAAGATTATATTTGATATTCTATGTAAGTTATTCTTCACACATTAAAAATAAAATAAATGTGGTGAATGCGAGCTGTGGAAAATGGGCGAGTAAATTACTGTAACTAATCATGAAGTACAAAGCGAGACTAAATACCATAAGTGATCTTACGTATTAGAACAGTTAATATCGCTAACTTTTCTAAAATCGTAATAATTTGATTTCATTATTATTTAAAACCAAAAACTTATCATATATATATATATATATATATATATATATATATATATATACATATATATATATATATATATATATATATATATATATATATATATATATATATATATATATATATATATATACATGTAATTGTTTAGTATTAACAGAGAGCACAATTGAAATATTTACAGATTTCTCGGTCATCCAGATATTATATATATATATATATATATATATATATATATATATATATATATATATATATATATATATATATATATATATATATATATATATATATATATATATATATATATATATAGACAAGAATTGCTCATATAAATATATAAGATATAGAGTCAATATTTGTGTGTGTTTACTTGGGTTGAGAGATGATTTATAAAGTATTTCGAGGATTTGGACAGTTTAGTGTAGTTATTATTAGCCAAAACGAATAAAATATGTATATAAAGCTATTGCTCTTATTAAGAATATGAGTTTAGCAATACGTTGAAATTATTAATGAAATTTACAATCATATATCATTGTATGGTGGAAAATGATTTCAATGCACTTTTGGACGTGATAAAGATTTTTTAATACGAGCTGGTCTAAGAAAGTAAAACTCGCAGCTTAAACAAAAATACAGTGATGGATATTTTTCCGGTATAACTACATTTAAACCAGAATACTAAAAAAAATATAGCTTTAAGTTTTAAAGTAATTATGAGTTATGTTTCCTATCTAATTTATGACTACAGTTATAAATAGACCTATAAATCTATTGTAAGTATTATATTATTACTTATTATATTATTACTTATTATACGTACTTATTTACAAATTAAGTATTTCATATACTTACAAATAGTAATACTCAGTATGTGTAAGTATTATATTTGAACTGGAAATTATAGTAGTAGTAAAGTGAAAGCATTTATATGACAAGTGAGGCATTGTTTTTATACTGACCGACGTTTTCACTAACTTATTTCAACATTTAATATTTAAGCGGCGACAAAAATCGAACCCAAATCCTCAGTAAACTTATTGCATTGTCGTTATCAGCAAAAATTTCAAGAAACACGTTTTGGTTAAAATCATAAGGGGTATTTTAGGCACATAGTCATTGAAGTAGCTTAGTGGTAGCGTGCGAGGCTATTATACAGAGATCCCGCAAAGCTCGGTCATATTATATATATACATATATATATATATATATATATATATATATATATATATATATATATATATATATATATATATATATATATATATATATATATATATACATATATATATATATATATATATATATACATATATATATATATATTATATATATATATATATATATATATATATATATATATATATATATATATATATATATATATATATATATATATATATATATATATAACTAACAACAATCAAAAACATAATAAATATCACAAATTTGAAAAAAAATTTATTATTTTTGTTCTTGAATGAACGGTCATAAATTTAAACCAGGTAAGAATTTCAGCTTCAATAAGTAAATTCAAGTAAAATTTATCCATCATTATCAAAATTGTTTTAAAGTCAATTCATATCTCTATCGGATAATAAATAGGTAAAAATTTTAGAAAGGATTATAGAGGAAAAAATAATTAACCTGAATAAAAATCAAATAAAACTATTCGATTCCTTTATCATTGTAAATGCTTTCAAAATATGTAATTCTATAGTTGCTTTCTAACTCAAGCCAAAAACTTAACGTGAAAAGGAATCTACTCAAAAATAAATTTTTTATTCTCCTTCTACTGGATTTATTTGTTTTTGAAAATAATGTTTCTAACTAGATCATATTTTTTTATTAGTTGTATTAGTGACACAAAACTGATTCAAAATGATTTTATTTTAAAAAAATGACAGTTAAACGTATTTCATAATATAATCCAACGGACTGTAACCACATGGTTTAACATTTTTACCATTACCACATATATTTATGGTAGTGATTCAGATCCTACATTTACAATTCCATTATGCGACACTTGATTGATGGTTGTTGTAAGCAAATTCACTGATAGAACACACATATTTTGTATTTAGTGTAGGAATGTCTGCGTCTGTCTGTGTGTTTATATGCATGCGGCAGTATAGTGCGGCTTTAATAAAATGCTCGTTACCATTTTTTTTATTAAAATAATAGGAAAGAAAAATCTAAACTGAGTGTCGTCCATTAAAAGCTGACATTTCAAATGGAAAGTTTATTTTATTTTATTTTTTTGAAATAAATTAAAAAGTAATTTGAAATTTTTGTTTTTTTTTTAATCGTCTAACTACAATCAGATTTAATTAAAATCTATGTCTGCGTGTGAAGTTAAAATTTGATTAGTCAGTTAAAATAGATATTGAACTTCGTCTATTTGCATAGAATATATCATTGGTGGTGTTACGTCCTTATTCCCATATGATACATGTTGACATGATAAAAGCGCCTTGTGTACGTTCGCTATAAACAGGAACAGGATATTTTATATGGAAGCGTTTTGTTTAATCTTATTCTAGATTTCATTGATTGAAATATCAAAATTCCTACTCATAACGCAGAAAGGAGCTCAATCGATTTATGTGACGTGAATGGTCAAATATGTAAAATAAATAATTCCTATAGCTCTGATACAATTCCTATTAAAAGGCATGTAAATTGTAGGTGCTCTGTCGTTAATAATAAAATTAATTGAAGGAAATAAATATAAATTTTAGTTTTCCAACAGAAAATTTAAGTTTTGGACAGAAAAATAGAAAATGAATTAATACCATTCAACAAAAAGTGAGTAATTAATAATTAATGTTATTTAACAGATATAGTTAGTGTTAATATGTTACATAAACAATATTGCTTTTTAAATGTTGAAAGTGACAATTCAATTTATATCAAGATCATATGTTTGGTATGTTAATAATTGATAGATATTAATATTCTTGACTATCTTGGAGGAACACCGTGAAATCTAAAACGCAGCAATTATATTTTGATTACCATAAGCTCCGCTCCGATTGTATTGAAACTATAATTTCCACAATTTACAAATAACCGATCATAACGAATCTACAGGTTAAAACACTTATATATAATTAGTTTTTACCATAATATTATAAAATTTATGAAATTCATCTGTAATAATGCATTTACACGGGCAAGTAACTATATAACTTTTATATATAACTTTTTGAACTTGTATATTATCTTACATGGTTCAAAATATTCATCATGGGTACGCAAATCTTTTCTAGTTTGAACAACAACAGTTTACATAATAAATTTTCAAACGAAAGTTTTCTGATGTAAAAGAAACAAACATTTTAAGTTTTTGAACTTATGTATTATCTCTTAACGTTCAAAATATTCATCATCGATACGCAAATCACTTTCAAAATCAAGTTCACGTTGTCAAAATGGTATTCTACTTGTTATGTTTCCACTATAATTTTTATTTTTTTATTTTTTTAAACTGAGATTTTATATGCAAATATTTGACCGTATTAAATAAAAAATAAAAAAAAATTAAATATTATTTGTAGAATAAGCCATAACTATTTCTTGTAGATCAAAGCATTATCTACATTCTATAAAAATAATGATTGAAGCAATTACTCAAAATAAAATAGTATTGTAATTAAATAATGGTTTGATATTATAAGAACTAATACTATTTTTTTTTTATAAATTAATTAAATGCAATTTAAATTTCTTTCAAATAATACATTCCTTAAATAATACTTTCGTCATCTACTTGTTAGTTCAATGTTTATACAAATATTATATTTAAAGTTCACAAAAGATACAAAATACAGTTTTTCACATTGCTATATTTTCAACATTATACGAAAAATGCATACTCTCCATTTCACATGAAATTTTACATAGGAAACTGTATAATTATTAGTGTTAATAAACAATTGAATACAACAAGCAGGTGATAAAATTGTAATTTTTTCACATCTTTGAAATTTTTCAATTTCAAATACGTTCAAAAATCTTGATTTATTATTAAAATTGGTGAAAAAAATTAATAAATCAGACAATTATTTCATTATTCTACTGATTTACAAGAGTATACAAGATACTACCAAAATATTATTATGTTTTGGGTACCGAAAGCCAATTACTGTCTTGCTTTATAAACACACTAGAATAAATATCATATTGGTCGATATTATTTACTTTCATTCCACAAAAAAGACCTCAAAAAAATAAAAACCATTGTCTTTTTTCCAATTATTATTTTATTTGTCGCATTTATGGGTTTTGTGTAAATATTTGTTCAGAATATGTCAACATATTTGTTACATACTCGTTTGCTAATATTTGGTTTTCAAACGTAAGTTTTATTTGGAAATAGATAGCGAGAGAAAAAGAGAACAATACTTGTAAACAATATATGTCTAATCGAATATAATAAAGCCGTTCTTGTCTCTTTAAATTTCAATTTGTATCTAGAAAAAAATCAATTTCTATCATAAAAGGAGATAAGAATGAAATTGATTGTTTATAGGAATATATCTGTGTATTTATTGAAACAGAGTATGTAAAAAATAGTGTTTTAGGATCAGGTATGCGCCACGGAGAATGTTGTACAGCATCTTTTTCCGATACATGAAGCCGTAAGCTTTATCACCATTGTAGGATCCGATTACAGAAACTTCACGGAAGAATAACTAAAAGTGGCAGCATGTAAAATGAACAAGGCTCCAGGCCCAGGTAACATTCCTCCTGAAATAATAAACGAAGTAGCGGAAACTAAGCCAAAATATATTCTAGAAATATACAACGCTTTGGCTGCAAAATCAGAGTTTACAAAGGAATGGAAAATAGCAAAGCTTGTTCTAATGAAAAAGAGAGATAAGCCAGTAGAAAACCCTTGTTCATGTAGACCTATATGCCTCCTCGGCGTCGAAAGTTAACTGTACGAACACTTAATTCTCATAAAGCTCAAAAGATAACAAGGCCGTACCGGAAGCCTAACAGAGATTTGGCTTTAGAGGGGGTACACAAACTGTTGATGCTATTCGAAAAGTTATAGAAACAGCACAAAAATTGCTTGTTTTCGATGTTTAAAATGGTTTCAATAGTGCTTCATGGCCGATCATTTTTTATGAACTAAGAGACAGGAAAATTGATGAAGGCCTCATCAATTTAATAGCGTCGTATCTGTCGGAACGGATAATAAGACTTGAAGCAGAAGGAACTGTCATAGAGAAAGAAGTCAGTAGTGGTGTACCTCAATATACAATATACGACAGCCTACTGAAAATGAAACTTACTAAAAGAGTAGAGCTAGAGAGTTTCGTCGACAATAAAGCTATGGACGTGGTAGCAACCAACGAGGAAACGCAAATAAATTACGCAAATACTGCCATTCAAAGAGTAGTCGAATGGATGGAGAAAAAGAAACTGATGATAGCACCAGAAAAAACCAAAGCAGTTCTCTTTACATTCAAAAGAAACGTTGGTCTCATTGTGTTTGAGGTTTAGTGTCTCGATCCGTGCAGCAAAGGTTTTAATTCAGTTGGGTGTTTGGTTGGACCACACTGAATTTTGGAGTACACATAGACAAGACTATACAGAAAACCATGACAGCACTATTGAGCCTCATGCCTTATATCGGAGGACCGAGAGCATCTAAAGGACGAATATTGTCAAGCGTAATACACTCTCAGTTACAGTACGCAGGCCCTACGTGGCACCACTCGATGCAGAAAAAACACCTGCTTAGAAAGAGAGTGAGACTGCCAAAGATTATCTGTACCAGAGTGTGAAGCGGATACCGGAAAATTTCGGCTGATGGTGGACTATATATTTCAATTCTATGGCTCGACCTAAAGAATAACTTAAAATGAACACAATAGAAAAATGGCAGAAAAGGCAGGAATTTAGTTCAGAATATCCAAAACTGGATCGAAAGACCACATAGAGGTGGATTTCTGTCAGGTAACGGCTGCTTCAAAAATTTTCTGTTTGACCGAAAGAGATCTGAAACTGATAAATTTTGCAAACAGATAGATGACGCAAAACATACACTCTTTCTCTGCCCTAGAACAAGACGAAATGGTAAAGGCATATGAAGTAGCACATATCATAATAGAAACAAAAGAAAAAGAAGGCAGAGAGTAAACACACTGAATTCTAAAGACAGTATTCGCATTGAAGTAATACTAACGCGGTTTCAATGCTAACTACAAGATTGAGGAGGAGTTTTAGTCGGTAGGAATTCGACACTATCCATGAGGATGTCTTATACAAAGTTACCCCTCCACCATACAAAAAAAAGTTTGCAAGCAGTCCGTCAACAAATTAGCAACGAGTATCATTTCCTCGCAGAATTATTACGACTTGCTAATTTATACTGATAATGACGTTTTTGTAATCGGATTGCCTATTTATGAAACACGAAAAATTTTCCATCTAAGGAATTGGGGCAAACAATTGGTAATTATACATTTTTCTTATTTTAAATATGAATAAATTTTAATGAAATGATACAAATAAATAATATTTCAATAAGTTTTGAAACAGTTTGTATCTGTATAGAGGCGTAGTCGTTTTCTGTATCTCAAGATGGCAAATGTGACCATTGATGATACCGATATACATCTTATATATGATTTTATGCTCAAGGATATTGTTTTAATATTAAATTGACTTACTATTTGAAAATATAAAATGCTTTGTTTGAACATTTAAATCGTCAAAATTTGTAGGTATTCAACCAAAAGGAAATAACAATCATTTTGGCTTTTCACCTGTAGGAAACACAAACAAGTTCAAATCAAAAATATATTCATTTGTTTATGTCTTTATAGTTAAGTTAGGAAAATATTGAATACTGATTTGCAGATATTTTTGGAATTGGAAAGTCAAGAAACTAGTGATCAGGAGAAGAATAGAATTTTTTTAAATTCTAATAATTTAAATGTTGATATTTGGAATTTATAAATTTCGAAGTGGGTAAAATATTCAAATATCCTTTTTGTAGTATTCAATGTTTTTATAAAAGTATTATTTTTGAACTTTTGTGTGAAACATTTCGTATAAAATGCACAATATAAATTTTTTGTATAAAATTGTCAATATAAAAGAAAAATGTTATAAATTTTGTTTGTAATTCAAGATTATGAGTTTACCCATTTATAAAGCACTTTACCCTTGTATTGTTACAATGGAAATTAGATTAAGGAAAAAAGATTGGAATTGTTCTGGTTGAAATGAATGTGGATGTCGTATTATTTTAAAGATTAAGTTGAACCAAACTGAAACAAAATATTAACAGAAAGGTCGGGATCAAAGTCCCAGTGTACCGGTTTTATGAGGTCTAGACTTACATACTTACATACTGTGAGAATACAAACTTACAAACGCATTCCACTGCTTAAGTCCAAGCATAAAACGAGAAATGGTAACGTAAAAGAGAAAGAATTTAAACCATTAAATAAATAAAATTTAAACTTAAAAGAACCAAGATTTGACAGTTATAGCCCATAAATCTATTAATATAAATTTTGAATTATATTTTGCTACAGTTATAACGTATGAAATCATAATTCACATATTGGAACTTATGAGTAGGTATACCAAAAACTTTATTATTCATAGATTGTTTTGGTTTATACATTAGATAGAAATAGGTTATTTAGAAATATTAAAATGCTAATGTTTTCCCTTGTATCTTGTTAAAATAAAATAGAACGTTAACATACATTTTATTGTATAATATTTAATAATTTTACGTTCTTTACACTGTTGAGTATAATTTTCTGTTTATAAAATCAAGAATTCCGTGTTCAAGCAAAGAACTCGTGGTAATGATAGCAACTACACATCAAGCGTGTGTACATAAGTTTTGGAAAATTTATTTATGATATGCATATGAAACATAACATTATTCATTCAAATTTAATTTACCACTGTTATTGTGTTATTCAAATTATTTAAATGACATTTTGAAAAAGTTTTACGCCGTGTTAAGGATTTTTTGAATAAAAAATTCAAACGAACTTTGGTTTAAAATTGACAAAGATAATTCTTTCTTACACTGAAATATGAAAGCATTGAAAGTTACCAAATTGCAAACAGCAAAAATAGGAAAAGGATTTAAATGATAAATGTTTGTCTCAAATAATTAAAGCGGTTGTCAAATTATAATCTCTATTGGAATATACTAAATCTATATTGAATGTTTAATACACAATTGACATTGATACTTAATACAGTTTATTCAACAGCTTTTTGATATTATAATTATGTACAGCTTTTCTTTTGATATGTTCATTATCGAAAGTAATGAAAACAAAATCAATTCAAATAAAATGTGTTTTAAAAGAAGGGTGAGAAAAGATAAAAGATATATATACATAAGAATATTATGACTTTTATAAAATATATCACGAACTGTCAAACTTGATGTTTTAATCAGTATTCGTCTCGAGGCCAATAATGAATAACATGTCATTTATAAACAAGTGGTCTAGGTAAAATTTACACGAAGATTTTGAGTAGAATAAACAAACAATAATTTTGTTTATTATTAAGAATATTGATTTTAAGTATTTCTTTATTAGTTTGTTATCCTTTACAAAAAAGGGCCAAATCGACTTTGCTGATAAGTCATTCAATTTTAAATTACAGAATTGTATTTACATTAAAATTATTCATACGTATCAATACACACCAATGTTAAAGAATTCAAGAACCCAAGCACCTCCTTTATATTAATCTAAGGTTAAAAAGGTGCGTCAACTATCTTTCATTTCATATTATTCAAACTATCACGTATAACTGATTCTTGAATTAACCTCTTGACTCTTACTGTCGCACAACATTCAAGTCTCTTTCGTTCAATATATCTCTCATTCTGTCCAACGTACCCTTATTCAAAGGTTATTTGCAGCTCTTTGTTCCTACTATACATCCTATTGATAATTAATAGTTATTTTTCGAAACCCGTAAAATTTTCGATTGTACTCGGAGTTAAAAAGCAGTTTTTTTTTGTTATTGTAGCAGTAGCTATGTAATAAAACCAGGTGGCCGTTGTCTAAAATCCTAAAAATTATGAAAAATGGCAATGTTGAATTTATCGGCAAAGAATATTCCGATTTGTGATATGTTTGATAAAACGAATTTCATATTTATTTTTAATGATAATCACAATAACAATAGCAACATAACACGTGTTCGTTTGTTTCAAGCTTGTTGGTGCAATTGCAAATTTTACGGGCTCCACAAAATAAAACAGCCCAATTTTCAGAATTTTCGCAGAGCAAAAAGTTTGTACGCTTATCATAAATGTAACTAATAAACGCATAGACAATTACAATCAATATTATTATTTTATATGTATTTATAATTATATATGCTGTATATTAAGAGTATTTTACACATTTCAATGATTAAAAATAATTGAAAAAATTGATACTCAACATGTTGAGTAACTTGTTTTTTATTGTTACATATTGTACATTTGTTATTTGGAAATTTATAATTTTCTTTTTTCATTTACTTATTTATCATAAAGAAAATAAGTTAATTCAACTGAAATAATATGAAAATAGCCTTACAATTTCTTAATTCTATATATTTATTTACTTATATTATACTAGTTCCAACTCGCATAGTGGGAGAATTTGAGGGAGAAAACTGAGAAATATTTCATTTTCATTCGTTTCTCATTTTCTTTGTTAACAAAATCTTTTATCCATTTAATGCCGTAATCTACATGTATTTGGAGTTCTAACTGAAGTTATTTTATCAAAAAATGAATCAACCAGACTGCTCAATAAAGTATTGCATACACGTTAGTATATAGAACGTTTTTTTGAGAATATATAGAATATATTTCCATAAGAGAATAAAATAATTTATCTAATTTCAAACGAAAAACATGGGGCGCATACTACAGTAGTTAGGAAAATATTGTATTAGTTAAGGTATGAATGTATTAATTATCTGCTCTGCATGTTCCTTATGTTTTTTATTTGAAATTAAAGAATTATTTTTTATTATTTAGTCCGTTATAAAATGCGATGCCATGAACTCCTAGTTATGGTCCAAATTTTAAGTATCTAGCTCATCAGTTAAGAGAAGTCCAAAGAGCACTGTCTATAAACTGAGAGTTACTTTTACTATCAATATATAAATTCCGATAGAATATCTCATCTTAAATAATTTTCATTATTAGGAAATGGAGATTTCCGCTGAGAATTTACATATTTAAGCGATAGGAACAATTACAATTCTTTAGAATCGACTTGTGCCACAGGTTTTTTAGTCAAATGTTCATTTTAAAATGAAATTATTCTAGTAATATTGGGACGGGACTGATTTAGCATAGATGTGCGTATTTGAGGAAAATTTAGAAGAAATATATTTCTGAAATAATTGGAAGTAAAACAAAAGATTATTTTTAAACAAATTTTTAATAAATATTTTTTAAATATTTTGTACTGAAATTAACAGATCATTAAACCTGACGTCATTTAGCATACCAAAAAATGAGTATTTAACTAAAATTAATATAACTTCAGTTTAAAAAAATACTTCGATTTAACTTATTAAGGTAGCTTTTCGCAAATAAAAAAATTTTCATTTTACAGTTTGAAGGCTTCTTGTCCACCATTCTTCTTAAACTGTGTTTTTAAAACACATTTAGTACAAGTGGTTAGACGGATAACTTCGTTTAGGACACCATTTTTAGATTAGCTTAGAATGATGCATCAATTGATTTCATCTTTTTAAGTTGTCCATAATTTTTTTGTGCATAATAAAAATGGTAAGTTGAAAATCAAACTATGTAGTGAAAGTTTGGCTATTGAATGCACCATTTTATATTTTGTGCTTACTACTGGGCAGTTAGTCAACATCGAGTATCTTTCTTCGATAACTGTTTATAGAAGAAAAAGTTGAGAAATGAAGCTTCTAGCCCATCTTTTATATGGATTTGTAGAATCTCTCGCATTTCATAAAATTATTTTAATTTGAGAGAGTGATTAAGGTTATGTAGATTAAAAATATTTTTCGTAAGATTTCCTGCGTTTCCTCAGATAAACTATATTTTAAAAAAAATTTATTTGGTTTGATACCAAATTTCTTAACAAAATTATGTTTTATCATTACGCCACCTAAAAAATAATACTAACCTAGTAATAAGTTATTATTTTTCAGATTTAGATTTCAATTACTTTTATCCCACTGGGAATTCAAATCATATTAACTATTTGCTTTTTACACATATATTCTTCCTGCACACATCAACCGTTTATGAAAAAAAAAAAAAAAGTTATATAAATATTTCTGTTCCAGAAATTTCAATCATTTCTCTTTCCAAAGTGTAATGTCGGAAAATAAATTAATATTATTTCAAAAACTCTGTTGAATGTGAGATTAATAATAATTGATTTCTTTTGCAAAGTGAATTATTTTTTTCTTACACTAAATTAAAGATAAAAGCACTTTTAATTGCCATCTTTGTCTGTATTGTACATGAACTCCCTTTTTTCCATTTCAAGAAATAAGTAATTAATAAACCGTTTTTCTTTTCAACACAACAAAATGTTTCTTTATTTTTTATGTCGATAAATAATTTGAGTGAATTGAAGCTTATTTTCAATAAAGGAACTATGCGTCATGTATCCAACCCTTAGAAATCAGACCAATTATTTTAAAATGACAAAAATTTTTTTATTACATAGTAACCTTGAGTACAAAATAGTGAGAGTACTAATATTATATACACAAATATTTTTTTATGTTTGTTCAAACATAGCTTTTAAAATACACAGAGTTGAAAAGTTGTTAGAAGTAATTGTTATTAGTAAAGGGCAGAGAGTAGGACCAGATGTTTTCAGTTTTTGCTTCTATACAAAAAGACAACTTATTTCATTGTTGGATACACTAAAAACTATAAAATATGAAGCGGAAGAATTTTCCAAAAAGTGGCAATAAACTTTATATTTTTCCAATATTTGAATCCAAGTGATTAATTGGTTTTTTGATGATAATATATAAATAGTACGTACATACGGATATCAATCTGGAATGAGTAAAATAACAGCCATTAAATCAAGCATAACAATATTTATAATTTTGTCTAGTTATTTACCTGTTAGAGACTTTATTTATATTATTTGACATAAACAAAAATAATTAAGATGATTTCTATACTGATAAACATTGACTACATTTCCATTGGAATATATAATAAACTTTAAAAAGTAACAGTTATTTTAAACATCATAAAAACTAAAAATTAGATAAATTCATCAGCGACAATAATCTCTCGCGGAATAATAGAACGTCTGTCTTTTCATCAAATAAAGTGGTAAAATTGTTGTTGCATTTTAAATTATAATCTAAAAAGTGAACAAAATATATTTAATAACAATATACTGCAAATTAAACAAACAATCATACTAAATTTTTATTTACCTAGATAAATATAACCAACAACATACACAAATTTAATTAATATTGATATTAATTACCGAAATTAATTAGTTTTATGGATCTTTTTTGTCCTTTCACCTATCTCTTTGAGCTTATAATGGTGCTGATGAAAATATTAAAGATTTCAAAGAAGAGATTGCAGACCTGAAATATTTATATGTGTCAATAGAAGATAAATGTAAAATTCTTGTAATAACAGATACCGAACAGCAAAATGAGACAATACATTCAAAAAAGACCTATATAAGCGAAACCTTATAATACACTGAATCACAGATATTGAAAACCAAACTACCGATGCAGAGAGTGTTTTAGTCTTATAAATCCAGTTTATATATTGGGGGAAAATAAGCCCAATAATGCACAAGATGCACAATAAAATTAGTATTGGGCAATATGAAAATAAAGTCAATGATAACCAGCATTCGATATAAATTCATATGCTTCATAATTATTATAAATAAATAAAAAAAAAAACGGAAAATCTGGAAATATGGAAATACGGAAAAAGAAGCGGAATGATACTTACTGGGATGATATTGTCATGGATTTAGAAATGTATTAATTTTGGATTTGGAACAGTGGAACTTGAAGTCTTAACTACGTATGAAGGTTGCAACGTCAACATTTGTGGCGATTTCAAAGCTAGAAAATGAATTCTGAACAATTTTTTCGATAACCATTACACTAATCACATTAATGGCTTAGGTTTATCACCACATAGAGAATGATTGTTATAGCTTATTCAACCGGAAGGGCCCACAGCTAGTAAGTTTTATGGAAAGTTTGGGTTTCATTGTAGTAAATGGAAGAAGTAAGGAAAGAACACCGGCAAATTTCATATTTTTATGCTCCAAAGGCAAAAGTAAAGTTGATTTAACGTGGACAAATGATGCTGATTTTTGGAGATAAAATCGATTTCAAAATACTTGACTTTGTACTTACGTCGGATCATTTGTCTAATCCATGTTTTTAAAAGTTTTAGAATTTACTTATTCACTTTTTTTATGTATAATTGTGGAAGATACGATTAATGCATATTAATTAATTTTTTTTTTGTGATATGTTTAATTGTTGTTATTAATTTTACAGTATTTTTATATATTCAAAAAGTCACCGTTTAAAAATATTAAAAATTTTGGTTTACATACAAAATATTATTACTACTTTTTCTTACGTTCTTCACCGTTTTCTTAAGTTAAAATTTACTATAAAAAATTGGTATTTATATAATTATATTAAAATTTATTAAGAACTTGTCGTTGTTTATCCAGTTTGTTTAAATTTCAATTTAAACAATTTTATTAACATATTAGGTGTATCAAGTAGTTTAGTAAAACATTTGTATATAAGTCTATGAAACTAATGGACGATTACAGGTACCGTACCTGTCAACTTCGGCTTTCTTCGACAGGCTTTGTGCCACAGATCGCTGTAGATTAAAGGCTACGTTGTTAAGAAATCGAATAGCCTACTTTAAAGTCTACTGTTAAATGTTTAAACAATGAATGTAGAACAATCATGCATGCAAAATTTGAGCTATCTTTTCCAACTTTTAATGATGTTTTTTTATAAAAAAACAATGATGGAACAAAATTATGTACTCAGCTTTTTTTTTTATATAATTATTAATGAGAACTCTAGGATGTTTCAAATAAATTTCGATTTTTTGCCAAATTTCCTAGATCAAATTATTTTGTATTTTTATAAATATGTATTTGGACTACAAAGTAGTCATCATCAGTATGAATTTGCTAGTAGTAATGCTTCTCTGAGGAGATGTTACTCGTTGCTAATTTGGTGACGGTTTGCACAATAATAGCTTATTCATACCGATGATGACTACTTTGCACTCACCTAATCATATCTATCACCTATTTTAAATGTTAAATTACTGTGGGACTTCGTAGCTCAGAAAAATGAAATCGCATACCATTTACTTTATTTTCCACTAATGTAAGTATTTGTTTCATCACACTACAGTTTGTACTTGGTTGGCACATTTAATAAACTAAAACTCATAATGAATACCTCCAGTTTGCTAGTCATAACCGACAATTTAGATATAATATTGACGAAAACATTACGTTTCTTAATAGAATTATTAAGATACGTAATCTTTTCATCAATATTATAACAAATTTTTCGTTGATAACTAGCAAAATGGACATATTTGATGAGACACACACCCATTTACACATACGTTCTTACATTTTCATGTATTATACTAAAAGTTTAATTACATAAAATTTGCTTTATTTCTATTTTCATAACGAAACAGTCGTTACTCTCCCTGTTTATAATTACTAAAGAGTTTATATTTGAGTGAATAAATTTCATATTATAAACTTCAAAGACTTAAGAGAGTTGTATGTAGGCATTCACCGAAAATTGTGTAGTTATAATACTGAGAAATTTGTGTTAAATTCTTTTTATATCTGTTTTGAAATAACAACAAATATAAAAAAAGGTAGCCTGCTAAAATATTTCTTGTGTCTACACATTTGATTTCATCTAAAATTTGCATATTTTACGTTCTTTTAAGATTAGCAGCTTCTACATTTTATGAAATTATTCTTGCCTTTTTAAAAATGGTAATAAAATTACTATAAGTTTTATACTGACCCTGAAAAGTAAAATTGTATTACAAGTAACATCGAAAGTTCCGATGTTAATTATCATTTAGAATTTATTTATCTTGTCAACTTCAATATAGGCGAAAAAACATAAGAATATTTGATTATAATTTGTTTTGACTTCTTTTATTATCCTTACATAGCTT
This sequence comes from Chrysopa pallens, assembly GCA_020423425.1. NCBI lineage: Eukaryota > Metazoa > Arthropoda > Insecta > Neuroptera > Chrysopidae > Chrysopa > Chrysopa pallens. Next base: position 91,953,681 of record CM035592.1, read on the forward strand.
TCCATTTTTTAGAGAATGGACACGGATTCAAATGTTGGTATCCTGATTAATAACTTAAACAACTTTCTGCATGTCAGCCGACGTAAAAATGAAAACTAAAAAACAATAAGATAGCGAATTTGGATAATCTAATCAAGACCTTAAAAGTCAATTTAAGTTCAAGCATGAGCAAATATGATTAAAAGGCGAAAGCCTTACTCATATCGCAAGAGCAAAAGTAGATTTCCTGAAAGAATCCGTGTTAACTATTCTAAACCAAATTCATTTCTTGAAAAAAGTTTATTTAAGATATGCGTATTCAAATAGTTTTGTAGCCAAATGCAATAACGATCGGTCGATAATCAGAGCAAGTATTATTGAGTTTTGAGATATTTGAAATGGGAATAATCTTAGTAATTTTTATTCTGATCGTATAAAATGTTATTTATAAACGATATATTGATTAAGTGAGATAGTAGTTTTGATAAGCAAACTGCTGCACGAATAATCAACGTAAGAACTTCATAATAACCTGCCGCTCTTGAGTTTTTTATTTGATACAATATATGTATTACCGCATTTGTAGATTCGGGTGTTAAATAAAATGAGCTAGCACTTCTTTTAGATAAATTACATAGATTCGATCTCAACTCTTTCATGTTAAAAAATCAAAACCCCTTCAATCTCGTGGTAGTGTTGACATGTTAATATGCAAACTGCGTCTGTCTGTGTTTTTACTAGTTTTTACTACTGAAACATTTATCTTTATTATAAATGTTCCAACTTGCTATTCCTTAAACATTTTGGTGTTCATCTGCATACCCATTTCTTAATTTATAGAATTTTATTATAGTTTACAATGATGCAGTTCAGCAAAGAAAATCAAACAGTTTAATCAAAAACAATTTTGTGTCCCATTACTGTGATTACATGACTGGTCTTTTTGTTCTACTGAGGAAAACTCCAGCTCTTTTTTGAAGGATAATTATTCTTAAAAAATAATTTTTTGGCAATTTTTCGGCAATTGTTTCTTATTCTATACGTCATATCGGTCGTGCCTTTCATCAATGATGGTCGCGCTATAATTAATACCGATGACAACATGCCGGTGTCATCTTCTGTTCTTGTAGTACACGTAGCCGTCGTTTTAATTATTTTTTTTTACGATTTTGGAATTTTTTCGAACGCTACTACGGATGTCCTCAGCAGTAGATTTCATAACACTTTTACTCAGAATTTTATACATTGCTGTTGAATCAGTGTGCTTTCCTTTGATGATCCGTTTTGATTTAACCACTGAAGAGTATTTAATATATATTCGTTATTATCTATCAACAAAAGCTTCTATCAATTATGCTCTTTAACTTCTTTTAGTTCATATAAAATTGGTTTTAAAGCTATTTCCACTGCACTTGTAACTAAATTTTTTAATAAAGCACTATAACTTCAACTTCAATTAATCTTTTATTTACTAATTTCTATCTGAATTAACTCATAATCAATATTCACTGTTCTAAACTTCAAAAACGGTCCGTGTTAAAAATTTGCTTGTAGACTTTTGTGTGTTAAGTTGACAGTTTATCAATGTTACTTGATTTTGAACAGTGTTAAATTGTACAAAATGCTTAACTTACTTCACTTTTTCAAATAATAATTTTGCTACATAAAAAAATATCAGCTTTTATTGAAGTTGAATGAAATTGTATTCGTATCATTTGCATTACAAATATCAGTCAATTGTTTAAATTGTCATTTAACTTCTTTTAGTTCAGATAAAATTCAATTAAAAGCTATTTCCACTGCAATAGTAACTTAATTAATCAACTAATCTTTAAGTTATCTAATTGAAATAAATCATATTCATTTTGTTAGTTTCACTAAAAGTATCATATCTCAAGTATCTGAACAATTAACTGTTATTATTTTCACTTGATTACAACCTCGTTTGATTCGTCACAATTGAAGTTCAAATAAAGTTTTATTAGCACATATACATGCTTATAATAAATGTTATTATATAACAAACTTTTCTGGTTTTAAGATGTGTCGGCGTTCAGCTACTGATGATAATAATTCTGAGAGTTACTTTATGTTTATTTAAAGGACTATCAGTCAACAGTTAAAATAAATACTATTAAATCTCCCTTTTTGTCTTCATTTGTTTATTCATTCTGTATATTTTAAAATAATATATAAATTTTTCAGTTTGTAAGTTGTTGAATTTCATTTACATTTATTTTGACAAACATGAATTTCATAACATCGACTGTAACTAGGTCAAACTATATACACTATATTTACATAAAAATATTTGAATAATAAAGCAGATGAAAAGGTGGAGTAAGGTTTGTGAATATCATATGCCTTTTTTAATCACTTTCCAATATGTGAAATAATCCTAGTTCAAAAATTGCTTGACAAATCATAACTATCTAAATACGGATAGAATAAAATAATTTCGTAGATAGGCCATTGATGATGCGATGATGTGTTGTATAATAAATTACGTGATATTTTCTTTAAAATAAGAATTTTAAAAAAAATAGCTGAGCTGTAACGAGAAAGATTTTTAACCTCCTCATATAATTTTAAATAATATTTTTCAATTTTTTAATGGATTTTAGTAAAACAAACCAAAATAAGAAAATACTGAATATCAGTTATCGACCTTTCGTTTATTTTCGGAGTTATCCATGGGTAGGTTAATCACAGGTAGGGGTAAAAACCAACCCGACCCGTGCAAACTACACCCCACAAATCCATGTGTTAATAACAGTCGAAAATGACGTAATGTATTTTTCATGGTTGAATTAATAATATGTGTAGATTTTTTTAAACGAATTATTTTTCGGTTATTTGTGCCTGAATTGTGTTTGAATTATAATCAATTAACAAAAAATAATAAATAAATCTTGTAATATGTTTTAAATTGTGGTATTTATGTAACATAAACACGATAATTTCTATAAAAAAAGTGTCGATAACTCAAAAAATAGGCAAATACTCGTAAATTGGCTTTGTTAGTTACTATCTACATTTGTAGAATTTATTTCTGACTACTCTCCAATCTAATTTGGGTGATAAAGAAAAATTAAAAACGTAGACAGTTTCAGAGCACACAATAACTTGCTTCTATATCACAATTAAATTTTTGTGATCTGTGTCACTATCATGAAATATATAATCCATTATATAACTATTATCATTATTATTATTATTTCTATTCATAGAACATTTAAATTCAAAATGATCATAAATACGTTTGAATGACAGAAGACTTGGATATCAGAAATTTATATTTGTTACAAACAGAACAGAAGTTTAATAGTTGTTACTATGTGTTAAATATTTAACATATCTTTGGTTTTTGATTTCCATTTTCAAACATACAAACTTATTTCCAAAACTATTTGTAATAAAGTGTTTCACAAAATTAATTATATAGAATTTAAATATTTGGAACAAATTTCTCTATTTAATACAAAAAAAATTATTTAAACGTATTTAAATAGAACATTGTAACACGCTCTATATGAACCATAAGATGTTATACTAATCAGCTAAGATCGACATTTTATAAAACTTTTTGATACTCGCGAGGTTTTCAAAATTCATATTTCTAAAACTCAATTAGCCTAAAGGCAATATAATATTATTCTGAGAAATCTAATAGAAGGTATCTATACTTGGACGTTACAATTCAATTTCAGCGATTAAGTGCGACTTCAATCACAGCTACGTAATTTTTAAATTCGTCGAAAACGATATTTTCGCGGAATTTTTTTTCACGGAATATTGAACTAACACGCTGCTTACATGTGTAGATAGACTAGTTATTTTTTAGTGACACTGGCTGGTGACTGAACTGTGACGTGACTAATATGTGTGAATTGACCTTTTATATATTATTAAAGATACTTTTTTACAGTAATATACATAGTAAAAAATATTGTGTGTTTGCCTCAAAAGCGGTCTGTGTTAAAAATTTGCGTGTAGACTTTTGTGTGTTAATTTGACAGTTTACTAATGTTACTTGATTTTTAACATGAAAATAACTTTATAATTGCATAAAATGCTTAACTAACTTCAATTTATCAAATAATAAATTTGATAAATAAGAAAATATTTGCTATTATTAAAGTTGACTGAAATTTTAATAAATGATGTAAACTAATTTTCTTCATATATATTAAAATATTTCTTTATTTTAATGAATTATCTAGTCTTTGCTTTGAAACTCAAATTCTTTTTGTACTTATATTGCGTTATTATTTAAAAGTGTCAGATTTTGTCTTCCTCTATGAGACAAACACAAATCTTCTGCTAAAAAATCAACATATTTTTTGTGTTGATAATCGAAAGTAATTTTGGCTGAATCTTTTGTATACTCGACATACATACAATATGTCAAAGAATATTATATTTAGTCTAAAGTATGTAACGCCACCTAATAGTGAAGGCAACAAAAAAATTTTGAAAATGATGCTCATAGAAGCCCCTTATTATTAATTTCCGGCCGTGCGTTCTTCCGCCATCACGACACTTAAAATTTGGTGACGTATTCAAAACATAAAAAGTTAATTTAAGTTGACTTTAAGTTCCTGAATGAGCAAAATCGATGTATTGAAACCAATGGATCCTTGACTTTGAATGGAAATTTTCAGCTATAAAATATCAGAAGAAAAGTTCAAATAAAAAAAATATTTATTACTTTAAAAAAAACATGTTTGAATCTGTTTTTCGTAAAATGGTTCAATTTGAAAGAATTTTAGTTCAAATTTTGCTTATAAACTAATTTAGCTTATAACTATAATAAAAAGTTTTCTTATATACCGGTACCTTACAGATCAAAACGGCATCAGTAGGCCATAATTTTTCATGGACTTTACAATTGAAAAGGGAGAAATTATTATACCGAAAATAATGAAATAATTAATTCACGAAAGTATTTTAATTTTTATTTAAAAGAATAAAATTAAAATTTACATTCATTTTTGTCAGTTTTTTTTTTTATAATTAACGACACAATACCTACAATTTTCAACTTAAGTAATGTTTTATTTTACACAATTGAAAACTTGCGTCGCACGAATCGATTCGAATTCTCCTTCTATTTGGTATGCGTGGTGAACTAGCGCTGAAATAGTAAAAATAATGATATTCAATCATTTATCGAGTATCTAAACAATTAACTCTGTTAGTTGATATCTTCAGTTGATAACAATAAAATTATGTAAATTTTATAAAAATGTTGTACTGTGTAGCTTCATTTTTGCAATAAAACTGTAAAATATCAATTATGTTCATACTGTTTCTTTTATTTTTGACAAATTACGCATAGTTTCTGGGAAAATAACGAATCTATGACGATGTTTTATTTTCGGAGTTATCGTGTTTATATATAGTTTAAATATTATTATGATAGCAGCTAGCCATTTACACATTCAAAGACTTAAATATTTGAGAATTTAATATTCTTATTTTTACACTTTCTTGTTACAATCACTTCCACAAAGAAAAAAGGGTGAAAAATAATACTTAGTCTAGAGCGGTATACTCTAAACCTGCTTCAGGCAGGATGGCAGCGGTTGGATTGGAGATCTAAAAGCCTAAAGATTAGAAATAAATTTCTTTTCTGAGTTTTCAGATATTCTGCTTATCCTCCTTAAATCAAATACCAGAATACATCATTTTGGAGTTTAATAGAAAACATTAATTTCAATCATGCTTATTTAACAATATAATAAAATTTTCTTTTGAAATATTTCCCTTATGAAGGTTATGAATCATGCCACGTGTCTGTTCATTGTAATTATATAATTAGTTTAAGAAAGACATTCTAAATACAAAGTATGATAATTAATCTACCATATTATGATTATATGTTTTCGTTCGCCTAAAAGAACGTTCGTTTTATATTAATTACCCCAACGTTCCGTTATACGTAAAAGTATTTATAAAGGTATGTGTAATAAGTAGAGGCATTACAAAACGTATATATTGTGAATAACATTATTTTCAATTACATATAATTATAAAATTGTTACTAAATTCTTATATTATGTAGATTGTATAAAATATTTCGCAATTCCTTTTAAATTGATTTTAACAGTTCAATCATGTTATCTAATTTATTCAAAATGAAAGAGGTCTCTTAAAAGAAGAGGAAATTAATGTGGGAAATAAATTAAAAGGTTGAATACGTTGAGCTTAATTTTATTATATCAATAACAGATACAATAAAAAAAGTTTGTTTTACCTAGTGTCGATATAAATTAAAATAATTCAATGCTGTATAAGTGTCTAAATTACGTAGATATTATATTGAATAAATAAAAAACTCGTTAATTTTTTACCTAAACCATATACATTATCGTTACAAAAAGAAAACAAATTAATTCTACTAATATACTTTATAATTTTGCATGCTTTTGTTGTTTCCACTTTTCTATGGAACAAACATCTATTTCGTTTTTCATAAAAATATGAACAGAGAAGTAAAATAATTGTATAACCATAGATAACTCAATGTAATGCTTGTCTAATATATTATTACTGGATCCACGAATCAATTAACGATCCGGAAAATGTTCGAAATGCAAAACATTTCGTTTTTAAACTATTAACCTCTTTCTCCCCGCTTATAGTTTTTTTTGAAAAAGCACGTAACACGTAACGAAATGATATTGATTTCCATCTAATATAACTCCACTATACAAATTCTAAACCCCCGTTTTACTCATAAAGGTTTGAACTTTCAAAAACTGTTACAGTTGTTTTGCAATTGTAACTTCCTATCTGTTAACTTCAGTCAGAGATTTTAGTTATTGGTTAATCAATCTGTCGGTTGTAACCAGACTATACTGTACCACAAGTAACCAATTTGCAAGTGGCTTAATGTTCCAATGCGTTTTAAAGTATTAATAAACCTGAAGCAACAACGTCGTTACACAGTCAGTCTTTTTCTTTAATCATAAAATATTTAGTTGATATTTGGAATATCCTAGTAAATGTGAATAATAAGTTTCACAAATATATATTTTAATGCCAAAGTGGTATATATAGATTATCATGACCGTAATGCAATGCCGCTTATGTAGGTCAGTCAAATAGATTATTTTGAACCAGTTATGAAGAACTTATAACCAGAAATTTGACTATTTTAAAAAATAGACCTTTTTAACTTTCCTTTAGTAACTTTGAAATTATAAATATCGTAAGATTATGTATCAATTCCACTTACAGTTTCTTCATTAATAATATTCTTATCTACTTTATCCAAATATTTCCAAAATAAAATATTAATTATTCATTACTTGACAATGACTTTATAAGATGGAATTTCACTCGTAATTTATTTGTATGGTGAAGATTAAACAAAGCTAAAACTTTCCTTTATTTTTATCCTCTGATTTTACTATCCGATTTGTCTATAATTTTTGTTTGAAAGAATATCGACAATTGATTTGATAGGCGTTTAAGACAATCAAAGACCCATAACGATAGCCTCTTAGGAAATAGAATATAGAGGAACTATAATAAAATTTTTCGTGATAAATATACAATTAAAATATACGTTTAAAATTATAGCGATTGGAAAGGCGAAGTGAATGAGGTTTTCAAGAATATTCGTTATACGTTTTTGAATAATATTGCTGTATCAAAATATTTTCACTTCCGTTTAAGTAAAAAATATCATGATTCTTTTCTTTTGGTAGTAAATTTAGTTTATTAATTAGTGGATATTTTGAACCACAAAAAACATAAAGCTCCGTTGAAAATTCAAATGAAATTTCGGATTTAAAACATTATAAAACTATATGAATAGTTGTATAAACATAACGAATACATTCAAAAAATTATTTTTCATAAGTACTTTTGTAGACGTTATATTTTTATTTGGGTGGATATATTTAACTGATGCACTTTAAATCTTTTTCTATGAATTATAATGAATTGCAAATTACATTTTTTATCTCTAAAATCATATAAATCATAATGTAATTTCATATTTTCCTACAGTAAAACCATATAATAAATAATGAATTAGTCAAAGTTGTAGATGCTCAAGTAAGGATATTGTAATTCAATAAACTATTAAAGAAAATTGCACGAAGGCATCCAAGACTTAATAAGTCGGTGCATCTAATTGAAAATATGCAGCCGATAAGAGAAGCGTATCAAGTTAAGTTTCATTTCGAAGCTTTTTTGGACTAAAGTGTACCATTTACGTTCGTAAAAAATTGTAGTATGTATACAAAATTATGGTATAAAATTTAAATGTCCGAGTAAATGATTTGTAGCCATTGTAACCTCAACAAATATATGTACAAAATCAATATCATATGAATGATATCTGCACATCTCTGTCCATATCTTCATTTGGCCTGGACGATCTCCAACCCCATGAAATTAATGTCGTTCTTTCAAGAGACATTTCTAGTTATATCAAAACTATAAGAGTCCTGAAGCACCTCTGAGGTGCAATAAATCAAATTAATTGTAAAATACGTTATAAGACTTGTTCTATATTCAAAAATTATGTATTTTTTCGAAAATTACGTAAAAATTATTTGCTTATGAATCAAATTTGTTTTCTTTCTCCGATATTTATAAAAAAAAGTTAATAAATTTTGTAGCTTGGATACATAAATTGATATAAAAATTTGACGAAGAATATTCTAAATTTGAATAAACAGCTACGAAATCATAAAATTTTCACAATGATAACACTAATATACAAAATTGTGAAATATTATTCCATCACCTATATCATCATGTCATTTATGTTTATAAATAACATGAGCATTTGTAATTATAATTTATCTTTACAAACAACAACTCAAAAAATTTTTATATGAGTTAGTCTAACAGCTTTTTCGTTTACGGAATTTTTTAGGAACTTGAAAAATATCATTTACTAAAATCAAGCGATTTAAAACCTCAGGGACGGATCAGAAAATATATGAAGCTCGGTTTTCAAGATACATTACACATAAAATTTAAACTTAATAAGAATAATTCTACTTGCATGTTGAATTGATTAAGTTAACTAGAGAACTAGGAACTTTTGACGAGAATATTCTAGAAATTAGCAATTACGTAGAAAAATTCATTTAATTTGAGTAGAGACTTTAAATTCAACAAAATACTATTCTGGATCTGCAAAGAAATAAATAGAAAAACTATAATTATCCACCAAATATAACAAATTGCCGATAATTGTTGATTGCCGATAATTGATGATTCCAGTGAAAATTATAAATAATTCGAAAACAAATTTAACAACAGATTGTATACCAAGTGTACCGCCTTGAAAAGAGTAAGGAAATAAACCAATGCTTATTAGGAAATATAAACAAAAGCTGCTGAAATAAAATGAATGGAAAATGAAAGAACAAAATACTTGAACTAGTGAAAAAGGTATTTTGTTTTCTGAAATATTACAGTGCTAGATAAATTATGATTATTATGTTATTCTCCACAATGGATGATCTGAATGTATTTGAGCTGGAGAAGATAGAATCTATGGAATTACACCTTCGATACATACTTTGTACAAGATAGTGGTAGCTTTGTATAAGAAATGAAGCCGCTAATGATTTGATTTACTTAGCCGCTAATGATTAGAATAAATAATGATTGTTTAATTATTATTATTGAATAATTTACTTATATACCTAAAATTAATTTATTTTGATTTGTCCTAATATTTTGTGACGGAGGATACATCTTTATTGTTCAGCAGAATGATTTTCAAGTAAATATTGAATAACTTTGTTAGCATAATTTCGTAGAACATTACTTGTTACGCTGAGGATAATAAAGTTTTATACATAATAACTAAGGGTACAAGGTACATCATAAACTACCAGGGTCCTAACCCAAATTGTTTTCACATGAGGAATAATGATTTTATTTGAATTTTTAAAATTTTAAAGCAACTTCATCAAAAATTCTTCAGAATCGAATTTAGAGTTTAATGTTATCGAATATGATGTTTTCAAATATTAATATTTTTAATATAATAATTTTGAATTAACATTTACCAAAATAAACCAGAATAAACGACCACAATATAATAATCGTCTCAATATTAAAGGATAGATTTATGGAATATTTTAGACAAAAAGTTTTTAATATCACCCAGAAACTACGATAAATATGAGCACGAGTGTCTTTTAGATATAAAATTCTTTAAGCTTTTCATTAATCCTCAGTTGATAACATTTTATTTTAAACCAAATAGTATATGTAACTGAGTTTTAATAATAATGGTTACAGTTACAAAGTAGTTACACTGTACACTGGTAATAATTTCCTTAAGACTCAGACCAGAAATAAATTCTCATAAAATACGTTACAGATAAAAGCATCACCTATGTTTGTTAGATACATACCCCGGCATTGAAGAACACTAAACGTGTGTTTTATGATGCAATATACGGAGCTATAAAACATGCAGTTTAGTATCGATAAATTCCATACTGTACGCTAGTAATCGTGCTATATAAAATGGTGCAGCACTGTATGTATAGTTATTCTAAATTTACATTTAACAGATAGATAGATCTAACAGAAGTTTTCTCTAGGATCTATTCCCGTGTATTCTTTGTAGTTTCTTCATTTTAAAGGTATTTGCATACAAAGTTTATTGGTTCTTTACATATCAAAATATCCATTTAAAATGCATACGAGAAAAATGCATAATATTCACTATTGATAACAATATACAGTGTCTTCAGAACATTGTTGTATAAATGCGGTATGTCACGTATAAAAAGCAATTAGTGCCAACTCTGATATTTAACTGTGTTCAAAAGGAGAAGTAGACAGAAATAGTATCAAGTAGGATTTCAAACTATTGAAATAAAATCATTTGATAATAATTTTCAAATTCAGAAATTTCAGAACAAACATTTTTGTGGAAAGTTCTAAATTATTCATTAATTCATTTCAAGAACAAAAATATTGAAAAGGAATTTATTTAATTCGATTCATTATTCTACGACATTAAGAATTGATGTATTTTTCTGCAAAATCGGTCAAACTGGTATCTCTGCTGAATCTTACAAGCTGTATAACTTTAAAGACTAACTGCCGTAATGATTCTGTGATTATTATCTCAAAGTAATGGCTTTTCCTTACTAACTATGCAAAGAAAGATGTATAACAAGTGAAGACAAAAAGTGTTAATTTTTTATATATTCGACATATAGTGGGTGCATTATCAATTATTTCTAATGATAAGAAATTCTAAAATATCTTGTATGCGAAATTCTATTTATCTCTTTTACAAATTCAATGAAATTTTGTTATTCCTCAATCATTGAACAAAAATCTATGACTCTTTAACTATTACATGATAAAATAAAATATTCGAATCGTTATCTTATTTCATAACTATGTAAATTCAGGTACAATATATATGTAGGCACATTTATTCGACCGAAGTTTATTTTTGTCACTCGATGGAATTGATGAACATTTCAGGAAAATTAATCTATGCTATTTACTATTAGAATTTTTTTACTTCATCTTTACCTCAAAAGTATAGTGTACTAATTAATAAGTAATTTTTACCACTTTACAAAGCCACAATGTCGTTATGTTTGTATGTACGTATGTTCCACATTAGCGGTTAAACTATCGAACCAATTTTAATCAATGGCTTGTTGCCAGATGATTTTTTATTATATTTCGATTGAAAAGCAATATTTAAAAGAATAAAATCGATATGGATTGTTTTTTTTTTAAATGTTAAGTATTCAAATATCCCAAAATATCCAAATAGCCCATATCCAAACATGATATTAGTATTTTTTTAAATAATATCCAGATAATTTTTAATTTATTAATATATAGGTCTGAGTAAACAAAGCTAAGCGACTGCTTTTAAGATACGAGACGAAACAATCACTGAGGCCGGACGCCAATGTCTGGTCGTAAACAATATACAAACATATATATACAAGAAGCGGAAGACGAGTCCAGCACGGTAAAACTTAGCCACTTCAATGACTTTAAATATTAAATAAATATATCATTACATTATAAAAAATTATACAATAATAATAACAAAATCTTATTTGAAAAATATTATTCACTTTATTGTGTTATTTTGTTGGGTTGGGTTGGGTTTAAAATGTAAAAAAAATTAATTTTACTCGTCGGTCGAGCCGGGATTCTATATGACTATAAATATTAAATAAATATATCATTACATTATAAAAAATTATCGATAAAACACGAATAAAATGACATTTTCTAAAAATGATTCCTAGCTAGTTCGATTTATCGACCCCGAAACCTCCTTTATACTGAATTTCATGAAAATCGTTGGAATATATATATATATATATATATATATATATATATATATATATATATATATATATATATATATATATATATATATATATATATATATATATATATATATATATATATATTTCCATTAATGGTAGGGAGCTTTAATTTGTGGTATTCCATAGTATTAATTATATTAGGTGAATAAATAAATTTACACACTTCAATTTTTTTTATATTTTGCTGAACCACTTTATTTTATTATAATTTACGCGACATGTTTCGGATGTTACGCCATATTCAAATGCATTTGAATAGTATAGTCCCACCATCCATTCATTTAAAAAAAGTATTTTAATTAAAGAAAAAAGTTTAAAACCTAAATTGAACTAAAACTCTACTACGTAAAATAACGCACTGTAAAGGGTATCCTCTGGACTTTTCTAAGACCCAGTACAAACATTATTTTATTGAATATTTGTTGCATGTATCTCACATTCATTGTGAACAACAATGTTTATATGCAGATTATTATAAAAAAAAGTATGCCAACACAACAACGGAGGAAGCACGGTGATAGTAAATAAATTAATATATATGTATATAGTTTCAGAACATCGCAAGGATACCATGCTGAGTTATCATTGTTTGTTCTCTTGTTTATATGATAAGATTGAAACTTGCAAACAACAGACATAAAACAATAATAAATGTAAATATAATAAACTTTTTAAAATAATAAATAAATATTAACACACATCGAACCGAACGAATCTTCTTTCACAGTTTTGAGATTATAAATCTTGGGTAAATCTTGAAAAATGTTTTTATTATAATTTAGATATAAGCACCAGACCAGACCATCTTTTACCTTCCTTTATCAAAAACGCATCGTTATCAAATTGGTGACTTATTTCATGCAACTTAAATTTATTTATCGTTGCTTTACACTGATATGCAACGGAATTAAGAAATATGATTCAAATATAATAATTTGTACAAAAAGGTTGGGGGGCCGAGACAAATTAAAAGAGCTTTCTTACGTCCCTTGCGAGCTGTGTGCATTTAGACTAGCTTTATTGTACGTACTTCATCTGTGGCATAAACGCGTCTGTTAACAGATACTACGACATAATAACTAAGTTTATTGTTAGAGTATTTAGGTGAAAGCTTGTTTTAAAAAATTTATTTTAACTGTTTAATAAAATGTTTTTGGATAAAATCTATCCGAAAAATTTTCGAAAGGCGGTGAAATTAAAGTTTCTAGAAAACATATGTGAAAACTTCGTATTTTTGTAGCTTATCTCGAGGATGAAGGTTATATACAGGACGATATAAGGTGTCAAAGCATACTTAGTATTGGAGAGTCACAAACTGAAATAAAAACGTTTAAAATACGTTAGTTATTTGATAAATCTGGAAAGTGTAAAGTAAAACATTTTTTATTTACGAAATTTATTTTTGAAGTGGAATTTTTTTAACGTCGAAGACATTTTAAACGCGATGAAACGAAAATGCGATAGTTAAAAGAGACAAATACACACATCTATAAGATATAACATATGATATACAAGTGTCTATAGAATTTAACGTTCAGAGAATGAAATAGAAGTCATGATATAATGCTTATCCGAGGATTCCGAGGCAAAATGGTATACAAGTATCTATAGGATTTAACATTAAGAGAATTATATAGAAGTCATAATATAATGCTTATCCGAGGCGTATTCGACCATTGTGACTGTGTGCGCGCATGTGTAAAGGCAGCAAAACAATCCTGTTGTATTGTGAACTTTTATTTGTAAAGACATAATAACAATCGCAGTGTATTGTAAACATGTATTTGTAAATGCATCATAACAACCATGGTGTATTGTAGATGTGTATTGTTTATATAAATATTTCAATATTTTACATTTTGTTCGTGACTACAATTGGCCCAGTTGCCTATGGCAAATCCTGTAACTTGCAATATCAAACACACAAAAATATAATACACAGTTTTAGTAAAAAGTCAAATTTTCTTGCACTAGAAACAATACACACAAATTATTTTTATAGGAAAATATAAATTATGACAGAAATTTATTCCATTTACCGGCTTTGTATATTAATTAAAAATTGTCAAATTGTCTTTAATTAATTATTCTTCAATACAAAACTACTAATCATTAAAATCGTTTAGCTGTCACGCTTAACTACTGTAACTTTTATCCACACATATAAGTTTAAATAATAAATTGGAATAAAATTCATCCATCAATTTTTTAGAAAAATATTTATTGAAATTTCAAACTTGGAGACTGGATTAATAAAATGTATGAATCAAAAGATATTTCAAAATAAAAACAAAATAAAAATAATAATAACACACAAAAATTAAAATAATTTTCCGCGAGTATTTTGTAAAATTTATTTTCTGCAAACCAGGCATATATTAGAGATATTTCTTCTCATGAAGACGTATGTGACATATTGTTAAGTTACGTTTGTGACATAATATATAGTAAAAATGTGACATATTGTATAGTTTGCATCTGGTACAGCATCGACAATAATTTTCTTCAGTATTTTTTTATTTAGATCTGTTTTTATTATTCTTCATTAGATTGTTTAAAATAAAAATTAAATTTATCTAATGTAGACATTATGGTAAAACCCCTTAAGCAAACATTGTTAATAGGTTGAATACTGCTACTGGGAAAATAAAAATATGTTTTATATTAATGGAAGAAATACGTTTTTATTTTATTTGAATATAACTAATTATATATAATTATAATAAAAAATAGAGTTCATTTTTATATACCACTGAAAGGTATCACAATCTTGTCATCTACACATTATCATTTTTGCTTATATTATACCAACTGATTGCAAAATAAAACTAAATATGTTTAAAAAAAATTATACAAAAATACACTGTGAGTTTGAATATGAAAAAAAAAAATATGTTATCATTATATTAACCTTGTATGAATACATATTAATTGGAAAAATTTTTAACGAAGAATTAACGCTCGAAAACAAAGAACATTTCTGACAATAAAGGATAAAAAATGTACATGCTGATTTATCGATTATTCCCTGGATATTATTAATTCAAATCATTGAGTGAATAATTGAACAGCAATTGGAATACCCAGTTGACGAACTTATTACTTATTAATAGGTTTATCTAAATCGAACACTCTTCCTCGTTTAAAAATATCTATTACAAAGAACATTAACCGTTGTGATGTCATACATTGGTTCAAAATAATTCGTTCATATAGTATGAAATATATAAGATTACTGTAGAATAGTTGTATGTTGTAGGATCTGCAGATCAATCCAAAAATCATAGTACGTAATATTGATCATATTTTATTTTGAAATATTCAAAACTGATAGCAAAGTGGCAGAAAAAAAAAATTTTTTCACGCAAAGACTGAATTCAAAGGAAGGAGGTATTATGTATGATATATGCTTTACGTTATTTTCGCTTCTGGGAATAATAATGCGAGACTAGTCATTTTTGGGAGAAATATCAGAACACTGTTTGAAGACATAAGACGCTTATCTATGAGCTATCCTATTTTACTTGAAAAAAGAGCATTATGACCATCAAAGAAAATTCCTCAAAAGTGGAATATAATTGAATAGCCACAAAATATGTGTCGAAAATTCAGGAATATTTGAATTTGAAAGTGTAATATTTGATGTAGTAGTTGTAATTTTAATAATGACTGATGTGAAAGCTTTATGAAACACATTTCGAAAATAGCTCAAGATTAAGGAATGTGCCAAGAAATGTGTCAGATTTGAAAAAAAAAGAATAGGTAACATTTTATAAGACCCCGGACTGACGTAACGTAATGACAGGCTTTGATCAATCTATTAAGTTAAGCAACAGCAGTCACAATCTGTAATTGGATGGGTGACCACCTAGCAGTACTTATGGTTAACACGATATAATACAGACCCGATCACTCAATGGAAAGTAATTTTGCAAGTTTCTTAATGCGCTTACTATAATTAAATTATACGATTAATAATGCATCTGTTATAAATAATTTATCCAGAACAAACAGCTTTAATTATATTTATGAAACGTTATAACATCAAAAATTAAAAAACACTTTCTCCTACTCCTGCATATATTTTAATTATTAATGATTAAAATTCATGGACCAAGTGAATAATTGGTCACTATTGATAATGCCTAGATTGTGTGAAAATAACTAAACATTGATTTGAATTCATAATGCTTACATAAAAAAAAAAAAATTATTAAAAATAGTTTATTTGCAGGACACTATAAATTTTTTATTTCACTTTATAGACAGAGTAATGAAAATGTGTTTTATTAAATTGTTTTTCGGACAACATGATGGCATTACCTATTAGGTTATGGAAACTTAAATCTAAACAAGCAAAGTTTGCGTTTTTTTTTTGTCCCTTACGTCTATAATGTAGTTTTGATACTCGGATGATCTTTGGAGTCGCAGTAGCAAAGGTATTTTTAGTTTTTTTACCATTACGCTCACACTGGGAATAAATTATCAGGTGGAGTTTATACAATTAGTATAGTCCGCTTATTATTTTGTAATAACTTTTACCTTGTGATTTAAGAACTCCGGTAATTTACAGGTCAAGCGGACACTCATCTGTGCTTCTACTCTTACTATAAATTCTGTGATGTATTTTTCTGACAAATTACCCTGTTATAAACAAACTGTTCATTACATGGTCAAATGTATTATGACCGGACACTTTGATGAATATTGTAGATCAAATAGGCATTTACTACTCGGCTCAAATCGATTTGAATAATGCCCCGGACATTATGAATAATGACATGTATAAGTCCTGGTTTTAACATTTATATTTTATTTTCATTATTTTCGAATCAAATTCTGCATGATTATTTTATTGACTCCCAACTCCCACGCGTAATTATTAAACATAGATTATCTGATTTTTAAATAATATAGTAATATTGTAGAGACCATCGTAATGAATTATATACTGGATAGATAAACATTTTAATTTTACTTTATTATATATAACACAGATGAAGTGCATACATGGAAAAATATTTTTCGAGTCTCCGACAATTTCCTATATTTTAAAATTTACGAGACGTAATCTTGCTACATAATAGATAAGATAATTAGTAATAAAGACTGATTAAATATGATTCTGATTCAAAAGGGATAAAATATTCGAAGCTGTGAATAAATCAACCAACGATACAAACTATTATATTTTGAATTTATTTTGCGAGAAAAAATTTATGCTCCGCGTATTTATTATAAATGAGGATTGTATTAAATTTAGTCTGAATTTTGAAACAAAAAATTATTGAAGGCACTACCAAAGTTTTAAAGTTTTTTTTTGAGTGTTTACAAAAGCAACTTATTAGTCCTTTACCGTTTGTTCGCATATCTACCACCATTAATTTTAAATGAGTATCATAAAAAAATTAAATTGTTTAAATATTCTGACAGAAGTAGTTTGATTCCTCCTTATTTTCATTACTTTTTAATTATTGCCATATTCTGGATCTTAAAAATGGATTTTTTTAATGGAATTCTTATAAAATCATTATAATAAAACTAATAAAAAATATTCTCTCGAATAATTTGATTTCCCTCGATTTTTTTGTAACACCCTAAATATTTATTAAAATAAGTTAATGAAAATTAAAAAGCACAGTAGAATTCTTTTAAAGTAAAAATGTTTAAAGTAGACATTTTGAAATTTTTATAACTAGATATCTTAAAAAAGTTATAAAGTATTTTTATATACCATACAAAGTATATATAGTGAAGTTGATAAATAACAATAGATAGATGATTGAAATAGAAATTTGATTGATGATTGAAGTAGAAAAATAAAAATTATTATCCTAATTATCTCGGTGTCTAACTGAATTTAATGCTAACAATTGAAGATAACAACTAGCAGACTTAATATTGATACTGAATTACATTGACATTCATAATATAATCTATATATCCAGTCAATGCAGTAGTTATAAATAAAATTTATAATAATAATATGTATTGTGTTGTAATTGACATATGCAATTAATTATGTAAGTATTAATTAGGTAAATTTGAACTTAAATTGTGGCGAATCTAATGATTTTACAAAAAATCTGATTGTTTGAAGAAGACAGACATTATTGCTTTTTCGTTTTTCTTTTATGGTTAAAAAGTTGGAAAAAGGATCCCTGGGATCTAATCGAATGATTTTGTTTAGTTACGAATTTTAACTCACTTTAAAAGTCCAGAATATGCAACCGAAATTTCTAGTCGCAATCTTGATTAGGTATACCACGAAAAGTGCTTTATATAAAAATAGTTTGCATAAAGCAAAGGGCTTTTTTTTTTTTAATTTTATGTTTTTTTATATAGAGAACTTTTCCCGCTAGACGGTATAGTTTTCGAAATATTTAAGAAGAACTGATAACAGCATCTAATTTACCAACTTTTCCCCCATTTTCTCAAACCCGACGTTTTAAAAGCATTAACTTGTTTTCTTGCAATATGTGAACTATTCAGAACAATTTGAACAATCTTTAATAGCGGACGATTTTTTTGCACTGACGGCCGCATTTGTAATAATCCATTTCTCGTTTGCGGTAGCACGTTCTTATCAATCGTAAAGATACTCAGTATCTTTATTACGTTTCTTAGTCTATGTAGTGCCTCTTAGCCTCTTTTGGACTACAATACGATTGTAAAAGATTAATTTTTAATAAAATTGTTTAGTTATTTTTAGTTAGTTTACATAGTAGTTATATTTTTATTTGTCCAGAAATCTAAAAATTACGAAATATTTCTACTTTTACGAAATCCGTAATTGTGGAACCGTTTACTTTATCAAGAATATACAAATCATTATTTTTGTTTCCAATTTAATGTAGGTTAGTTTTGTATCAAAACAAAGTAATTAAGATCACTTTTCACTAGAAATTATATAGTTTTCGAAACATTTACGAAAGTTGATAAAAGCTACCAATTTACTAACTTATTACTCTAATGGATATTGATGTTTGGGTCTAATTACAGCATACTATAAATATTATTTGTGTCGAATTTAATAATAGTGAAGCATATTGCATAATTTCCTATGAATTAATTTTTCATGTGAACACCTAATTTATTTCTAAAGATATTCGTAAAACTAATGTAACAGTATGATCAGTTTAATTAAAAATTTAATTTAATTGCTTTTGTTTAATGCAATATATAATTTCGTATTATAATTTTCCGTGGTTAATTTATATCAGCTATATTATAAAATATTATATTAGGTAGGTATAGTAAATGAAATATTGACCATCCAATTAATTAAATTTTGTAATCAATAAGTTGGAAGGATGTGTTGTGGACCATGGAACTGATAAGGGTTTTGGTATATGATAGACACAATATTAAATTTGTTATTAGTTGTTTAGAATGAAATTGATTATATTAGCAGAGAACATTCAATTTTCATTAAAATTAATTATTGTTAATTGTTTTTGAAAATATTTTGATAAAATTTGCAATGTTTTACTACAAAATTGGAGATTATAAAGTGGGTTTTATAAAGTTGTTATTTTTGCCCGATTGTTTCAAAGACTTTGTTGAAAATTTTTAACTCATGCTCGTGGAAATTTGATTATATCAATCAATCAAATACCTCACGTTATAATAAAATACATCTGTTAAATTTAAACAAATTTTTTTCTTTTTATTTTCAAAATTCATTGGGATTGGTATTTCTCCGATACTTTCCTTTGTGTAATAATAAAGTTGAATCAATCAAATTTTAAAATGTTTGAGTTTCGTATCGTTTAAATCTAAAACTATGATAATTTTTTTTTTAAATTGTTAATTTAGAAATTTAAATATTGTTTTAAAAGTCTTGAATGGTTAATTTTAGCCTAAAGTTCGTTACTTGAGCAAATATTGGAGCCACTGACAAAATTTTGGTATCGGAGTTTACAGAATCGCCAAAATTTTCCATATTCGCATTTTTTCATATTCAAAATTTCAAAATGATCAGAGAAGAGGGAAATTTTCTCAAAGTAAAATAATGATAATATGTGCCTGCATAAATACTCGAATCACATTTAATTCTATTTATTCCCTTAGAAAATATGATATTCCCCTTATAACAAAATACTAAATCTGTACAAAGTATCTTAATAATTCTTATCATTCATAGCTATAAAAATGACATCTACAATACGAAAGTATCAAAAACAACAATATGAAGAGAAAAAAATATAATAAAAAGAAATGGACAGATATAGATAATAGTCTAGTACGAAGGATATTCAGTTTAAATGATCAAATATTTTCCTTGAATTCTAACTAGAGAATGAAAATGTGTGTTGTTCATTCAAAATGTATCAGCTTACTTTGTTTTCACTCTAATTTTGAATCAACTATGAAGTTACTTTGACGAAAATATTACCACTAAACATTTGATACAAATTTTCGCATGGTTGGTTAAAAAAGTTGATAGAGATAGGGCAATAAATTCCAATTAATTTTTCTATCCTTATCCAATTCATTTAATCATAATTGCTTGTTTTTCATTAAAATGGTTTTTGGATGGCTTTTTTCGAGAAATTAAAAATTTTATAGATAAAAGCTGATGAAAATATGGAAGTATTTCGTGGAAAATCATTCAACATTCCGAATAAACAATTTTCCTTCTGAGGATTCTCAGTGCAATTATCGGTTATCACTTACCTACCTAATTGGTGGCAAACAGACAATCAGTAGTAATCACGCTAGTGCTATTGCTATACAGCTATTGTAATGACCAGACTGAAACATTTAGATTAACTATTCATTGATGACCTTGTAAAGTTAAAATCTGTCGAAATCTCCCCTGCTGTTTTTATATATCTCCAATTACTTTGTATTTCTATTTAAGGAATGTCTGTTGGTAGTAATAGAAAAAATAAATCAGTAGATAATGATCAGAAGTTTAAGTATGTTATAGTTAACGAAATATATTATTATATAAAACACAAACATGGGTACCTTGCCAGTCAATTAACAGAGTAATTATTTATTAAAAATACACTAATTGACTTCAATTAACGAACTCCTCTTAAGGTTATTTAATTTATTTTTAATTTATAATTACTCTCTAAATTGATAAGCAATGTACCTTAATTTTTGTTTTATATAACAATATATTTAAACATAATAATCTAAGAATTCTGATTATTATGTTCAAATTTGTTTTTTTTTTTCTATTACTGCCGAAGGACCTTCCGTAGTAAACAGTTTTTCAAAAACTGGAAACTGGTTATAAAATAATAATTTATACATTCATTGAGTTTCAGTATTTAAACCTGTAAGTGTATGAGTGTTTTTACCATTGAGTAAGATTGATTCAACTGATGACAAAAATAAAATTTTCAAATATATTTTCCTGTTACCTGTAATTAAAAAAAAAAAAATTGAATATTACTGTCCATTTCTCCAACCACCATTTTTTATATTCAAAATTTCAATAAATTAGTCTTCATCGGTTAACAAGCAAAACTTCAAATAACAAAAACTTTGATGAAATGATTAAAGAAAAAAAAAAGGTTTTTTGGTAGAAGTTTTCCGTGCTTGTCGACACATACATGCTAGACTAAATAAAAAGATACAAATAAACTAAATGAATACCTTAAAATGTTTGCGTTGCGTTGACTTGAAACATTTATCTATTTCACTAAATGTAGAACATATCACATTTCATTGGTTATTTAGTGACAGATAAGAACTATTATAGACCATATCACATACAAACGTAGCCTTTATGTATTTATATTCTCTATAGACATATACTATAAAAGTGGTTTGTAACACATAGATAAATAGGAAGCAATGTATAGTAAAAATAGTTTCATTTCACTCACTATATGTTTCACAGACACGATCACTTCATATTATTTAAGAACAGAAAAGTCAGTAATTTCACAAACGTCCAAACAAATAAGTGGAGTTGTCATTTACGTGTTTTAGAACAACGTTCGTTCCTTTTAGGTTATTCTCTTAGTCGGTCGCCGGTCAGTTACAGTTTCTTCACACACTTTTTCCTGTTATGTAATGAGACAATGTAATACAACACATTTACCAGAAAACAACGTGACAAAATAATGGTTCTTCACTTCTTTTTATTGATAAATATTCTTACTCTTTTCCGCCATATACAATTTCACGTATGTTATTTATCTTTTTTTTTTTGTGTTTTACCTTATTTATTTATCATTGTTTTTTGTTTTATTTTCTGTTTATAATTGAATATCAAAAAGATAAAAATTTAATGTTACACAATGATGATTGATGTTATTTGAAGTTGATAATGTATAATATTTTCATTCTTGACTTTTCACAAAAAAAGTGATGTTTATTATGTTGACTGATGATGAAGAGCCCATACACACTTGATGCGTGTGTGAGAGCTGTGAAAGGTGATTATTTAACACTCTTTTTAGATGATTATCATCATTCTATCGTTTTCATCATACACATCATATCATATTGTGTCAAATATTTTTTTGTTTGTCGATTCACACTGTCTTCCAATGATGATTGATTAATTGATTTGTGCGTTCTGTAACAAATAAATAAAAATTATTAGTTTATTTTGTAACAACTTTTTATCATTTCTTTTATATGAATACTAATATAAATTATTCAAATTATTTTACAATAAACATGATTAAATGGGTAGGTAGAGGGAATGAGCATACGATTACATAATTATAATATATATCGTTAATATTTAACATTTCCAGTATAAAACGATTCCAATATGAATATTTTCACAATAGTAATTATTTCAATATTCAAAATCAATTTTTAACGGGTTTACAGAAATGATATATATTGTGGAGTTTAAGACTCAAGGCATTAATACACAATTGAGTTTAGATTGTTGATGTTATGATGTTATATTATTAAGCGGATTTATTTTTTAAGAAAACGAGTTATAACAACTACTAAAATTTCTTTCAAATCATTTTTTGTAAATAATTTTACTTTCTAAAGTTACTAAAATTATTTAAAAAGGATTGTAAATAATCTACTAGTAGTCTATTAGTATTAAATAGACGTAGTGTTTTTTTTAACCGACAAAAAACAAGTTTCTCTATTTGACGTGTAAAAAATTTTTTTGTTTTTGTATGACCATGGATAACTTTCAACAGTGCAATCTGATTTTGATATAATTCTTTATCTCTTGGAATGAATACATTCCGAAGTTAGTCCCATATAGATTTGGAAAAAATTTTCCAACCCACACATTATACAGATAATACAGATGTATTATAGAAAATTACTATAATACAGATTAATAACAGTTTTTTTGTTCAATGAAATAATAAAGAATGAATTATTAGATACAAGACGTGAGTTAGGCAAATAGACATTCAGTTAAAAATGAATTGGTTATTTTAAGAATAAATCTTTATCAAAATGCTGTTGGATTCGTAAATATTTTATACAAAATTGAATGTA
The DNA here is from genome assembly GCA_020423425.1 of Chrysopa pallens. Lineage (NCBI taxonomy): Eukaryota > Metazoa > Arthropoda > Insecta > Neuroptera > Chrysopidae > Chrysopa > Chrysopa pallens. The sequence continues at coordinate 91,977,479 of CM035592.1, forward strand.
TCTTCAAACATTTTGTTGTGTAAAGAGTATATAAAATTTTTTTAAAAAATTCAATAGGAGCCGTGTAAAATAAACAGTGTGTGTTAACATCAAATATATAATAATCTTATCTTTCTTTTGAACCTACACCGTTTACTTCCTAAGATATCCGTTTTATTTCAATCATCGTATCGTATATCATCACATTTTGTCATTACAATGTTTTCAATAAAATTTTATTTTATGTTCTTTAATTTCATTCCTCCTAATCAATTTATTATCAATTTGAGTTTATTTTATTGATAAAAATCGAAATATTTATTTGATGATTCTTCATTTCATTATTGACTTGTTTTACACTATATACTCCATCTAAATTGTGATTTCATAAAAAACTTTCAGTTTTTAGTTTTTTAAAACTCTTTTGTATCTAAATAAGTCGTTATTATATTATTATATTATTGTTGATATTAAGCAGTAATGCATTTTTCTCATGATCAGCCTATTGTCTGCAATTTGAAAACAAATCAAAACTTAAAAACACATAAAAAACATAAACAAAAAATATTGCATATTCTTTAAATAATCATTAACTTTACTAGCAAGTATTTACCATTATTTTCTTCAAGTATTGAGTTCCTGGATATAAAAGAACGATGGAGAAAAAATTATCTAAATTGCAAATCACAAACGAAATATATCGATGGCTAAGAAATTAAACAAACCTCTAAACAAGAAAAAAATTAAGTTGAAATACAACAGTTGTATTTAAAGTAGTAGTATTTGGTGTTTATCAGGTGGAAATCATAGTTTAGTCACACAATTGAATTGCTTTGAAACACCATTAAAAAAACTCATCACTAAACTTACAATAAAAAAAATAATAATAATAAAGTTTTAAACTCGACCACTCTTATATTTAAATCTTCGGCCAAAAATATATATATATATATATATATATATATATATATATATATATATATATATATATATATATATATATATATATATATATATATATATATATATATATATATATATATATATATATATATATATATATATATATATATATATATATATATATAATATTGAAAAGGTTTTTGATTTGGAAAACATTTTAATGTGTTATAATTAAGTAATTCCACAAATTATTATGTGTGATTTTAATATAAAACATTCAAAACGATTATCTTGTGGAACCGGATGATTTTTTATAGTTGCTGACACTGCGTATAATATAGAATAGAATCTCATGCGCGTTGAATTGCAAAAAAAAAAAAAAATAGATTTAGAATAATTATTTAATTGGTCGGAGAAATATATTTTGTTTCTTATATTTCCTTTATAAAAATTATATAGTTTCCAAACAACAATATATATCTAGTTCTTGATATTGTTGCGAAGTTGCGGAGTGAACCTCAAAAAGACTTCTTAAAATTTTTTGGCGTTTACTTTAGTTTAAATTTCCTAAAAAATGTGGAATAATTATTAAAATGAATATCGTTATCTGGAATCCAATGATTCCCTCATCTTTCTTTACTACTAAACTAGTACTTTTATTATAATTAAGTATCAAATTGAATTAAATTAAATATCTTTGTACGACAGAAGTTTATATTTCTGTAAGTCAAAATTTATTCTCAGTTATTCACAAGAACAAATTCGCTTAGTTGACGTTATTACTTTGATGATTTCAATGATAACTTTCAAAGCTTGCGGAGGTATTGATACAATAATTTTTTGTTATTTACTAAAAAAAAATTATACAAAAAACAAAATCCACCACACAAATAGTTATAAAAACAAACACTACGAACTAAAGTATCTATCTGTTTGCATATTTTAAATAAAATGTATAAGCATAATTCTTTTATATCAGATAAAATACATATTTTTCATAGTCAATGAATATTTATTTCATATAAATTTTTATTTTTTGTAAATATTATAAAAATAAATATAGAATCAAATAAATAAAAATTGTGATTGGGTTTTAGTCTATAAATAAATATAATTTATTATATAAACTGAAATAACAGTTCAAAAAGTTTTATTTAAACGGAATTTTTTTTTTATTGTATTGTGTAGATATTTTAAAATTATAAAATTTTTCTTTTCACAATAAATAGTTAAGTAATCAGTCGAGTTTTATTACGCCGGAAACCTTAAACCGCCGGCAATATTGTCAATAAATATAGCCCGTATAATAGGATTTCAGTGCTCGTAGTGATTACTTATTATATATAATCTACTATCATGCAAAATTGCAAGTTTCTAGGCTAAGGCTCTGACTTTTATCTGCTCATGCGGTTTGCTGTGTTGTGAATTTTTGGAGTGACCATAGTTTTCATATTTAAAATATGAGTCTTATCTATATTTCAATTTAAACTACTCGCCTTAAACCAACCTTCGACGTCTGACAGGGTAGTATATAATCTTTACCAGAGATAACTCGGATTAATCTTTAAAGAAAATACCCGTTTTTTTTTTTTGTTTTATACAAGATAGAAGATTATTATTATATAAGATGAATATAATAATAATCTTCTACCTTGTATAAAACAAAAAAAAAACACGGGTATTTTCCTTAAAAAATATATATATTTATCACATTGTCCAGTTTAATCCCCAAGTCAAGCCGAGTGAAGTTTCACTTCTAAAAGCAAAGGAAAAAGTCGAACTGAATTAATTGACATATCTATGTTTAAGAAATTATTTGAATTTTAAACTCATTGATTTTCCTTTCGATGGCATCGAATTTGAAACATACCTCAAATGAGAATTAGTAAAAAAATGCATACGTATGTGGGGTTTTAACTCTTTCCTGGCCAATTTTGCTATTTTTTTTTTCACAAAATCCTCGAACTTAGGAATATTGAAAAAAGGCCAAATCGATCCAGCCGTCCAAGTGTGATGGCACAGGAAAAATGGGTTCGTTTATATAATTATAGATACAAGTAAAATTAATTTTAAATATAATTGTTGATAATCTATAATACTTGTGAGCAAATACCTAAAGTAGACGTCAATGATTCGATTTTAAGCCAAGAATATGGTTTTTGTTTATTTCAAAAAAAACAATCACCAAACATTTATTTCGCTGTACTATAATACTATAAATACTATATAAAACGTATCCATTTTGTATTAAAAAAGAATATTTGATATAATTGATGTATAGATGGTTGGAGCATTCCTGTTTATTTGTTTATTAAGCATTCATAAAATACTCTAAATATGTAGTCTATATATACAATTTTAATAATATATACAATAATAAAATCTATTTTCAAAATATATCTCTTTACTACCTGAATTGTCGCGAATCTAAACAGTTTAAGAAAAAAAATATTTCTAACAAAAATTTTATGTTATGCAAAAGGAGGACTACTAGCTACCAATTCGTGTTTACATATTATTAAATATATAAATAAAATATTATTAAATTATAAAATAATATATTATTTAGGATGCCACAAAACTGATTTTATATAATTTAAACGAAACGATATTTCGCCTGAATTTTTAAAAATAATCTGTTTTTATAGAGAGGTGATTTCAAAGTAGTGATACCCCTTAATTGAACTATTTATTTTAACGTTACGATGCCTATTATTGCCTGTATTTCCATTTCGATGTATTTGATTAATGTATATCTCATATAATATGATGCTTTTAGATACATGCATGTAATAAGAAACCTTTGTGTAATCACAAACAGTACAGTGTTGTCAATATCATTTACGTTTAAGTGGAATTCGTTTTATCAATAAAGGTTCATAGACTTCTCTTTATAGAAAGCATATTAATATTAATTTCACAGATCAGTTTCAAAAGTGGATATCAAGCACAAAGTTATGATATTTAAATTCCTACGGCAATCATTTAGGTTCATACCACATCATAGTTAACGTTGACGACTTAAAAGTTAGAAACAAGGTTTGTAGTTATTTCAACCATTAATAACAAGATCAATAGTTTTCTGTTTGTGATAATTGTCTATCTTTTGGTAGACAAGTTGATTTTATGTGCCTAATATAATTTTTATTAATTATTTATAGTTTCCGCTGAAAATATGAATTTTAAAACGTTTATTTGTTAATAATTTGTTTTGGAAAAATTTGCGACATATTCGCAACGGTCACTTAGTATATTCGTACTATATGGTATGATATTATAAGCATTTGTAATAATAAACCGTTCAAATAGTGAATAATGTTTTCAAATAAATATAGTGTAGCTCTGATAGAAGTCGTACGTACATGATTATTCTTAATAAAGTCATCTCACGGCCTCAATACCAAGAACGGTATTTTGATTTAGATCAAAATCATGACATTTACCTTAGAAATCAATCCCTCTTATCAAATTTGGAAGTACACTAGAGAGAAAGTCTTTGAAATCCACTAAAATCATAGATTCCGCTAAGAAAACAGTGCGTTGGTTGAGAGAATGTCTCCCCCAAAATGCAATTCTCTAGAACTAACTTGACTTATACGCATATTGTTTTTTGATGGGGGCTCACAAGTATAGAAACGCAAAATTTGTATATCGTTGGTAAAACTAGGCGAAGGAGTGCTTGGAGGTTAACATCTTCAAAACTCCATCATTCGTGATGCAAACGCAGAACGTGTCGAGGAAAGACTATTTCACACGGCCGGCGGTTTCCTGACATAATTCTGCATGTAAAATTGCATTACTTGGATAGGTACTTTTCGAGTTATTTAATGCGAAAATTGTGTCTTTGTAGGTGGTTCATCTTAAGATTTAAGCACCATAGTTAAGCAAGAATATAAACTACTCCAAATTTCACTCAGCGGACTATTTTGTATAAACGACAAAAATTCGATTTATTATTGTAATATATTCATTATACATTATATACGTTTTTAATCTACATATAAAAAAAACTATATCTCTTATAGCTCAAATAAAAGGTTTTGACTATCACTGAGTGTCCTGAGACTTTTAAACCAGCTATCTTTTTGAGCTGGAGATATTCGGATACAAAAATATCAAAACACCTGGAGTAAGAAACGCACCATAAGTAATGCATATTATGTAATTTGGCCAATCAACACTTAGTGATTCAATATCTATTATTTGACCTATTAAACACTCAAATTGACTGAGCTGGAGATTGATAAGAGCACAACACGCAGTAGCCCTCTTTTGTGTGCGATTTGAATGATTAATAGTATCTGGTATATGTCTGTTTGAAAAATATCACTGTTGTTTAGAATTTACGATTCAAATTTAAGCTATTAAATTATTATCAACAATTAATATTGCGGAGCCGCATATAGGTTCACTAGTATTTCGTAATATAAGCGGTAGTCTTAGTTGCTTACCATGAATGTCCAATACCTGAGATGTCAAACCTTCCTTGCAACGCAAAATATAACCTAGACTACTCTTTAGGACAACTTTCAGTTTAAAGAAATTTATCATTAAACTATTACAAGTGTAATTAAATATTTATATTTTTGATTTTCGGAATTATATCTTAGCTTTCTTTTAAAAAGTTATGAAGTACATAATGTGACATTTAATAAGTAATAGTTTAAAATGTACTACTTTTAGGAATAAAACTTTATGCCGATACAAACAACGAATGTATGTGTCGAATTAGTTTGATGAAACTTTTATGTGAATTTCTAGTATAGTATTATTTACTGGATTAAAGTAATATGTGATAAAATATATCATTAAATTTATTAAATGATATATTAATTCTAGTCAAGTTTACTTCATAGGAAATTTATAAGGCTTTGTTATTCCGAAAATATCTATTTTCTCTGGAAATTTATTGGCTTCTCCTAAAATAACAAATTCGATTATTTTATTATATGTAATGGGTTGAGGTGATAATAAAAAATAGCATTTTTTTAATTAAGCATAAGAAAGATGCCAGGAGCGTATACAGCCAGTTTGGAAATATGGCCAAAGCACTGCCTAAAGCACCAAAAATCACAAGTCGGTATTTGTGATACTTATTGAAACTGATTATGCGTTATACAATCGCGCTATTATAGCATTTGTTGTACTTTTGCGAGACTGCCAATATTCAAGAATAAATTATATCGCTTTAGGAAAATTTGTTAATTTTAATTAGAATTTTTTCCACACATTAGACGTTTGAGAAAATTTATTTAAGAAATAGTGAAAATCGACTACCTTTGTTTTATATTTCGTAAATTTGCCTATTTTATTTCAAGTTGAACAAAAGGTCAATAAGTAGTCAGACCAATATCTTCAGAATTAATTTAATAATTTTGTAACGGTTGTTAGATCCTAATTGGAGAGTAAAAACAATAATTCCTAATGGAAATCTTGCGGTTGCACTTGGATTACTTTTTTGTTAATTTAACTTTTGATTTTGGTCTCTGGATACGAAAAGGCTAAATAACTAATTTATGAAATAATTTTTTTGCGTAGCTTTCATCTTTTTTGTTTGATTTTATTAAATATAAAAAGCCAAAATATCTTTGTAACTTTGTAAAAATCATATTTTATTTGTATTTTGAAGCTAGAATCAAAGATTTCAAATGAATGAACATCATTGAATTCCATTACATGTGATAAGTGGTTATTATAATTTTGACGAATTTCCTTTACAATAAAAATAAGTTGTTGTTTTGATTCTGATAAAGTAATTTTTTCATAAAGGATTCAAGGCACACCAATCTTATTTTTAAATGATTTACTTTTTTAACCACTGTTACATTATCTACAATTAATTATATCCGCTAATCGCACTTTACAATAAAAACAGAACAATTAAGTATAATAATTATTATAATCAGCTATTAGTCTATTCATTCATTTACTTAAAACAATATAATTTAAAAACTATGTTTATTTAATATAACAAGCATAGCTTTAAATTGGCATTGCCAAAATCAACACCCATCCAGATGTCAAATAAAAAATATTATTTTCAGATACCATATTTGCATAGAAAAAAAAGAGATATTTTTTTTCAAAACGGAGAAAGGCGCAATAAGGAAATTAGGGCTTTTCTATTTTCTACACTTTTCTAGTACAATAAAACTGCACTTTTCTAGTACAAATAAAATTTTGTTTTCTTTATCACTCCTTCAGTGGTATAGAAAAAAAATAATAAATCCAAAAAAAAAAAAAACCAATTTGTGTTTGCTTTGAAATAACGAGTTTTATTCCCGTTATGTTTATTTATCACCTATGTGACAATTTAGTTCAAATTATATTGTTGAATTCAATTAGTATTTATTTTTTATTCACATTTTCTTTTCTCACATCGCGTGTTCACTTTCTTCTTTGGTAAATCATACTGGTCTCGCGGAACGTGTCCCCACCTGTTGACCTGTTGACAGTACTTCGTCGATAACGTGACAAAATTAAAATTCAATTAAAGAGACTCTGGTCGATTAAAGTGTGTCGTATTTTTCTTTAAATCTCCCGTCCTCGAGAGAAAACTATCACTGTTGTATCGTCTTGGGATTGTTTTCGTGACTATCTGACACTTGAGTCAATTTCGTTATGTGGTAGAGGTTTGCTTCTTTCTTCTTATGTCCTTTGTCTATTTTGAATGGTCCAATTTGTAACTCATTCAACTTTATCCTGTTTATTTAGTGTTCATAGTAATCACTTAGCCAATAAATTTTCGTCTGTTAGCTTCCATTTTTCACCAAAAAAAAAAAAAAAAAAAAAAAAAATGAAAAAAACTGAAAAAAACAAAGATAATGCTAGTTTTTCAATAATTGTTACTCAACCATATATCAGATTTTTAAACAAGTTACACTTTTATTATAAAATTATATAATTAATATTATATAATATTATAAATATAATTGTTAACTCCAGTGTAGTATTGATCGGTTTAAATACTAAAATTACAATTAAAACACTGCCAGTAGCGAATCTTAAAAATAATCAAAATGAATGTTACCTAATTTTCCCGCTCTTCAATTTGTTATCAGTGATTGTAACTAGATTTTTGGAATAGAATTGGCAATGATGAAATATTTTTTAATTCAAACTTTCTGGTTTATAGCCGTCGATTAGGGAATCCGAGATCAAAAAGCAACTGGGCGTTGTAGGATTATATTCACCCTTAGAAATGGAAAATCTTAAAAAGATTCCAACTATTATATTCAATTCCCGTTATATTTATTTATCACCTTTCCGAGATGAAATTGAACATATAAGTTTTTTTATCTTAATTACGTAATCTATTTTAAATTATTTCTTTTTCAGCAAATTCCAAAACTGAAAACGGAACTTAATTCTGGAATAGGCTTGACCAATTTTTTAAATAGTATAAAAGCATCAATGTTGCAATGATCCAGAATAGCTACTAATTAAAAAAAGTAATAATAATTTTTTAAATATTATAAGAATATGAGGAATCTGAAACTTGAACGTTGAGAAAATCTACACTTAAAATCTTTATAGTCTACAGTAAGTAGAATCTGGTTATTTATTCCATATCGAGAACCGTAACGAGACCTTCTTTCCTTTTTTATTTAATAAGAAATTCACTCGAATTATGAAAATCCTGCGCGTAGATTTATTATTATTGAATATATACATAAATATTATATCTATAGCAATAATAAATAAACAACTACAAGTACTTCAAACTAAAATAATATATTCCTTTTTAAAGTATCGCACACGATGTATAGGTATGTGTAAAGATTCTGATAGAAAATTTGTGTTTTTAGAAAATGAAAATAAGTATACGACTTTGTAAACATAAACTCAAATACATTCTCTGTAATTCAATGTTGCTTGTGTAAATTCTCAGTTCTTATTAAGAATAAAAGCAAATTCCTGCATTTTTTTTTTGCGATCGTCAGATTCTATTACTTAAATTATTTTATTGACAAGTTAATTGAAGTGAAATTATTGCACATTTGTCAAGAATAGAACATGGGACTTTCTTACCATTTGGCAGTACTACCAATTACACCACAGATATATAATATTATCAATTGTGGTTTTTTTTTAAATAGGTTTTCGGTTAAAAAATAAAGACTTTCATAAACTTACAGGGTAAGTCGTGAAAAAAATAAAATAAAATAAAAATTATAGTAAACATATCAAAGTGGTACCAAATATTGGCTATTTCAGGGCAATAATAAGGCACCCCAATAATAAGTATAAACACAATCTGTAATGTAATATACATTGTATTTTTTTGCAATTTTCGCACTCAAATAGCTAATAATATTATAATAGTTTAAAAAAACTAAAAAAACACGCTTCGCGCACCGTAGTTCGCGCACTAGCTCTATCTTTATTACTCTCATGCAAAGGATCCGTTCATATGCGTTCTGCAGCCAACTTCAGAGAGTTACCTACAGACAAACAAACATACGAGTGAAGCTAATAAAAGCGTGTTAAAAAAATAATCATCCGAATGATATGAAATTTGGTATAAAAAATCTTGACATGAACATAGAGGGTATATCAAGTCCCGAAAAAGGGAAGTAAAAATCAAAATTTTACTATGTTTAGAAATATTTGTCGCGAAAATATCTTCGAAATTCCATCCGTCAAGAATGTGCATAATTTCATAACATTTGGATAATTAATTTTGAGTTCAAAAGCGAATATTGAGCCAAAATTGAAAAAAATACAATATATATTGGATTCGAGTTTATTTTTATTGAATAATATATTGCCGGTAGCAATATCATACCAGGGTAGATAATTTTTGAAAACAAAAAAAGACAATAAAATGAAACCAATTGGAAACGGAAGATAATATGATAAAAATGAAAGGAAACATAAATTACGGGCGATCTGACTTCAAGAAGTTAGGGGGTGTCAGTGTGTAAGGGTAAAATTCGGATTATCTAAATTTCCGGCAAAACTACAAGTTCTATGGAAAAAAATTAAATGGCAAAGTTGTAGGTAATAAAAATCTTTTGTAGTAACACTTTTTTTCACATAACCTCAAAATTCATGTAAAAAAATTGAAATTGTAAAAAAGTGAGTTTTTGGTTTTTTATTTTTTATGTTCCTACCTTTTTATGTTCCAAATACACTGCGATTTTTTTGATTTAAAATATTGATTTTTTCATCTTATTTTGAATAAATATCGAAAAAGCACCCTAATTTACAATCGAAAAACTTTGAGGTTATATGAAAAAAGTGTAAATTCAAAAGTTATAGATCTTTTTCGTACCTACAACTTAGCCATTTAATTTTTTCCTTAGGACTCGTAGTTTTGTCGGAAATTCAGATAAACCATTTTTTACACTTAAAAACTCACCCCCTCTTACTTCCCGAACTCATATCGCCCTTATTTTATTTTTCCTTTCATTTTTATCGTATTATCTTGCGTTTTCAATGGGTTTCATCCTACTGTAGATTTTCTTCCACTTTTTATGATTTTTTAAGTCTTCTACTCTGGTCTATATGTAATAATATTGTCTCTATATATAATTGGTTAACTGACAGAAGTTGAGTGACCACTAAAAAAGGTTTTTGAAAAATGAGCATCCTAAAGAATTGAAGAGTGGGTTCAAATTTATTATATAGATGAATATACTGCGCAAACTGCCCAGAGAGTGTATTATAAATGCCAACCTGGCCAAAGAAAAGGCAATAAAAGGGGGAAAGAAAAGTTTCGAATGTTTTAATTTCAAATCTAGGTACAATCTAAGCTTCTAAGGAAAAAAATTTTGATTAAAATATTCTGTTATAAGGTATTAAAGGATAATAAAATAACTTTATTTTAAATGCTAAAGAGGGTTCAAATTTTCAAATTTTGATGCAGCAAGGTACAGTCCAAGCTGCTGAGAGTTATAGCATAAGTGAAAACAAAGAAAAAATTTTTTTAAATCCAAGGCAATAAGGGTTGAAACCGACATTTAAAATTTCTTCTATCTTTTTTTTATTTATTTATTCCACCGTATTTTTTGTATGAGGCTAATCCTTGAAACTACAAAACCGATTGTGATTATTCTCTCTATAATAAATTATCACTTACAAAGTCTATAAAAAGGCGATGACAGAATAAATATGTATTTATCTACTTTTTGTGTTTAAAATTTGTTAAAATATTTTAAGGCTATATTGTACTTATATTGTATGGCACGACATACAACTTAAAAAAAAAATTATTTAATCATCTATAACTATAATTTAAAACTGTTCTTCCTACATGTTACTTAGAAATATGTGTCTGTGCGAAACTAGGACCTGTAATTCTAGTTTCATGCAAGTTAAAAATTTTCATTCGATATTCTAACAGATATTATCCTATTTAAAAATGTACGTAAAATATATTTATAAAGAAAATTATGTATCGCAAACGTACGAAAGCCATTTCTATCCATGTGCGCGAAATTTACATAGATGATTTTCTATCATGGAACTACGTCTTCCTTAGCATAATTCAGTCTCAGCGCACTGTATTTTTGCTCAATACAAGGAATTTTTAGAGGGTAATTTTAATAGGTTTTCATTATTTTTTCATTATTGCATGAATCAATTTCTTGTTTATTGTAGTAATATAGCATCGAACTTAGGCCCACTTTTGTTCGTATCGCTATGGGGTACATTCGTATTTTACGCATTAGATGCAATTAAATATAATTGCATATATTGGTATATACGGAGAATACAAGTGTACCCCCTAGTTACATGTACTACAAGCAGTTAATTGTATGTTATAATTGTATTGTTTTATATATATATATATATATATATATATATATATATATATATATATATATCTATATATATATATATATATATATATATATGCATGTATATATATTTATATATACATCTTCCACATCATCGAAAATTTCTTGGTATCTATATAATACAGTATAATATGATCGTCCTTAAAATTCCTGAGAGGCGGTGCTAGTTGAATCGGTATTTGTCTGTTTTGATTTAGCATTAATCCTCATTGATTAACTTGCATCAAACATAAATAATTGTAACATGACTTATTTTGGAACAATTTCACAAAATCTATCTTATTAATTACAAAATTCCGATTGGGTAACTAATTAAAAGAATTAAAATTTCGCAAAATTATTACTTCCATTGGAATCACACTTATTTATACTATCGATAACTACATAAATAACTTTCCAATGAATATTAATTATTGATTTTATCAGAAAGATATGGTTCTAGATATTCAAAGGCATATTCACCATGTCTTGTTTACTATGATGGAAATCTTAATATTAAATTTATGTACAACATTTGCATGGCATCCTCCACACAAAACCTCTATGCAGAAAATGGCAGTAGTACCTAATATAATCGTATAGACGCCAATAAAGTATTTTACCCTTAAAATTGTTTTTGTAAATTTATATCTGATAAAATCTGATTCCCGTGTTTGTTCCTATTGTTTCAGTTTTCATTCACCAGGTGGAGTGGCACCCTCCCGAAAATTACCTTGATCCAAAATTTGTCATATCTTAAATAATATTAATAAAAAAACATTAACAAAAAATTATCAAAAACTCACTTGTCACTCAACTGATTCATTTATACACAAAAAGAAACTTTTTTGTAACAAATTAAATTTCCCATAAAATAATTTCAATATGATTTTGTTGAAAGTTTTATGGCTCTCGAAAGAAATTATAAAAAGAAAAGAAATAAATTAACAACTTTTGAAACCGAAGTATGTTTTAAAGCTCGTAGGAATCACATAAATTTTGCCATCGACACTTAAAAAACATAGATTTTCTACAATTTCCGATACAGTACAATAAGGTATATAATCGGCAAAGCATGCGGTAAAATATAAAAATTGATATAGATTTTTTCAAAATCTTATATAAGCATTCAGGATTTGTATATTCTTTAAACAGGAAAACAATTGGTGAGTTTCTTAGGTTTGACATTTTTGACTTCAAATTTTTTTTAATGCTTAAAATAAAAATCCGTGGGTTGCCTTTAGAGACTTTAATAAGGAAGCGCCCTAAATACTTACATATATATTTATATATATATTCACTTTATGCACAATTTTTATTTTCGATGTGTTCAATTTCAACTCATTTTATAACCATCATGATAGACGTTCAATTAGTTTAGTTGGATAGATGGAGGTAACACAATATCAGCGAAAAATTATTTCCTAAGAAGATCTATATTCATAAAAGAATATGTAGAAATATATATCAAAGATTTTATATTCAAAATTTTATACATCAAACAGTTTTTATATTAATAAGAAAATTTTATGTTTAATATTAAAGCACGATCAACAATCAAAGTTTATGTCGCTTTTATTCATGTGGAAAAATATCTTTATCATGATATAACGCGAGGATAAAGTGATAGCATATGCTGACTTCTTTAAGATAGACTCTTTTACCTAGTAAAGGAAAATCATAGCTATGCCATGAAAATTAAATTACTCTATGAGAGATTCTCAGTGATTTTCAAATTATTCAGTCTTTTATTTTAAAACAATACGAGAAAACATGGTTCAAAGTATAATGTTAGTATGTATATGTAGTATATGACTTTATATCGTGCCATAGGGATTCAATTTAAAAATATAATAATTTATTAAGAAAATTATCTGAAAACAAGCTTTTATTCAATATTTCATTGGTTATGCAATAAAAATATTATTTTATAGGTTGAAAAGCTTGCATGTGCAACAAATTTAGCTCAGTTAAGATAACCGCCTTTGTTAACATATTTCATGAAATTAAAGTTTTATTAATCTTAGCTAAGCTGAAATCTTGAATAAACAACTTCTTATTAATATGATTCTCGATAAAGTATTACTGATGGATTGTTTTGAGACCTGCAGGAAAGTATTGTCCAGTATATAGAATTGTAAATGAAATCATTTTATTTATATTTTTTTCTAATGAAGCACTTTGATTTCAGATCAATTTGAAGGGAGGTGAATTTTGAATGATGTATCTTAGCTGACTTTGTCCTCCAAATCAAACGTATTATGCCAAAAAAATCAATCGGCAAGAGGATACTAGTTCAGTTGCATGCTTGACCCGTACATATTATCAAATACACATCGTCAAATATTACATTTCATACAGATTTCAAAAACTTTAAAACCCTATTTTCCTGGGATGTATAAAAATACACTTTTTTCCCCAGAGATTTTCCCCAGAGAGGAAAGGCTGTATATTAATTTCAGTGTTCCTTTTATCTGCAACAAAGAATTTTGTTTTTGTTAAACTCTTTCACCAAGAAAGCACGTGAAACTTAATAATTATACTCAATCAAGATTTTACTTTTGAAATCTTTTCCATTATTTATTTATCTTATAAACCACAAGAGAAAGAAGACAAATACGGAGGGTAAAAACATTTATTTCCAAAAAAAAAAAAAAAAAATTGTTTGAATCATTCTTCTTATAAAATCTACAGATTCGTTACAATTCCGAATGAAATTATGGATCATTATAATAACTATAATTTTGTTTTGATTCGCTTTTAATTTTTATTTTTTTATGTTTATTTGCATTTCAAGTTTTTATTGTAAATGTTATTAAAAATATTATAATTGATATTCGACCATATGTTAAAAATTTAAATAATTAAATTTGTTGGTTCTATTTTTTGGTTCTGTTTTGTTGTTTACTAAAAAGTAAAACATTATTTTAATTTTAATTGAAAATTTAATGTTTTAAATAGTTGGTTTTCTCTCTGCATACTTATAATTGAAAAGGTTAGATGAATGATACTAAATTTGCTATATTTCACGTACATCAAAATGTAAAAATTGATTCAAAAGCATAACAAAATTCGCAAATTAAATTAAAAAATGAAAATGTTATAAGGTTTTAAATATTAATCTTTTTCATGAAAACGATGGCTTACATACAACGTCTATGGGAATACTGACTGGTGACGTCACTTGTTTATTATTTCATATAGCTCAAATACGAAATTTAGTTAAATACTTAGGGTCACTAGAGGCATCAAAGGTTGTGGGTAGTGTAAATGTCATAGAAGATATTTTAAAATACCAAATTAGCATTCATGGATTTTCATAGAGTAAAAAAATCAATATTTTCTAGCAACAACTTATTTTTAAAATTTTGAAAAATATTTAATTTAGTAAACACAATATAAATATTACAAACTATAAAAATATAATTTTATTTTATATCAAACAAAATCCTTATTTAACCCATTCGTAGTTTGGCTTCATTTTTATGTTTGGTCATTGTAGTAAAAATTTTGTGCTTTGTCAAATATTTGTTTATTATATTTTAGTTTTAGCTTTATACAGAATTTATTATTATTACGATAACACAGTGCTTTAATTCAAACACATAACAACATTTTTGGAATTCATCATTACTTTTTTAGTCGAACATACAGGTACATAAAGTATTTAAATTAAATTTAACCATACAGCAAATTAATAATATCGAGAATTAATAATATTTAAATACAATATATAAAAAAAAATAAATAATAATTAATAATTACAGTACAAAATTAGTACGTAAAACTCTTCTTCTACGAGAATAGTACCAACAAATTTTTGTATATTTAATATGATGAAATGATAATTTTATATACACAAACAAAAAACTGGCTTATAAATTAAATAGCATCTAAATACAGATAGCAGTGTATTGTATGTATGTAGCTATGTGATTATGATTACTACCCGACTATTTTATTTCTGTTGATTTTACTACATAATTATGAATGGAAGTTTATCTCGATCGATAAATTAACGCGATTAAATATTGACACTGTTATTTATATCTGTTGGATGGCATATGTGATAAATCAATGAAAACATATCATATTCGAATTCAAATATGAAATTAGACTAATAAATTTTAAATTGTATGCACAATTATATATATAACGCATGCCATAAAAAAAGTATAAAATGCGTGTTTTATCAAATAGAGGGTTCCGCATAAATAGATGTCATATTTATAATTAACAAAAGTCCCTGGAAAATAGTGATACGTGTCAGCTGTATCACACGACGTTTTGAATCATACAAATTCCTGATGTATATTTTTGCAATTATATTATCCACTAAAAATGCATAATATCCAATGAACTTGAACAATGAATTGGAAAAAACCGAAAATAATTCTAGCAGAAGCTTTGCAAGAAACTGGAAACCTCAATTTTCCCCGTTATGGTATCTGCGATTAATTTTTTTTCCACAACTAGTTAACGATTTTTACGGCTAATCATGAGCCTCTTTCGAAATTAATTAGGAAAAATTGTTTCGCTTAGTTGGTATACATCATAGTATATCAATTTAAGTCAAAATTTTTCAATGCTACTAAATATTGACTGGAAACAAAATTTTGTTATAGATATTCATTTTCAATTTCCGTTCAAACGCCCGCCTACCCGCACGTCTGTTTATAAGCCTATCCGTTTGCCATCAAGATAATTAAGAAAACGAAAAGAGATTACGAACTGAAAGGTTTATGATATATTGAAAACCTTAGGAGTAGGATCAAGTCAATTAACAATATCAGTCCATAGGATCCCATGTATTCATAACCCAACTTTTTGACCAAAACAGATAGAGGAAAAATTCTATCACAAAAATGTTTATGTTTTTAAACCAAACAACTTGGTTGGAGATTTTGTTTTCGTAAAATGTTTGGATTCACCACAATCCTAACTCAAATTAGCACACACATTAGGTCATTTTATAGAAACTTGTAATACCAATGTACTGTTTGATTTTTAATTCAATTTGCGTCCACAACCATAGATGTCAACAATGATATTTTATCATAAGTTTAGTATCTAAATAACTTGCAATGCTATATGACCTTTCTTTTACTACGCTAATATTTACATTACATTTCAATACATTACAATATTTAAAATAATGTTTCTCGAGTGTAAATATCATTTTTCGTTTTGTAAATTTTAGGCCGTATTTTTTTCAGTCTCTTTCAATATTTTATTCCGCAACGAATGTGCTGTCTCGTACATTTTTCTCTATCTTCGTAAATGTATCGATTCTCGACTAGACTATACGCAATACCCATCAAATTTTTAAAATATTTCTAAAGAGTTTTTGAATTGATAGTCATTTTTAACCGAGTTCAAAAAGTAAGGTGTTATTATCGGACTTCAAAAAGGGAAGAGATTATTATTTATATATATATATATATATATATATATATATATATATATATATATATATATATATATATATATGTGTATATATATATAAGATGACAATATAAGATATATCTTATATATATATATAAGATGGCAATCGGCCACGGTCTTCGTGTCAATAATTATTTTTTATTGCTTCATAATTTTATACAACTCTACCATACAATAGTTTCAGTTTCCATGTTCCCGCTAAGAAAATCGAAGATTTTCAAATATCGAGCAATTATTGGTTTCACCTCGGTTTTCAACCAATCGAGTTTTCATCAAGTCTCGACGTTTTGAGGTTACGGGATGCGTCCCTGACTACCCTTGCGAGGTTGTCACTATGTCTGAATGTGTATGTGTGTGTGTGTGTGTGAAAGTATGCGTACCGCTTATTACTTTTAAACCGATTTCATCGCGGTTGGTGCACATTCGAAAGGGCTTGACCAAACTTTGACTTTTGAATACAATTTGGATCGATTACTTCGACATTTCTTTTCAGATTGGTTTTGATGAATGAAAATAATTAATAATATTCAAAAACCCACGTCGATCACCGCCAAGAACGGGAAAATTGGTTGGTTGGTTCGAAAGATACCATTGACGAAATATTTGGGAACGAGATTTTTTTTAGCATGGCTCCGACATTTCTTTACGGAATGTTTTTGATGTAATAGAATAACTATTAACACTGTAAGAAAATCGGTTTATTGGTTTGAGAGATATCGTTAATGAAATATTTGAGCTCAAAAATTGTCCTTAGGGCCAACCGTTTTCCCAACTTTTTTTACATAAAAATTTATAATATTATATATTTTGTCAAGTGAATATTATGTATTTTTATAAATAAAATATTAACATAGTTTTACACTATTTATTTTCAATATAATTTAAAACTCATATTCACATTATTTCTGCAACTTTATTCTTATTACTAAATTTTCATCAAAGGTTTTCTGAGATAGGTAATCATTGCTGCTCAGATTTAATCATACCGTATGTATTCAGAACATTCTGTGTACACATCCCATAACAATTATAAAATATTTAAAAACAGAAAACAAAATCAATAAAAATAAATAGGTCTTTTAGGAATTACCTTAATTTTTTTTTCGGAAAACTCCAGCATATTGTAGCACGTATCATTTACAAATGCTATTAAAATGATTTGTTAACCTAATTTAAAAACAATTACATATTTAGAAAAATTAGATTCATAGTTGTTTATTTACACATAGATTTTTGAAAAAATTAAATAAAGATTAAAAAATTAATCAAGTACATTTTCGGCTTGTAGAATTAATGACCTCATAATGATATAAATGTATATGTTTTTAAAAGAAGTACAATATTTCACGAGATATTATCATGTATAAATATTTTTTTAACTTCCCGCTAGAAAATTGCAAATTTTCAAAAATCGGGAAGTTAATGGTTTCACCCCGTTTTGCAAAAATTGAGTTCTCATCAGATCTCGACGTTTTAAGGTCCTAGGAAGGAAGGACCGATTTTGTTCATTATTTTTATTTTCAAGATCCTTTTTGAACTACTAAAGTTATATATAATGACCACAGTGAGTATATTTGCAATCTATACAACAACATATTAAGACGGTTAAATGATTTGGAAAGTATTTTGGGACGCAACGGTACAGAACTGAAAGTGCGAGACGAAAATCAAAAACTCATGAGAACATTTTGAATATTGAAAAGCAATAAGGAAATTCCCAATACCTGAGATAACACGAATCCAGTGCGAGGGATATGTCAAGGTGAACACGCTCAATAACCGAAGAGAGCAGCTGACAGTGGACATAAGCTTTGCTGGTTTCCAGAAAATAACAGAGAAAGACTGGAATACAGAAGTGTTCTCCAACTACACTTCCTTATATGTTATACTTCCTTGTAGTGTAGGTATTGTATTTAATAACAATGAGATTGATAGAGCAATAGAAAAATTTGAGGGGCGATATGGGCTTCAGAAACAAAAGAAGAAAGTTGGAGTTGTTGCAATTATGGCACAATCCTTAGACTTTCTTGATTCGACGTAAAAAATCAGGTATGTATCCCGGTGAATTTACTGTAAAAAACTATTTATGAGTGAATAACCAAAAAGAAATTGTGATTCCTACAAGTATTACAATGTTGCAGTTTTTGGTAACAGTACTAAAGTTCAAATAGCTGTTTTATCGTAAATAAAGAACGAAATTTTTAACCCATGGAAAAGGCCAAACAACAAGTAATGAACAAGGATCAACAAGAAATAATAATAGAAATACATAGAAACAGAAACGAGATGCTCTCATAATACGAACGCAAAGAAAGAGTTTTCCGGAAATACTTAAATGGATAAAAGAAAGCATAAACCCAACAGAAATAGGAGTTAATAATCAAAATATTACAAGAACTCGAAATGGAGAACAAAATATTACTAAACAGGCAAAATGGAGACTTTTAAACAAAATAAGCGAGAAGCTATGCCAGGCATATCTCCTTCTTATAAGAAAGAAAATACTCCACGTTACCGATATTAAAAGCAATCCACGCTCCACGATATTAAAAGCGCAATACTCAACTCAGTTGCAGTAAATCTTGAAGACTATGAAGTGAGGGTATTGAGACCCGCTTACGACCACAGGCAAAACGCTACGCTTGTATTGAATCAAATAGATTCAGACAAACTCCTTAGGAAGGGCTCAATAAAATTGGCTGGCTTAATTGTGCAATCACAGAAAGAGTAAAAGATACTCGATGCTTTAGGGATCTTAAGTTTCAATACAAGGGCTCAGATACACTGAGTTACAAGGGCTCAGATACTGGAGTGATCTTAAGTTTCAATACATTATAGCACATTCTTCTTTTATTCGTATAAAAAAAAAAAAAAAACGCTGCTAACTTTCATGACGTTACCACGTAATTTATGATATCAATTTTGAGTTTAAAAATATCATATTTTCACAAAAATCGTTAAACATTTTTATTCTTAAATTGCTCAAAGTTTCAATTTAATTTTCTATTTTATTTTCAACATATCAGTTTTCATACGTGTGTATGTATATTACATATAATATAATATATATACATTTTTTTTTTAAATATATTATTCATTATAAACCTCTTTTTCCCTTGAAATACAAAGAGGATAAGCAGATAAAAAAAAAAACAAATTTAAAAAATAAAACAAAATTGGGTAGTTGTTTGAATGAGAGCATCGATGTATGTAATTTATTGTAGTAATCAATTCATTGTAAACAAACTTCCTTGTTCTATTGTTATCTTATTTCATTGAATATTGTTTATTGAATGAATGTATTTTGTGACTGCATCATTAAGTTTTTTAATACGACCAGCATCTCTATTAGTATCATGAAGAGTATTATTTTCGGGTATCTCATATTTTATACTCGACATTCATAAATTAAGTCTATTAAGTTAAGTCTGAAAATTTTAACATTAGAAAATATCGAAGTCAAAGACAAAATCTTAGCATAAGTATTCATGAAATTCCGTAATTTGTCAATTTTCGTTTATCCTTCCATCCATCTTTCGGTGAGCATGATACCTCAAAACAACTGAGACAGTGAACTTAAATTTTAGTAGCGTATTTTAAACCCAAATAAATATTTTAAATTTGTGATTGATCAAAGTCAGTTATTTGACCCAGCATATTGGATACTAATATTGGGTATTTCAAACAAACAACGTAATTTTAGTTTACAAAGACACACATTATAATTATAATATTATATAACATTAAATATAGAGTCCATGTTTACAGTATTTGATGTTTGCTAGGGATAAAAATAGTTCAAGTCTTGATACTTAATCATGTGTCGAATATATAAACAATTAACACTGTTTTTTGTTAAAAAAATTAAATAAAAATAATTAAAATCATAAATTGAAAATAAATAAATAAAATTTAATAAAAATATTAAATTGATAATAAAAATAAAATAAATAAATTCAACAAAAGTTAAATTTAAATTAAAAAAAAAAAAGTAAAAATAATAAAATATTTTAATAAAAAATAATTCTATTTCGTAACGGAAAATCATATCAAATAATGCCAGACATATTTTTAGAATAAAATGTTATTTTACTTATTAGTAAGGTTAGAAGTCAGATCATCTGCGAGTATTGCAAGGCTCGCTGGTTTTTTATTTGTATAATTTAAATCATTGGAATGAATAATAATAATAATAATAATTCTTGAATTTTTGAGGTTGTTAATACTTATAAATATATTGATAAAACAACATTCATATTATTTTAACTTAGAGAACAGTATTTAAAATCGAATTATCTTATCTTAATCCAAACAAAATTGATATTATTGTAATAAAATCTTAGAATAAACATATGCTAACATTAACTCGAAAACGTCAAATTCCGAAATTTAGGTAAACAAAGGGGATTATTTAGTTCTTTGTGAACGTTAAGGTATACAGAGAAACCTTACGAAGCAAATAATTTTTAAATACATACTGCAATTAATGTTAATATTGAATGATTGAATGGAACACATATATCCGGCAAAATTTTTTTTAGCCTTTGCCCATCTCAACAATTGATTTAAGTAGCAACGGCGGATACATCTATAATAAAAATATAGATATTTGATTTTAATTGAAACATGGATGAAATACAATACCCATAAGATTACCATTAAGGTTGCTAGTCTTACTTTTTCTGAAGTTGGTAGGTCGACTATCTTTGAAATCCGTGAAGTTTCAAGCCAATATAATTATTTACTACAGATGTTCGTGCTTCTATAAACAAACGTAAGAGAGTCTATTATTTTCACTTAAATTTGATTTTAATAAGCAAAGAATTTCCGTTAAATCCTTTCCGAATGAATATTCTATCTAGAAAACGTACAGATTGCTACTGAAAGCCAATGATATATATAAATCTAAATTCCTTTTATTATCGGGGAAAAACTGCCATCAGGAATAGCATGCATTAACTAATAATTGGCAGACGATTCTTTATGTTTTTTTTTTTAAGTAGATTGATACCTTTATGGGTAGATTATTAATTTCAGACCTTTTTTCGAGCAGTTATTCTGAAATCATTCAGTAACCACTTGATTTAGTACTGAGCTCGGAGTATATATTACCCACCTCTGGAGATCATTTGGTTTTGTTACTCATTTCTGCCATTGCTACTAAGTCAATTGTTGAGATGGACTAGTGGAAAAAAAGTCTTGAAAAAGCCGACTTGTTGGGCAAATGCCTTCCCTTCAATAATACTATTATAAGCATTGAGCTCCTTGTATATAAAAATTATTTCCTTCATGTGGTTTTTGTATACACCTAAGCGTATATGTAGTTTAAATAAAATTTTCGATTTTGTTTTTCGTCATGAAATAATTTATCTTGAAACCAGGAAGGTATAAAAAAACTACACCATCTTCTGTACATAAGTGCAATGCTTTTAATATACTAAAATTATTATGAAAACATAAGATAAATGGAAAAATATTTACTAGAATTTTAACGAGAATATTTTCATAATAGTATTAAAATTTTATGTGGGATTAAATATATTTACAAAATATGCTGTAATCATTATTCTTATTATTATTATTACTATGCATATTTCTATATCTACAGAGTGTACAGTATTTTTTCTGAAAAGATATTCGAAGCGTCAGAAATTATAAGTTCAATTCATTCAATATGTAAATTCTTTTCTTCGAAATGTGTTCATGTCCTCTTACAAGATTTTACTTGCACATTAAACGAATTCTTTGATTAGTCGAAATTGACCAGAATGAAAAATGTTTGATAGTGTTCGCAGTTTTCGCCCAATCTGCCTCAAATTGTAGGCAAATTTTATTTACTCAAGAACGTGATATCACAGGTTAATAATGGTTAACCAGTTGAGCGCAACGCCTTGTTCTTATTGAGACCTAATTTATTTTATAGGGTAAGTATATTTATTGTGTTTATAAAATCTTACTAAACAAAGAGCGCAATTATAAACATCATGGCATCCAAGTTGCTGTTACCCACAATTTAAGTAGTCATGCGATCTTTGATTTTCTCAGATTCATCAACGTTTTCCCGTCATTTTCTAAGATCCACCTGTGGCTCCATCTTTTGACGATCAACACATACCATTCACTGTCGACCATGAAACACTGATATAGCGAAGAGTTCAAATTGAGTGAGCATATACTCGATTAGTTTAGCATACTTTGAAAATTGAAAACATTTTTCAATTTTTTGGTTGTGCAGTTTTTCGTTTATAAACAAACTTACGATGTGTGTGTTAGTATTTTTCAGTTAAAGTTTAAATATGGTCATGTTTTGTTAATGATTTAAATACTTAGAATACAAATGTTACTCTATAATGTAAATTCATACCATACAAATATCAATGAATTTCAACAAAAGCATTATATGATTTCGTATATTGAGGTCTTATTATTAATGAAGAAATTTCTATAAACGTTAAAGTCGTTGGCGCGTCTCATCGTTAATTCATATATTGCATTGACAATATATTTTTACTTGACAAAGAGACCATCTTATAATCAAATGTATACTTATCAACGTTGAAGAATGTACTTTTATGATACAAAAAGAAACAGAATCTATTCTCAACTTTTCGAAATTAGCCATACCGTATTGTCATAAACTTTTTCTATACACTTTTGGTATGTTTGGTCTTTTTACGTTTTTGTTTTTTGTTACACATTGTACTTAAAAAATAAAAAAAGTTAATGATTTACTATAATGTTTTAAGTATGGTGAAATGTAAATTTAACATTATGAATAAATAATGTTTGGTAAATTTGTACTCACGAGTGAGCAGTATCTTTCAATACGATTATATGGATCTATGTTCCAATTGTGAAATAGAGACTGGAGAAAAGTTTAGAAATAAAAATATTTGTTTCTGAAAAACAAATTGAATACACTTAAAGGGCATAGCTAGGTAATTATCAAATACATTTCATTTTGTATCAATTTTAATACAAATTTTATGCATTTTAATAAAATAAATCTTTAAACAATGGCTGTTTGGCAATAAAAAGCGAATATAATCAAAATGACGATCTATTTGCTTTAGGATCTAGCTATGAATTTACTATTGAAGCTAACTATTGAAGTTAGCAAAGGTGTTCTGTCCGACAACTGTATAAGCAAGCGCCAAACACAGTCATTGATACTCAATAGTGTACAACGAACAAGGAACATTATAGATTACCAATATAGTTGTAAAAGAGTTAAGTGTGCGTCATGTGATCCTTAAAAAGTACGTTAAATATAACGAAACGGCATTTATACTCTACGGGCTATAATGATGAACTTACCGTAGATCAAGACTTTGACGCAAAAAAAATTAATAAAAAAATTCAATGGGGGATAATTAAATTATATTAAATATATAATTAAATTATCAAAATAGGGAAAGATTGGTTAATTAAATGAATACAATTTAATCAACTAATAAAAATAAAATACGAAGTATTAACGATGAAAAGTGATTTCATCTACAAGGACACTCAAAATTACTTTTGAAAGAGAAGATTACGAGGTAAATTATTTCTTAAATAATAATAATTTAATATTCAGAATATAAAATGAAGAATAATCGGAATATTGGAATATTCTGTTGTAATAGAAAACTTACACTTTAAGAGTGTACAAGATAAAATTGTACTGGGCCCAACCTGACGTATTCAAATAAATGTATACTAATTTACCATATATATTTTTACCATCAGGTCCAGAGGTATCGTAACTGGAAGAAATGCTTGACATTCTTCGGAGAAATGCTTCATAATTTCTCCATCGTAAAATAATTAAATATAAAAGGTATTATCGAGGAGAGAAAAAGATACTCCAAATATGAATATTCAACATTAATAATGAAAGAGAATATAGACCACACGAGGTCAGTTTATTTTCGTAAACAACGTCAACAAACAAAACTATTGTGAAAATAATTACAATTGAATATTATAAAATATGGATATAAAAATTATTTAATTAATACAAAAATAAACCCTTTACATTTTAAATTAGAAAAAAAAGGAACTTACTTTAAGTTATACTAAAGAGCACATGGTATCTCCAAATTTAAAAACCACTATACCCAAATAACAAGTTATAACTATTCTCAATTAGTACTCTCCATCTTGTGAAATATAAATTGTGTTTAAGTTTGCGTCTGCTATTCAACAGACTTTTTATTAGGTGTGACTAGGTCGAGTGCTCGAATTTAAAGTATCGCTCTATCAGCTCGGATTGTTAAAGTAACCAACTTATTTTTGTTGATTAGAAAAAATAAGTTATTATGCTAGGTGCATAAAATAAAAAAAATAAAAAAACTTATTGTGTTGGGTTATTTGTGTATACAATATACACAAATAACCTAACAATTGTTGAATATTACATTTTTGCTAGCAATTAAAATTTTGGCTTAACAACCAGAGATTTACGCATATTTATTTGCCACAGGTAATAAATTAAACATTGTAATAATAAATTTAACCATTTATTATATTATTATTACATTAAGTTTACCCGGAATTATTATAACTGAATTATCGTGGACGAAATCGCGTTTAGTAGTTTTTCATGTTGGTGAAGCAAGTGCTAAGATGTTTGAAAATTCATTTTCAAATTTATGGTTCATACAGCAGTACTTCTTGAAGCTAAGCATGTTTAATATAAAATCGTATAAAAGTTCTCTTCTAACTCCTCTTATATTTGGTCTATCATTCAGCTTTCACGGTCTTATATATTTATATTATTTACAAATATAAACGCATAATGAAGACGAGTATCAAAATACACAACAACTTTGTATATTAAAAATATGTATCATCTACGAATTAAAAAATTCAAATTAAAAACTGAGATAATAAACATGCAAATACATAAACACATAACAACATAAACTATTACATAATAACAATTTATAAATTTAAAAAAATTTTATATTGAAAACAATTTATTAATTAATTTAGGAAAAACAACAAAAACAACATGATGGTCGATGTTAAACATTAAAAACATCAAACTATTAAAGTTGATTATATCTAATAAATTGAATAGTAAAAAATGTTAATTAAAAATCATAATCGTTGTTCATGGTTTTGTATCATGATGATGAAACAATCTATTCAAACAATGCTGGTTATTATTTTACTAATGTTTAATTATTTTAATAATTACTTGTTGTTATTAAATTTTTTTATTGCAAAATTATACCAACACAAATTTACGATTGTAGGGTAAGAACGGGTTAACGTCGTCATTTTTTTTATTATATACACAACTGAATACCATAATGCAAATTGTAGTAAGTAATGGATAAGACCCCTAAATGATAAGAAATCTTATTAATAAAAAAGAAACACAAGCTATGCAAAATCAAATATTTCCGCATATTTCACCTAAAACATAAAATTATTATGTATCGCTTCCACATGTTGGCAATATCTGACAGGAAATTAGAAATCTCTTTCAACAATAAATTTTAATGATAAGGAAAAAAACCTATTCTTAGTCAAAGTAGTGTTTATATATTATCTTCTCCGCAATGCATTGTCGCTTATGTTGGTTAGTCAGGTAGATCAAATTTAACTAGTTACAAAAAGCACATAAACAGTAATAAACTTCTTCTAACTTCTCATGCCATCTTACCGAAACAGGTTATAAAATTGATAATAAACACAAGTCGGAGGTGTTACATATTTGCTACATAAGATATAAATTAAATTTGCTAGAAGCTCTGGAGATAAATTAATTAAATAAAAACACAAATTTTTAAATTTTAAATAACCAAATGGACATTAAGGTAGTTTGGTACCCAAATGACTTTGGTACCCAAAATAAAGTTAACGCAATATTTTTTTGTGTTTATTCGAAAGATTATAAAGAGATATAGTTAATTATAGTTTAGCAAAAATACACGAGCTCTTATGAGTGTCCTTGTTCAATAATACCGGAATTGATAGAACTATATCCCAAATATACGATGAAAAAATTTCTGAATAATTTACCACGTACTTTCGATGTGATTAATTTTTCAATATTCAAATGTGGCTTATATCTCTGTCTCGATTAAGCGTTTTTAATGGTATATAACAACAAATGGGTATTTAACATTAATAAATATAAAAAATATTTTTTATAATATTAAATTTATTTTCTAACGAAATAATTTATTTATTTATAAAAAAATAAAAAAAAAAATAAAATAAAGATACCACGATTTAAACAATAAAGTTGGTAGTTCAGGGTTATGTTTTGAAAATCATTTAAAGTTGGTATAATCTAGTGACAGTTGAGTACTAGTCAAATAATATTTTTTTATTACATCATTTTAATTATTTAATTATAATTCGTGATAAATCATATCAATTCAATTCTTATTGGATTTTTTATTAATTATTATAGCATGGTTCGTATATTTATTAGTAAAAAAAAAAAATATAACATAAAATAAAAAAAGTATTTCATTTGATTTCGGATTGCGGCTACCAAGCTTCCTTAATTACTCCTTTTATTAAATTTGAAATTATAATAACTGTAAAATATTTATCAAGTCCACCACAGTTTCTTCATTCACAATAATCTTACCTGCTGTTGATTATAAATTAAGTGAAATTTACGAAGTTTAAAGTAATCGGAATAAAAACAAAATTTTAAATAACAAGAAGGAAATTAAACTACTAAGAGTTAATTGATTGGATATTATGTATATGATTAAGAATTTAAATTTTAATAAACTATAATTATTACTACTAGAAAAGTTAATTAAATTGTTCATAAAGATATGAAACAAATTATATATGTTTATGTCAAGTTATATTTGAGTATCAAAACAATATGAGTTTTGATTTAGGAATTTCAGAATAGCGTATTAGAAAATCTTTAATGTTTGATACATATTTAATTAAATACATAATCTTCACGCTGTAAAAATTTATAAGCAATTGAGGGTCTTCGATTATCGAATAATTGCCATCGAAAACTGGCATTGAATGTAAAATTAGTGTAGTCGTAGCGTTGTAAATGCATTTTATTTAATATTTATCTTGAATGAATTTTACCATGTTCATCGAATAATATTATTGTACCTGTAAGAAATTTTATGATTCGAAACCCCTTCCTACCCCTTTGCGTGTTGAATTTAAGAAACTTTACAAAGACCACACCAGAAATATCAAGGCACAAATGTTAAAAATGAAAGCTTTCTTACTTGGTATTTGGATATACCATGATCAAGATTGGAAACCAACCTCGGATTTTAATTTCAAGCTTTATGACTAACCAGTTATAAAAATATAAAGTAGTTCATACATTGGTATATTTTAGACCTATCTTCACCCCCCTGAAGCATATTTTAAATTTTGCCTATTAAGAAAAACCAATTACAGTGAAGGTATACAACGAAAGTGTGTTGTTTTCGATGTCACACTTTTCAAAATCACAACTGATCTTCTTTATTGTCTTTTTTGATAACTAATTTTAATAATTATAAGATTTTATTATCTGCTAGGACAGTATATAAATAATTTTAAACTGTAAATGTAAATGACTGTTTTGTATATCAATCAATAATATTCGAAAAAGTTATGAAATGTCGTAGATTAGATTGTAGGCAGAATAAATACAAGAAGGTTGTCTAAAATATTTAGCGTAGCTGAAAGTAGATATAAGAATGATAACGAAAACTAAAACCGCATTAACATCACATTTACATGTTTCGTTGTCCCTAAAATCTGATCCTGAATTTTTTATCACAAATGAATGGAATTAAATCGAATTTTTGACCGTTGGCCATTGTCCATCAAAGTAAAACCATTTTTTTGAATTATTTTTCTGTGATTTTGCTGTGAACTATTTATAAACGTAGTTTCATGACAACTTGAAAAAAAAATTTCTTAAAAATAGTATACGCTTGTTGAAACAATTTTTTTGTGATAAGATTAACCACAATTCCAGCCCAAACATAGGCTAATTAACACACATATCATGTCTACTAATATTATAAATTCCAAAGTAATTATGAACATTAAGAAAGAGAAATTTTTGAATAAACTACAATTAGTCTAGAAATTAGTAATAATCAGTATGAACAACAAAATCTTTAATATTCACCGACGAGATCACTAGTTTATTATAAAAATACGTGTTTATAAGATACAAAAAAAATTCAAAAATTTACAATAAATCCAGGAAGTTCGGAAAAATCAAAATTTGTGTCGCAGTTTCATTAATTGTGATATAGAAGTTCTAAAGGGACAAACAAGCCTAGCTTCTTTTACCTGCAGAAGCAGTTACCCGCCTATTTTGCGGCTACGATTTATATTATGTATTTTGTCTTCTATTTAAATCTAATTTCCATAAGTAGAAAACCTCTCAAACTCAAAGAAATGTTTCTTCCCTTCCTTTAAAATCTCAACTCACTATAAGTCGAAATAATCACTCCCTACAAGTCATTTCCATACATACATTTCCTCATTATTTCGAAAAAATAAATAATACCTCTGTACTCAAAGCAATGCTTAATTTTACAACTTTTGCAATCATTTAAAAAAAATTATCTCTTATGTCGACGATAGTTCTTCAAGTGCTTGAAGTTTTAAAATGCTGTCAAAAGAAGAAAGATGTTGCTGAAAAATTTTTCCTTTCAATAAGTCGGTATTTTGTCAAGAGTAACAACAAACGAATCAAACATACAGATATTTGACTACATGTAAAAGACTGAGGCCAGACCCTACGCTCAAAACAAGGTGGAAGACTGAAGCCAGTTCCCAGGTTGTTATATCTTTATTATCCCTCTCCCACTGTAAGAGACAAACAGAGCAACAAAATCCTAATTGATGGAAATTTTATGTTTTTGTACGTCTGTGTATGCATTCTTAGTTTAAGGAGCAACTTGGTCTTTGTTTCAAATATTTGTTCTTGTAAAAGAATTAATAAATTGATTTGTAGTCGTTGTACATTATTTGACCTCATAGAAATGATATAATGAAGATTATAGATATTGATTTGTTATTTACAAGTAACAAATTGATATATGAATTCCGCATTAATTTATATCATTATTAATACTAAGCTTTTTATTCTCAGTATAGCCTGCAATATAATAATAAACAAAAACAAATAACCAAGATTTTATACTCAAAGACCATGTATAAAATAAACAAAAGAATAAGAGATCATCATCAATTGAAGAACAACATCCTTTAAATAATGGTGGTAAATTAAAACCAGAAACACTTAAGATAATGAATACCAACCAACAAGAAGAAGAGGACGATATTTGTCTCTCATTAAAATAAATTGATTCGTTCAATAATTTAAAATGATCAATTCATTCATTATTATTGTTTAGAAGAAACAATGAATAATTATTTAGATTATAATTAAAGTTATATCAACGGAAATGAATTTCAAACTTCATATTATAATGCTTGTGTTTATTTACTTTATAAGAGGAACATATTCATTCATATACGATCCATTTGTACAAAATGTACTACCATGAATTTACAGAGAGTACTAATAAAAAAACGAGCAGAACATACATACAGAATAAAACTGATGAAAACTAACGAATACAAATTCACTACGAAAAAATATAAGGGAAATTAGAAATATATACTATCACACTTCAAAACATTGTGTTAATCAGCAAAACTGACAACGAGTCGCACAATTTTTTACGCTTCAATACCCGAGAGCTGGATACAGTAGTTTATACCTAAATCATAATTACATGAAGCAAAAACAATGTCAGATAATATTATCTTTCAGTTTTTGAGGTTTCCATGAAAATCTGAATGACCACTTTGCTTAACGTTGTTTTAACGACATAAGGTAGAACAAGAGCATGCTTTTTAATGAATTAAATAGTAGGCCATACATAAGTGCTATTGATCAGAAGCTCACAGTTTTGGTGTGCCAGTGGTTTCAGTAAGGATCTAAAGGTCGAAACTTCCGAAATCGTCCAATTTTTCTTACATGCATGCTACTTTCGGTTAGTGCTTTCGAGCGCTATCGTACAATATAAGATACATGAATCAAATTTATTACAAAACAAAGGAAAAACAGTGTCTAGCGAGTGGAATAATAGTGGCTAGCGTCGACCAAGTGGCCTGCTGAAGTGTGATGATCTCTATAGAAGACCAATATATTTTATTAGTAATTATTAATAGACATAATTGAATTGTTAACTTAACCAGGAAGCGTTGGATTTAAAAATGTCATCGAAGTCATTTGTGAAAAAATCTGGTGACAAAAATCAGATGCATGTGTTTAACATATTTAAAAGAATAAACAACAAAAATTTCCTTGAATATATGAAACTTAAACAGTTTACACATATTGCTTTTACATTACCAACGGAACATTCTGTAGTCTATGGAACTACTACACTATTTTTGATGCTTAAATTGTGCTTAGAAAAGGCTTGCTGTTTCTCTGTTGGTTGTATTTGAACAATTAAAACGTTGTTGTATATATGTGTTATAGTTTGGTGGTTGTTCATCCTAGCAGTTAAATCGTTTAAGGAATGAGTATTCGTTGTGGAGGTACCAACTGCTGTATGCAGTATTTAACTAATATTTAATGAATTTATCCATAAACATAGTTTTACAGGGAGTAAAAGACATAAACAACGCATGAAATAAATTTTATTTATTTTGCGATATTATTAGAAAATGGGTTGCTATTTTATAAGAATAGAAAGTTTTATACTTTTATAATATGCAATACAAATTCTCTGTTTAAACACATATGTAGGGTATTTAATTAATACTTGCAAATTTATATAATATTAATAATACTTATAACGAGATTCAATCTGCGTTCATTAGACATTTAAATCTCTCGCAGAGGCGTCACACATCATTATTTTTAATATTTAATTATGAAACTAGAGATGATCATACCTTACAATGAAATTAATGCATTAAGGGAAGTTAGTGTAATCAATTATTTTAAATAAAGTTTCTTAAATTTAATTGTTTTTATTATTTTAATAGTAAATAATAATGTTCATAATGAACTCCAGTTGCGAATTTCAGATGTTTGGCTTAAATATTAATTTTATATTATATATATATATATATATATATATATATATATATATATATATATATATATATATATATATATATATATATATATATATATATATATATATATATATATATATATATATATATAGGGGACACAATTAACCTTTGATTATATATATTTAATTAAACATTACTTAATGTATTAAATATCCCTTCCATCAATAGGGAAACTGCGTATAAATAAATTTTAATTACAAAGCAATAAACAAATTACCGTTATTTGCGAAGTTCAGTCCTATACGAGTATCTGTAATGAAAAAAAAAATTATTACTCAAAAAAAAACACAATTTATTGTCAATTGTGATATGTCAAAATGATATTTCAATGCGTCGGAATAATGGCGCATCAATAAGAAAATTTTTCGATAAATGTAAATCAATGTTATTTCATTTAAATATGCTAAATAAAACTATGCGACAATCTGAATATTTCAAACTCATTTAAAATTATAAAATATAAAATTCTTAGGTTGTATAATTTGTAAAAAACACGAAAGGTATTTGTTTAAAAAATAACTGTTTTATGTTTGAAATTATCATATCTAACAGGCATGGTGAACATTTTTAGAAACATACAGATAAACAGCTTTTAATTCTATTAAATAACCAAAATTCTATTTCATTAGATTTGCAATCTAACATTACTCTAAATTTATTTGCAGATTTAAGAAAATATGAAATATATATTATATGATAAAGTGGTTTATTGCGTTGACCCGGGTTTATTGAGTTGAGTAAAGCACTTAATATTGTAGAAAACGAATTAAGAATATTTTTGTATAGTTCTCTGATAGACTTAATTATTAAAATTCTTAACGGACGGGTGTAGTAGTGCATTAGGTCTACCTCTGATGGAGTGTAATGAAAGTGCACTAAACCTATCATAATTTATTGGACAACTGAAGTAAAAAACTATATTATTATTATTTAGCTATATTATTTAGAAACACAATTGTATATTTGATATTTCTCATAATTCCTAATAAATACGAGTAGTGTCAACCCGCATCCATTGCTTCAGCGTAAACCAGCTAAAATAAAGTAAATGGTACGTGATGATTTGGATGGAACGTTGCGACAGAAAATTTGTAATGCGTACGCCAACTGTGTATTTTCAATAGTAACAATAACTAAATTTGTTTCATTTTTTCACATTTCAATTAAATAATTCAACTTTTACATTGCTTGAATTTCTATTCCATGTACTGTAGATCCTGTATTTTACTGTATATATTTTGTATGTTAGTTAAACGTTAATCATTGTATAGTGTCTGTCGTGTTTCTATTTGTTGGTCTGTGGAACACTTATCTGTCAGTTATATATTTACCCATGTTACTCGAGTTGCGTACGAGTATGAATCATGTATGTACTATTACTATTATGTTTAGGGATCTATTATATATTTATTTGTTTATTTTGTTATATTTGAATAGTTTTACGAACAACCTATCATTTTATTGAAAATTCACTGTCCAAAGAATAATATAAGATTATATTTGATATCTAAATTGTAGAAATTATGAAAAAACCACAAGTTTTACCAGATGCACTTGCTTGAGAAACTTAATTTTCAAAGTGATAATATTATTAAAAAGAATAAAATTGGAATTTTTAATGCCAAATATGGAAATAATTTATGCCATCTATACATATATATAAATACGTAGTTTAATTTTGTATGGAATAGATGAATCTATACTCATTCAATTTTAAAAACACGTTTATTAATATTTAGAATGGACTTTCTAGATAGGTTTATAATTCTTATTGCCTTTAAAATTAAAGAATTATATCTACGGGCGAACGTTTATGGGATCTTTGAGCAAAGTATTTAAAAGATCCCGTATTCGGAAAATTTAATAGATTAAAAGAAATATATCATCATATATTTTATACAAGTCTCAATTATATATAGTAATTATTATTAATTTATTCTATTATATTTAAAAACTTAAAAAGTTCTATCTTATCAAGTTGTTTTACAAAATAAAAATAGTTTTAATTACCATTTTGTGTGTGTTAATTATTTATATTTTGTGAGCATTTATGAGAATCTAATCATATTCCACACATCTCGTAGTTTTTTAATTATTATTCTTTAATGATATGAGAATCAAAATAATACACACATAAAAATAAAATGAAAAAAATATACAATCTTCAATGATGAAAGTGATTTAGCAAAATACTAAAAGCGAGAAGTCTAAAACATTAAAGTCAAACTTAAATAACTGGAAACTAGTGCAGAAAAAATCCAAGGAAGGAAGATACTACAATAGCTGTCCTTCATATCTGATAGCTGTCTTTAAAAATATATATTTACTTTAAATTGTAGAATGTGTAAATTTATGAAAGTTTAATATCATAAAGAGGAGACATTTTACCAATGTTTCACTGTGGTTAGAATGTTGAAATCGTGTTTATTTAAAATGATTTTGTCATTATTCTTATCTATACTACTAAGAGCTTGTCTCATGTCACAGGGTGTACCTTTAAAATCTTTAATTAAATATTCTACGCCTCAATTCCACTACATAGAACACATACGCGTTTATCATTTGTCCACCCTGATAGTGATCTATTTTACAGACTTAGTCTTCCATTCGCACAAAGGTCCATCAAAGATTCCTATAACGATTTTTCCATTATTTTTATATGTTTTGTATTGACATCTATGAATGGCTCACTAATCCCAAGCTCACCCATTCTTACAGTATATTGCTCATCACCTGTACATTTCATATATGTATTTTGCATGATGTTTTCACTTCTTATATTTCGCCTTATGTTTAATATATGTTCTCTTTAGACATCACATCCAATTACATATGAACATTAATTCGAAAATTGACAACGTAACGAGAATTTTTGTTAAGATCAAAGGCCATTTATTTACTCATTTATATACACCTAGTACTTAAAATGTTATCATAACAATGTTGTTATTGCTATCAATTGCGTATATGAAATTTTATTGTAGGTTTACAGTTTACTTTCTAATATACATCGAAATGTAGCCCTAATCAATTACTTCTAATTTAACTAAATTATTAAATGATAAGTGTAAAGGATTTTTAATCAACTGTTAAGTGCATAGTACTAAATTAGTTACAGTGACTAAATAATTTAAATATTATGAGTAACCCCTAAGTATTGAGAAAATTAAAATATCGATAAACTGCTATGGTTTCGGTTTATTAAATTATTTGTTTAGTTATAATATTTTATTTTATATTTTGTTTCTTAAATAATTGATCAGATTTTGTTTTCTAGTAACGACTTATGATGTTTGATATAGCACATTCATATAGAGCAAAGAGTATGTGATGACATCATAAAATTAACTAATTTTTTATTTACTTCAAAAAAATGATCTGTCTCTCTATAAAACTACCTCTCTTATCAATATGAAACCTTAAAGTGAGGGTGGTACTCTCAGCATAATATCAAATAATGGTCTATTCCAAAATTTTTATATTAAATTTTTAAGAAGATGAAGTGAAAATTTCTGGCCGTATGGCTAACCTTAAAAAGTTTCTTATGGCTTAAACTTAACGGGTAAAAAACATTTAAGATCGCAGGCATTCTATTCAAAACATTACATAAATACCAAAGTATTATGATACAAATACGAGAAAAAGTATGACTATTTTTAAATTTAAACATATTTCTTGTACAATAATTAAACTTAAATAATATTAAATTAATTAAATAAATAAATTATATTAGACACAATTTTTTTTTTTTGTCAGATTTTAGCCAATTAATTACGTTGTTTTCAACAAGTTTCATATTATACGATAATAGTGGGGTAACAAAACGAACTTATTCCTACACATACATACCCAGAAGATTTCGATATTCCAGTTGATAATAAATTATAATTGTGAGACATTCAACGATTTGTTGTTTAGGTTCATCAACTTTATGAATTATTCACAATAAATTAACATAAGTTTCAAAATAATCTTATTTAAGTATTATTTTTATTATCCTGAAAGAATAAATTATTCATAGTTAGTAGTGATTGGCAACTGTCTATTATTTGAAGATTTTATGAGTTTTTGATTATACTATTAGGTCATATCAATTTACTATAGTTTAAAACGAGGTTTTAATAATAATAGATATATTTATTATAATAGATCAACAACTGAAAATAAGAACCAATAATGTTTATTGTTTAAATTAATGTTTTCACTGTTATTAACAATTAGCGTTCATCAAATACTCTAAAATGCTGCCTATTTAACTATGAATGCAATAATAATAATAATAATAATAATAATAATAATAATAATAATAATAATAGAGTGTATTACAATAAAAAACACATCTAATTATTCGACGTGTTTATAAACTTAATTTGACCAGAAATTGTGGCAAATCTAAACACTTTACAAAACAATGTTTCAAATAACAATTTTTTTTTTTAAAAGAAACATTTTTTGTATTTAAGTCTTTGATGGTTTCAAAGTTTGGTCATGGATCGATTTGACCTAATTAACAGATTTTGCGCTACACTAGCTTTAAATTACTCTTTATGTCTAGAATACGTCACCAAACTTTTGCTCGCTATCTTTTTCCGTTTTTACGTTATGTTGATGACGGGCAGAGGGCCATGACGAATTAAACTAGTGAATTATATTGCAAGAACACCTTAACCAAAATTTTTTTAATGGCATTAATATTTTCTATCGTTACAAACTTTATACTAAAACTAATATATATTCTGACATATTCTGTTATTCCAGTATAAAAATAGTAACTATATTGATTATCTATATTCTGAAGTTCCATTAAGTTGGGCGTGGATTTCTGAGCTAAAGCTCATTTTACAAAGTTCAATAAATGTTTTTACATAAATTTTACATAAAAAAAAATAATACAAATGAAAATTAATTATTTAAATTTATTTTTATATTACTTTTAAATTTTCTTAAAAAATCAGAAGAAAAAAATCTTAAAGGCTTCATTAAATTTGATCTGTGATTCGTGTGATATCTAAGTGCAATCAAATTTAAGTTTAATTTGAACCATTTTCAGTTGTGTTGGAATTGAAAATTCATTAAATCGGATGGTAGTATACAAACTTCGAAAACAAAATTATAATTAATATATTTTTAATGATGATACTACAAAATTATAAGTTAAAACATAATTAATATGGTGTCGTTGTAAAACCTAATTCTTTAAATTATAATCTTGTATTTAAAAACATATTGTTTTTACATAATAACTAAATAGCTGGATGAAAGAGAAATTCGATCAAGCCATCTAAAACTGTATGTATTACAGTATTTTCAAATCCTTTAGCATGTTCGGAGCATGAATGGCGTCATATTTATTATATAGTCAGGCATAATTCGATTAGGAAATACTACGATGTGAAATGAAACGTTACAAAAATTTATCCCATGTTGTTTTTACGAAGATCGATCATTTTCATTTGCTTTATGTTCTTTTTATTTGAAACTTGTCTTCACTGCTTGACGTCGATACGGAAAGAATATATAAAAAGTCATTTGTGTTTCTACTCGCCCAAGAAATGTAGAATAAAACATGATCCCCGAATGGACTAAGAAATGTCAATAAGAATTTCCGTCATAAAATCTAATAAATTTTTAATAGAGAGTTATATCTATAAATATCTAAAATAATATGTTGTAAAAAATTATTTAACCGATTTTAAATACCATATATATAGTCTTTAATAAAAATTTATTAGGCTTTTGAACATCCAGAGTAACTTGCATTTTGTACCTTCCTGAGTAACTTGTGGTTTGGTGGTAAATATAAAATAATTTCGAGTAATGTATCCAAAACTACTGAAAAATTAAAATTTGTTGTAAACAATAGATTAAATTGTTCGGTGTGGACCAAATTTATAAACATCATACATATCAATAAGCTAGTGAAAACTTATCAAAGGGCTGCTTGAATATTTCAAATTTGACTCATAAAAGTACAAGATTAACTTATTGTCTTAAAATTAAAATTCGATACTTTTATCTTTATATCACGTGACCTAAACACTAGGCTTTCATGGTGTAACGTATTTGGTAAAAATTATTAGTTATTATTTGTCAGTTCAATCGAAACGGACAATGTACTATAATGGTATTCTTAATATAATATACCAGTATTACGTCACCAAAAAGGCTTCAGCGTTTTCTACAGGAAAAAAATGGTTTAAATTTGAATGTAATTTTATGATAAGAAATCAATCGTGTTTTTGTTGCAAAAATATGTATAATTTGTTACTTATAAATAAATCAATATTTTGAAGCACTTTTTTTTAAAAATATGGTTAGCTACACTATTATCGATCCATAAATACATTCGTGGTATTATATGAAGCATTTTAATTGCGTTAAAACGACTGGAATTTTGAATTTATAGAAAAATAAAACATGTATACAACAAGTCGTAAAAAAATTCAAGCCAGCATACTAACACAGGATATAAATTACAAATGCCGAATAAACATATTTTTTTATCTAATATTCAAATTTCCATATAATCGTTCAAGCCGCTCCGAAGATGGCTATTTATGTAAACATGTTCCATACTGGATATCACTCAAATGGCGGCATATAGTAAACCATTTATCTGAATGAAATTTATTAATTTTACACGCATGATGTAGTTTTACAGCATTTAAAATTAAACATATTCATATATTAGTAGACAGTCTATTATTGGCTGTATATTTTTTAAATTATAAATTAATTATTCGGAAAAAAAACTTTTCATTAGTTCATTAAATAAACTGATTGGATCAAACTTCTATTTACTTTACAAAATTATTAGTTTGAACATTCGGTTATTGTAAATATTTCATTATGAAAATTTAATTATATTCAGAATCCAGCGCCGTCAGATTCGATACACTTTTAGTAAATATTGACAGAATTATAATTTAGGTCAGAAAGTTTTCTGTTGATTCTATGTAGATACAAGTATATAGTTTTGTATCTTCGATGGTATTAAATGATGCAAATTAGAACCAAAATCTATTTTACTGTATAAATATTATAATTAATGCCTCGTAAAATCAATCGATATTCAAATTGGATAGATGCCAACTAGCATTACATTATAGAAGATTCAACGAATATAACGAATACTTAAATGTTTATATTTATTTCTACCAGTCAAATAATATACTTTATATTATAGAAGATTCAAGTTTATGCACTATGACGTATCCTAAAATGTAATCAACACATAATGGGTGATAATTATTAATGGTTTTTTTAAAATTTGAATGCAAATCAGATCGTTGCAAATTGTGTCTGTAATTCAATAAGGCTCTAAGGCAAAATTTGCCGATTAGTCGTCTGTTACACTTATTCGAGTATATAATGACACTTTCTCATAAGCATTTTGCGTCATTTCATTATCTATCTAGTTTATTAAATTCGTTCCATAAGAAATTTTCAGTGGGGCGTTCTCTTCTGCGCAGCTTGTTAGCTTTTTTTAAATGCGTGCACATATTTCAAATTTCCAAAATTTGTTATTGTAACAAGATAATATATACGAATTTGTTTTTCTGACTGAAAGCTGAAATTTAGGTAATGCGTTTAATTTATAGTTTAGGAATCCGCTCGATAATAATTTTTGTAAATTTTTAAAAAAGATGTGAATATTTAGCATGATTGTATTTAATTGTTAGATGATTGGAATAGGAATGATTGTACATCTTCTGGGTATTGAATCATGAAATTGCTATTTAGAGTGGTACCAACTACATCACATGCTTGGGAATTAACTATGGACCTGATCTTCTTATGTATAACTTCCTCCATCTACTCGTATCTTCTTTGTATGAAAAGTGTGACATACACAATCATGATTTTTGATTTTACATCATTTATAATTATTTTCAAGCCAAGCAAACAGTTATATTTTGTGTGCGATTAACACATTCTACAACTTGTATATTTGTAGCTAATTATGGTGTATAAACATATTATATAAGTTTTAAAGAAGTAGCAAAGATATAAGTTCCTACAAAGAGAGATCACACAAAATAAAACAATTCACAATACAGTTCTTTATATTAATAATTGATATACGCTCAACACATGTGTTTATGTATAAGCCACTCTGTCCTTTAAGCAATAAATGGCTAAATTGAACAAGATTTGATTTTTGAAGCATGTGATATTTTATGGAAAGAGTGGAGACGTTTCTTGGATATTAATATTTTGTATTGTATTTTCGGCTTTTACTAAACTGGAAAATTTCCAACAACAACAGAATGAGTCACGGCATAGATCAAAAATAAATACAAAAATATTTTTTCCGACATGTGACAAAACTGTCTGTTGAAGTGTTCGCTTTTCAGCTTTTTGCAAATTTTATTTCAGGTCAAAATGTCGTTTTATGACTTACTGGAAAATTAGATTTTGCATTTGATATTGATCTATTTCAATACACTACTCTGACCATATAAGAATTTTTGGTAAAAATATTGTATATTGTTCGGTAGGACTGTTTATAACTTAACGTTTACACACACAGTATTTGATATAACATTGAATAATTGTTGTCATGTTTTTCAAAATAAAATGAAGAATTTGTATATAGAAAATCTAATCTATACGATGAAATGTAATCGAAAAGTTTATTTTGTTATTTTATTTATTTTTTGTTGATTTTTGTACTCTAGTTCGTACACAATAATACACAATAGTTTTTCAATATTTCAGAATTTTCATAAATAAAGCGTTGTATTTCATATAAAAGAACAAATAACAAAACCAATAACCATTTTTACTGATGGTTGACGAAGCTCGATGTCGACAGAAAGGAAATTTGCATTTTTAATTGAATTATTTTTTAATATTAATATCAAAACAAGAATACTCGTTAATTTTATGCTTATCAAATGATTTTAACTTTCGTATAATTTTACTTGGTATTGTAAAAAAAAGATAGTACTATTTCCTTTTCTTCAAAATTGGTGCTCTTTAAGAATTATTAATTTGTTCCATGATAGATAAAACTGAATTGTTGTATAATCAACTAAGGGTTTCTATTTTTATTTTCTAAAAGTATGCCCCTAAAAATTATTTCTATAAGTTAAACATCAACTTAACGAACTACCAGTATGTACCCTTCGTTTGGAAATGGCGGAAAACACATAGTTTTTCCCTCTATAAGCAATTAATTATCGATTGTTTAGCCTACTTCGAATTTAAATTGAAAAAAGTAATTTCCCTGTAGATTGACGTACATAAATATTACGATGTTATCTCTTGTATAAAATACGAAAATTGTAAATCAACCCTGTTATACCCTAGAAATTTGTTGTTCGTAGAAAAAAATATCCGTGCGGTTTTAAATAATTAATTAAGCTGTCTGCAAAAACAAAGATTTAAGCTGCAAGAAAAATAATATATTTAATTATTTTATGAGCTTATACTTTAATATATAAAAGTTATTTAAAAATAAGGTTAGTAGGTGTGCATTAAATTTATACCACATACAAAATAAAAAAAACGTAGAAAAATATAATTATTTTTTTTAACACATTGTAATAACAACTTGATACGGGAGTCTATAGTACGTGTAATAGTCGGAGAGATGGCGATAGATATCGGCCACGGATTTGACACAATTAGCTATATAGCCCAAAAGTCTCGATTATAATGGTAGTAAAGAGATTAGTGAGTCTAGTTGGGCAGGTATTACACAATGTAAAATTAAGGTATAATATTCGTGTTTAAACTAATACTGTCCTATCGTGAAAAAGCACAAATTGTAGTTCATTATCAATAATGAGCGTAATTTATAAATTTTACATTATTTCAGTGGGGTAACATGGAACCAGATCATCTAACATTTTAAAAACAAAAAGAAAAAAAAATTATTCTGACCCGAATTGAATGACTTGATATTATAAAAATATCTAGTATATTTTTATAATAATGTTTAAAATATTTCTAAAGATAGAGTAAGGTCGAAGTTGGGAAATAATGAATGTGAGTGAAAGCGATTATTGGTAACTTCTTGGGCCTTTAGAATGGTGCGTTCTAATTGGCTTAGAGCGTACACTCTATCATAAGTCTTATTTTTAACGTAATAATCTGACGCAATACAACAATATGTAATTTTCAGCGTTTTTTTATATTTTTTTATATATAAAATTATTTAGATTGCTTGGTTCTATGTCTACTTTCACAAATGATCTGCGGTTGATGAATTAGTTTTATTGTTAAAAATAATTAGGGGCTGTTGTATTATTTAACACTAATAGTATACCTAACTGTTATATTGCATATATACAATACAGACTAATCTATTTAAAACGACACTTTTAAGCATTTTATGTAATTGGGTCAACTGTGTCGCCAGCTCTTGGACTCTAAGTAAATAACTAAAACTCATTCAGTTGGTCGGTCGGTATCTTAATAATAATATAAAAAAAATATACGAACATTTATTTTCTACTTTTTAAAACAATAAAATATTTCAACACTTCAAATAAAAATAAAGTTTTTTTACTATATAAATATATTCATACATTTGAACAAAAATAGATACACTGTGTCCAAATTAATGCAAGTACGTCATGCAATAAGTTTCCCAAAAAATTGTTTGGGAGATTCTGTTGAATGATATAGTAAGGCATATATTTTTCGAGAGTTCTTCAGTAGCATTTTCGCCACATTAGTACGTTAACGGGATTTCGGCCAATTGTAAATATTTCGAAAACAATAAAGCAGGAAATATGTTGTTTAACGATATTATAGGAAAAAAACATTATAAACTCTGCCGAGATAATCCAACAGTGCTAATTTTTAAAATTCTCATTGTCAGTGTATGGTCAACATGGTCAACACGTATCAACGCTGGAATTATTAATCATTATACCAAAAACTGAATCCATTCAGTTAAATCCATGAAAAAAATTTGATTGAATAACCTAGTTGGTTTTATGTTTAAAAATTTGTTAAATTTTTATATTTCAATATTTTTAAGCTCTTATCCTTTAAACTATTATCCCTTATAAATAGGTAATACACTCAAGGGTATCGATTGACCGATTTTATCATTCTATGTACACAAAATCAAAATTTGTATAGCACCCAGAATATTTTCTAGCATAACAAACTTTGTATTTATTTCAGATACTACATATTTCAAATATATAGAAAGGAATGTAAAAGTAACACCGATATTAAAATCTAAAATTATTACTTAGCAGCCAAGCATATAAATTGAAAAAAAAAAAAATAATTTCTTACAATTTTTTTAAAACATATTTGTCTATATAGTTCTTCTACAATAAGACCGTGTGTCGTAGGACTAACGAAGGAGCCATGTTGGATTTTCATTTATATTAAGGTATAAGTATTTTAATTAGTTAAGCTCATTAAAAGTCAAAAGGACGAGTAATCGACACGAAATGATGTATGCACATTGCCACTTTAGTATTATTAGATTTCTTAGAAATTTTGTTTTCACAGATATAAACGGTTGTTGGAAATATCAATTTCACATACATTTCATGAGTTATATAACTACGTTTAATAGTCCCAAGTATGTATGCATATATTTTGATTGCATGTACACTTTAATTGAGAACTCAATATATAAGTGTCAGAAAATTGCATATTTTGTATATAGAAAAGCACATTTTATTGCTAGATTTTATTATTTGTGATGTTTTAATTACATTAAATTAAATTTTTTTATGTACATAACATATATTAAGCAATTCACGCATTATAACGTTGTTTCAAATTATTATGTTATGTATTCCTTTTTA
Source organism: Chrysopa pallens (assembly GCA_020423425.1). Classification (NCBI taxonomy): domain Eukaryota; kingdom Metazoa; phylum Arthropoda; class Insecta; order Neuroptera; family Chrysopidae; genus Chrysopa; species Chrysopa pallens. The sequence goes on from CM035592.1 coordinate 92,021,481, forward strand.
TTGTGTTGTTTACAAATTAAAATATAGTTGTATTATTCAACCGGTTTTACAAAATTGCTATATACTAGCTTGAAGGTTTAAATATAAGCCATAGTTTCAAGCAGTCCTGTTTCAGAGAATAAATGTCTTAAATTAATCGAATGACTGCATGATTGATGAAAATTTACTACAAACAGTTTAGTATAGATTTCATACACACTAAAATTTAACGCAAAGCAAGTAAACATCGTATCGACTGCTTTATTTCTCATGGCAGTATACTTGAAAACAAGGAGCGACTTTAAACGCCTTAACTTCAGAGATATTAACTTACCAGAGCATTTGAGCTACTAAAACTTGTTTGTCATTTATACAGAAGAATTGTTATATAGCCTTCAAATTTAACAAACACACATGTTTCGTTTTTGATACCTAGGAAGGAATATACCAATACACGACTTATACTATTTGGACTATACTAGCGAAGATTTTTTGTATATGACTCAAGTTTTCACCAGTTTGCAGTGATAAATTCTGAGCAACAAGTGATAAAACAAAATGGTAAGTACGGTTTGTAATAACCAAATTTTTAGTAATTACCGAAATAGAACCCATTTTACATAAAATTTTATGCACTAGAATTTTTATTTGAAAGTTTATCTTGATTTTTGTTTTGGTTGAATAGTTTTGGTTTTATTGAACGAAACTCTTTTAAATATGCAAATGTTGAAGACGTGCAAGGCTGTTTCCTTTCTGAAATTGGTTACCGTACTTCATGACTCATAACTGAAAATAATTTTTTCCTTGTAGATAGACGGTAACTTAAATAGCTCACGAGCTCTGAGTTCGCTCAAAGACTTAAGTCGAAATCTTACACTGTGTAAAATAGATTAATTTTTACAGTGAATATTACAACAAAGTACCAAACAACATCTCATATGTAGTACTATGTAATAGCACTACATTCTCGTCACCATGCCAGTGTGAGTTACTACATTCATTTAGAATGTTCGCAAGTTAAATAATAATATAGGATATTAAAATACGAAAGCTATAAATGTAGTATAAACCTACTGGTATAGAGCTGGCTATAGGTTTACGTGTTACTTATACCTACCTATATTATGCAACCTTTATTTTTTTGTTGTTTTTCATGTTCTTTGAAAGGCAGTCGACTGTTATTAAATTCATGTGGTATACCGTGTAATTTACTACTAGTTATGTAAATTGTAAGGAAAATTAAAATGTGAAAATGCACTAGAAAAGAGTTATATGGCTTTTTTATCAAAAATATAAAAAGTCTTATATATACTAGCTATATACAAAATATGAGCTGTGTAGTTGTGAAATATGTTATGATTTACAATAATTTACTTTAAGTTTTTTTTTACAAATATTACATTTTATAAAAAAATGCATAAAAATACTTTCAAGAATTTACTGTAAAATTTTTTATAGAATTTAAAATAATTTATATCTATAATATAAAATTGAAGACTGGTTTTGCAATATACGTTAATCACTATGAAATCTAATAATATAAATTATAATATATTTATAAATTTATTTTTTTTCATTTTTTATATATACCACATTTAGAATATGTCAGGATATTCTTAATTTAGTTTTCAGCCGAATAATCCTTTACTACTTGGACTATGAAGTTAAAGTTTCGAATACTGACACCTGCAGGTTTTCACCATTGGTGCATGGATAATAACGAAGTTACTGATTATGCTTATGGAAATTCAAAAAATAACCTGCAGAGGTTATATGTTTGAATTCTGGTACCGACAGCCTGTCAATTAATTATTAGTGCAAGGATAATAAAGAAGTTATGGGATATTCTTGAGGAGGTTAAAAAAACGCTTGTAGCCTGCTCACTGCTTACCAAATCCTAGTCTTCACTCGTTATGCTAGCTGCTACCCTCATCACAAATTGTATGGATGTAGGTAAATAAATAAAAATTGAAAATTGAATGAAAATAAATAAAAATTGTAAATGATGGCATGGGTGACCTCTGTTACAGAGGAATATCTATGAGAAATAAAGGTTAATTATACAATCACCCAACTTGTTTAATTCAATTTGTTTGGGTCACAATATCTATCCATCCCCACGATAACTCAAGGCGTAGAGAGATAGCAAGCTGAAATTTTGAGGAATTTTAGTATAGTTTAAGTTCATAAATGATACAATCGGTCAATTGTTTGCACTGTAAATTTAAATAAATGCATATGATAAATAATTCAAACATTGATGCACAACTACATGCCAGATTATTTTCATGAATATAAGCGAATTGTTTACATTTTATGTGCGACTGTCAGATTCTAAGCTATTTTTCATTTTTCATATGACTGTCAGATTCAAAGAATTTAAATCATTACACATCTGCAGAGAATCGGACCCGGGATTTTCCAATCGCTAGTGAGATGTGCTGCCAACTACACCACAGACCACCTACATATGTTTTGTATCATTTTGTCTGCGGCTAACAACTTAAACATTTGTACCAACTTTTGTTGAATTCATATATCAGTTTTTCAGAAGAAGAAATGGTGTTAAAACCTCAAATAATAAGCGTCTATTATCGTATATTACATGTGGTGTAATGAATTTCAGGTATTTCAACAATAAGCAAGCTGTTAGCTAATTACTTCACTTGTTAATAATGAAGTTATATGAGATATAGATTTTACTCGAATCTACATCGTTTTAATATGACAAAACTAAAACTTTAACCACTATTCATTTTGTTTAGCAAATATAATGCAGATTTATTTTAATATACAAATAATTGTACATAGTTTATATTTAAGTAAATGGAGGATATGTACCTTTTTACTATATAGGCTTTCATGTTATATATCTTACAATATGGAAATGTGCCAATTTAATCTGTAAGATGAACGAAAATTTTGGATAACAATTAGATAATTTTATTATGAGTCATTAAACTACAAGAAACAAGACAAAACCATTCTATTGAAAGCATGTACATAAATAATTTAATATTGCGTAAAGTCATTGACCATAATATTTGAAAATTCGGTCAATGACTGTCATAAAATCCTTTGTAATTAGTTCAATTTTAATTGTTTCGATTCCCATAAATTTTATGTTGTCGTATAAAATTTAATAATTTTTAAAACCATAATTGTTTTATTACGATCTCTTGTAAAAATTTAAAATTATTATTATAATTAATTTTTTTAAATATTTTATTTTCAAATCATGTTTCATAGATTTTTTTAGAATGCGTATCGTATATTAATTCCCTTCTAGGAAGCCCACTTCAAAAGATATAACTGTACACTGACGAATGTAAATGGTTTCAGGTTGAACTAACATTTCAAATTATTTTCTTGTCACATATATCCCAATCAGTACACCAAATGTTCCATACAAAATTTTTCTGAAAAAGTGAATAATCATATCACTCTATTAAATGCACTCGACCTGAAATTGAAGATTCATGTAATATAACACAGATTTCTCTTCGTTTATTCATAAACTGCGTATTCCAGGAAAGCCTCGTATAAAGGAACTGTTTACTTTTAATTTATTTCAGTATTTTTATATTTAATATATATCGTTTTTTTATTAAATATATAACCGACTAGTTATCCGTTTTGTCTCGGCAAATGGCACTTGGATGAAAGTTAATGAGATATTTATCAAAACAAAATAGAATTTTTCTTTTTCAAATTATAGCGGTGCAAAAAAAATCTTTGCGTCTCGTTGTTTTCAAACGCGTTGCCTTAACACCATTAACATAGATTGATTATATTCATCTTCGAAACTCTTGAATTTGGAATTACTCAGAACTAGAAAATGCATGCAGATATTATTTTACATGAATAGCTTTTAAATGCACTGGTATCTTTTTGTTAATTTAATATTTCCATACACATCTTCATTTTCACATCACACATCACGTTCAACTTCATCCAGCATTCAAATATTATTCGAATTCGTAGAACATGGAACTTATGTAAAAGACCAAATTGACCTGAATACTGATCCGCATGTCCGTGCTTTCATCCGTTCATCTGTCACTCCAAGATAACGCATATTGAAAAAAGATAGTGAGATGAAATTTGGGTGACATGAAAATTAATACCAAGTTCCATTTCTGTTAGTCTGCACGCCCATCCATCCATCTACCTCATGTCATTGAAAAGACATATCAAACTGAAATTTGTGCGTTATATTCAGTATTTAAAAATGATTTTAGGTTCGTGAATGATTACATTCGGTCTATTGGGTCTAATGGATTCACAACCCTTTTGGATTATTAAACTTATAAAAGAAAACTTATAGAAGAAAAGTGTTAGGCAAAAAAATGTTTGCAATCTCAAAATAAACAACTTTTGTTTAAAATATTCTTCATAAAATTTTTATATTCGCCACCATTTTAGCTCATATTTGGCTTCAAACACTAATACTCAATCATATGTATTTTAACATTCGGTTAACTGTTACCTGAACTTGTTTCATTATACGGTTTGCCTCTTTAAAAGTATTATCAAGAAGATACTACCGGGAATTCAATAAATAGATTTGCATTATTTGAAGCATCATAATGTTTTCGATATAGATATTTAAGTACACTTAAGTTATGCATTTATTTTTGTTTAGAACAAGAATTATTAGAAGTATTAAATTTAATCATTTTCATTATTAAGCTTCATATAATACATGGTATTGTATGTTGTGCTTCATTTCTCAATTATTACGATTAAACATTTATATTTATACGTATTTTTTTCTCTTTTACATTTATATTCCCTTTAATTTTTATAAATTTGTCTTAGTATTCTGTATTCTGTTCTGTATTATTCGTCTTGTATTCTGTTGAAATTGCTTTGACTATTTTCAACAATAACTTTTCCACCCTCAAGAAGCAGTAGTTAACACAACTTGGACAAAATCACTCCTCGACACCATATAATCTTTGTTTCTTCACGTATTTTCTACTGTTAAAGTTTCTAGTTAATCCGAGGTATTCGAAAAAATTATGTAAGGAAAACGTATCTGAGCTATTGGTCGCTTGAAGATATATGAAGACCATTTATTTAATTATAACGATAGTTACAAACTTAAATCCAAAAAATAAAATACAGATGTACGCTTCCTTTACTGCTTAAATTTTATAAATTTTATTTATTTACTTAATTTGGTAATAAATATTTTAAATATTATCTTGTTGATTTGTAATTAAATCAATTAAATATGTCTGAATTCATTTAACTAACAAATTAAGATGAGTGTATAATATTCATATAACATAGCAAGAGTAAATATGTACGATATGTATTTTAACTTCGTTCTATTTCTTACGTTCTATTATTGTGCATGTTTTCTTGAAATGCTTTTTATGTAACGAAATTGGGAAGAGTATAAGTGATTCAATACGGTCTGAATATATAATATCTGAAATATTCAAGAGTATTTTTAATTTAGTCAAGGATGGCCATTTGTATCAACCAACATAATCCGGGACAATGAGTAAAATAAAAAAAGTAATGGCAAAAATTTTATTAAGGGTATTCGAACATGTAATTTCCTCCTTTTATTTTTATGTTTCTCAGATTTTTTGTGCGTGCGTAAAACTCGAGAATGTTTGGACCGATTTGTACCCAAGGTTCGTTTGAGAAGAAAAATTGGAAAAATCACCCGGGAAAACGTTGAACCTCACATACATACAAATATTTTAGAAATTCTCACTTGTATGTTAGAAATCCCATTATGTTATGGCACCAAACTAAATTTAAAATGAGCAATTGGAATAGATTGGATGACGTATTTGTAATTTTACATGTAGTTCTTTTATAACGTAAGTTAGCAAAATGATTAAAATTTTTTAATTATGATTAAGGTTCAGTTCGAACTCCTTATTGAGAAATCTAGAAATTTTTATCAGAGTATCTTTTTAAAACGCAGGTAAAGGCAATAAAAATATTTTGTTTTTCATTCAACCCCTAAAAAGGTAAAAAGGAAGATCAAAACTAAATTTTGTATCAAAAAACGGCGCAAATCGCTATCAAAAACTTAAGTCAAAAAGCTTGACATTTTGCGGTATGTGAGAGCTTAATAATTAATCTTTAAATTTAGACTTTATAAACAACGAATTTACTTTTCATAAAATTTAGCCACTTCACTTCGGGAACCTTCAATTAGAAGAATAAAAAAGAATCCCATGTTTTTCGAAAAACCAGCCAGTATTTATAAATTTCACAATAAAATTATTATTTTTGCAATTTGTTGCTTATATAAAATCACCTATATATAAATAAAATAACTCTCATGTAATATTCAAGACTATACACACGACTGTAATGTATTGTGTATTAATAAAGTATGTTTATGACTACTACAATACAATTTGCATATCTACAAATTTATATTATTAATCTCATTACATATATAATAATAATCAAGATGAAAGTAGTAGAACAAGAGGTCATCTAAGTAAGCTCTCTGTCTCATTAAATAATTTTTTTATTTCATACTGCTATAAATTACTACAATTTTTTTTATATATTCATATAACAGTTCATAGAAATCCTCGATATGAATGACTTCACCTTACTCTATCTAGTAATACCCTATCTTTAGTATGATATTTCTTTTCATAAATATGTAATAGTTTCTTCCAAATTTTACATTAACTTTCTTGTGGTTATATATGTCAAATCGATTCGAAAAGAACCTTAATATCTATTTACCAGACTTTCTCACGTATATGCTTATATGGAAGAATAAATTTTTTGAAATTTTTTGTAGAGAATTGCAAAAAATACTAAGTTCAACCAAAAATGGATTCAACAAGATGTGCTTGATATCACTCGAAAATAGTATTTAAAAAATTACCATAAAAAAACTTAATAAAAATATATTTAATGGTTTCTCGTGAAATGATTTTTGCAATATGTTTTGGATGTATACTTACTAATAGTATTGATGTGGAAATTAGGGTAATCGGATGTTTGCCACAAAATTACACAAGAACGGTTGAACGAATTTGGAAAAAATTTAAATAATCACTTGGATAAATATATAGGAGAGAATCTCAGGAAAATGGTTCAGCTACAGGGCATATACTGCACTTATAATTTGATGGAACATTATTGAAGAAATACCATCTACTCATTTTGAGCTAAGGAAGATATTATTTAAATGGAACTGAGGTGTGCACAGTTTGTATATTATGATGTAAAAAATTATAATAGGATTAATATTTTACAAAAGTTTTTTTAAATCCCTAAATTGAAATGTATTTACTTGACGAACAGCGAACAGGGCAAAATATGGACGATCAAACTTGAATAATTAAAGAAGAATAGTAAATAACGTTATTTTTTCAAGAAAAAGACGGAAAATATTTTTTGAGAGCTTGCTCAATGTTTTTTGACTTCTGTATTTTATTTAAATTATTTCTGAGAAAGAAACATTTTTCAAGCATTTTTATGGCTAAATTGGCACCTTAAAAACATATAATGCCACCTTTTATGTATGAGAGTTACATTTTTACAGCCGACTAAAACTATTTAATTTCAATTTTTTTATAGTCGAAAATAAAGAAATATTAAATTTTTACACGTATATTTTTTGTTTGTTTTTGTACAAAATGAATTTTTTATAAAGTTACGTATTTTAAAAATTTTAATCTTTTTAGTGGTCGATAGTCTATATACAAAATTGAAAATTATGAATAATTAAATTTCTTCAATAATTCTTGTAGAAAAATGCAAAGTCTTGAATCAAAAAACGCTGCTTTTTTCTTATTCCGTGGGTAAAAATCGGTGTTCATAGTTAATCGTTTGAAGTATATTTATTATATTTAAAACAAAAGAGTCTTTATTTTTTAAGATTTTTCTTTTTTTGGTAAAAAAAAGGTATGATTTAAAGAAAAATTTGACCTAAAAAACGTTATTCTAATTTAACTGTCTACAAAAGTGTTATTTTATAAATATATATAATTTTGCAATGTTTCGATTTTGAAAACAAGTGAAAGGTGAAAACTCAATTGTTCATTTTAACGCCTTAATTTGATATATACTATTCTTACAAAAATTTGGCTATGTGAATAATTGAAGACAATCTGCGCTTATATTATTTATTATTAACCTCTTATTTATATTCGTACAAAGCTGAGTTGAATTCCATGACCTGATCAACCACAATAATAGAATATGAACGAGTTATTTTCTACAGAATAATAATATCTTTGTTTTCAAAATTATTATTATTTTATGTTATAATACAAATAGATATATGTTGTATTATATATATTCGATTACATCCTCATCATCAAATGAAATTCTTGTTTACAATCTTGTTTATTTTAGTTGTTTATTCAAAGTTAGTTTATAAGTACTGAGTGTATTATATAGGCTAGTCAACATATTTAAAGTACGCAAAAAGTGGTATATTAGTATCATTCTTAAAATTTATTACTAATTTTTTTTCTTAACCATTTTGTTTTCATCCATTTTAATATGTCTACACATACTAGAGTAGGCCTATAAGAAAATCTAAGAGATGATACTCGTAGCATCTAATGCTCTGTTTCTACTAAGCATCATTCCTCATTAGCTAGATGCAACCATATTTATAACGTAATCTCGCTTTTATTATAAAATCAACCGTCTGATAAAGTAAAAAGCTAGCGCTATTTAAAAAAAATGGCACAAAGTGAGTTTAGAGCGGCATTTAAGCATTTATATTTAAAAAACTTAATAGCAAAATAATTAAAATCTGAGAAAATCTACTGACCGAATAATAAAATTGATAAATTAAATATGAAAAAAATATCTGCGAGATGAATGCTGCATCGGCTGAGAACTAACGCAACCGAAGTTTCAAACACATATCTTTTTCTAGACACTTCTCTTAAGTTAAATCGTATGCGTCGTTAGCCTCATGTTGTTATTTTCAAGAGGAAGATAAAAATGGTTATATTCATATCTAGTGTTCCGATATTTTGTTAGATAATGTCTGAAATTGACTATCATAATTATAGTACTTGTATATTTGAAACAATTGATCATCTTTATTTCTAAAACATAACTTATTACTTACAATCATTGGTAAAAGTCTCTCGTTTGTTGCCAAATAGAAAGCAAACATGAACGTACTTTTGTGCTATATAAATATATACAATGAATGTATTTTTGGAAAATTTCTTCACATTAAAACTAATTTCATATAATTCATGTCTATATCTTTCATCATAACATATCTTTCATTATCAAGAGCTTCATATATATATATATATATATATATATATATATATATATATATATATATATATATATATATATATATATATATATATATATATTCCTCTTAATTCTATTTTGTTACAAATTCAGGATTACACTGAATGATTCATAGTTCATAACTGTTCATCAATTTTAAAGTGAGAAATAGTAAAACTATTGCATTCCAAAAAAAACAAAAAAAAGACATAAAATATTTTCAAGTTATAAGTTTGACAGCTTAGTATACTGGGTTTCGAATGTCCATCGCTTTTCCTGATTGTTCCTTCAATAAAGAAAACAATGATTTTGTTTTTGATTGTAAGGACATTTTTAAATCAACTGGCGTTAACTATTGATAAGAGGTAAAAAAAATTTAATTGTCATAAAGTTTTCTTCACAACATGTTTTACTTATAAATTTAACGTTAATCAAATACAAATATCTGTTTGTACCTACCTCAATGTATAGAACGAAATAAGGCTTAAAAATATCTTTTCGAAACCGGTTACTGGCATACTGAAGTAATATAATTATCCTTTACTTGTTCGTTTAATCAAGAGTTTTGAATAGAGATGTGGCCCGTATCATAAAAATGAAGATTAACGCTTACGAATACCAATACGGATAATTAGTGTCCAGATCCGCAAATGCCGATACGGATACGAGTCTAAACTGTCCTACTCGATTAATTGGTGTTAGTGTACTTGAAATTAGTACCTTATGATCAGGTATTAAACTATGAACTAGCACTTAGCTCAGTACAATGAAGGTTGAAATATTAAATTTTTACCAAATGTATAAATGTTTAGAATTAAAACTGTTTTAATGTGATTTAACAGTATTTTATTGCAACCTTTATTTATAAATTCGTATACGAAATGAAACTTAATAATGCAAAAGATCCGTTTAAGATGCGCCAAAAAAGAAACGGATATGGATACGGATAGAAATCTTTTTTTTTTTAATATCTGTGAATACGGATACGGATATCCAAAACATCCCCAGTCAGTATCTTGCTTATTTTTAATTAATTAAAAAAATACTTCAGTTCCCTGTTTATGAAATACGTTTCCAATTGAAAGGCAAATAATCATCGAGTCTGAAATAAAATGAAAAATAATTATTGTAAGATATTTAGATGGAAATTAATTATTAGTAGTAATAATGGTCTTTTATGTCTTTTATTTGAATGCTTTGTTTATCAAATATAGTAATTGTAACAAGAATTTGTAACTGATATTAAAGAAGTTGGAAATGTGATCAATATAAATTTTTATAAAGAAGTCTGCTTTACCCTAAAATATATACAAATCTTTGTATTTTATGAAATAATTATTCATCTTACATTAAAAAAAAAAAAAAAAATTAAATTGTTGTTTTTTGAAGGAAATGTGAATTAATATATCAGTGCAGATTTGTTATATAAAGCAGTATTTCTTTAAGCACATGTAATTTGAAAACCAGTGTAAAAAAAGAAATAGGAAAATCCAAAGTCTCCTAAATTCACCTTACAATTGTGAAACATCTTATAATAAATATAGTACATATAATGTCCAGTAAAAAAGGGTAGAAAGGAACAATTGCGTACAAGCATGTTTATGAATCAATATGTAAGTATGGCTCCAAATATGTAAAAATCACAAACGTCCTACTTTTCTTTGTGTTTTGAAGGGTTGGTCTACATTTTCCTGCTCTCAGTTAATTGGAAATATATCGAAGTCAAAAGGAAAATCGAAATCTTTACAAGAATCCTTTCTTGTAGAAATAATATCACATAGGAATACATATAATTTATTTAGTACCCAAAGTAATAAAAAACAAATCTTAAAATTAAAAATGTTATTTGTAACTCGGCTTTTATTAATTAAACTAGCTATGTACAAATGACGAAGAAAAAAAGAGAAGATGTAAGAAATTAGGTATATTGAAACCACCGTTAGACCAACAACTGAAGCTAACAACTAAATCAGTTGATTGCTACATATTTGACATATTTTAAATCATTAGTATAAATAACTCTAAATATAGACCCCGGACTGACGTAACGTAATGACAGTCTTATACCAATCAATAAAGTTTATAAGCAACAACAGTCACAATCGGTTATTTGGATGGGTGACAACCTAGCAGTACTGTATACTGTTGTTGTATAAAAAATAATAATAACCCCATTTGGTTAATGGCTATATAGCTGAAAACAGCAGAAGCCAGAAATAAAAAAAACTCTAAATATGCATATATATATATATATATATATATATATATATATATAACAAATAGGATTCTTGAAAAAATCTGAAAGAGAGGCAACATTATAGCTTGCACACCCAATTAAAAACACATACCTGAAAAAACGAGCCACTTTTTGATTTTATCATATTTAGATTCTAAATTAATATATAAACCATTAATAGGTTTAAACATAGTTGTTCCTTTCTAAATCCTATTTTAAATAGACTATAAATGATTGGTTTTATTAACACACAATATAAATCTAAGTGATCAATATTTGTCGTATCCGTAAAACTTAGTTTGAAATGTTTGTATTTTAAAGGATTATAATTGAAGATAAGTAAAATCTTGCGCCACACACATAAATACCCAAACCCTTCAGAAATAACAAGTATCTTGTTAATATTTTGGTTGGGTATGTGTTCGTTTGGTTCGGATGTCTTATAATAGAATTAATATGTAAGGAAATAAGTTTATAATTGAATAGGAAATTTATACTAAAGTTTGTGTATAAATATTAGTATTATTTGTTGACTTCAATGAAGAAAACACAAAGTCTAATACTGTTAGTATTGATTATGTTATATTCGAAGCATTTTTTATTTTATTTTTCAATAAAATAGATATTTGAATAAGTGTGATAAATATAATCCAGTTTCCTTGTTCAAAGAATGTTAATAAGTGAATACTATGAATTAAAATATGAATAATCTTTGAAAGGTAGATTAGGTTAAGTTTTACACTTTGATAATATTTGAAATACTGCAACGTTTTAATCTTGTATGATACAGTTATAACAAGATCTCCATGAAGCAACATAATGATATTTTATACAACATAAAATTTCAATAAAACATGTAGCAATTTGCCCTAGTAAGATATTCATATTTTCTAATTTTCAGTGGCATATTTTCTTCTTCATAAATCCTGTATCAAAACTTTGAATTTCCGATAGCATGGATGTATTGTAGCAATTTGATATCAATATATTATAAAATGGTTATTAATATACTCCATCATAGTATAATCAACTGGTTCTTAAGCCCAATCTCTGCGTTAACGTTACTATAGTAAAATATAGTAAATTTAGCCAAATATTATTCTGCCTTACTGGAGCTCTTCTACCTTGGCTAAAGCTAAACGAAGGATGGAAGTTTTATAAAAGCTTGTAGCTTATATAAAATCTAGTGCTTTTGCATCTAGATACGACCTATCTGTCAACCACGCTTAGAATTAAAACATACATGCAACAGTGATATGAGTAACCTTATAAAATCTAATACGTTCAGTGTTTCCACCTTTTGGGCAACACTTCCATCTTTAGCTACGCTTTACTTGTAAAAATGTTCATAAAGTAAAAATTGAAGCTATGAAAATGATCAGCAGAGTGATATCCCTGTGGATTTTATTGTTGTTACTGGGGCGTTCAGTGCACTTGTTTCATGGTTATCATGGATTTAGCATAGAGGCAGAGCTTCTGCTTCAGTCTATCACTCCAATTAATTTTTGTGGCACTGGTAAAAATAAGAGATACCCAATTAAACGTTTCCTACAAACTTCGAATTTTGAACGATATTAATAATCCAGATTTTTTGGACTATAAAATATTGGTAGATGTTAATTTTAAATATATGTTAGTTTAACGATATTGTATATTGTAGAACAAACAAATTTTAATAAGATCATTTTTTCCGAATTGTGGTATAAAATATTTTTTTGTTTTGATTATGGTGATACAAGCGGACAAAAAATCAGGTTGATAATAAAACTTTACCGGTTTTTTTTTATAAAAACAATAAAATTTATATTTATTATTATATCTTTCGCGTTTATGAACATAGAATTTAGTTAGAATTATAAATAATAAAAAATTGTCGAATAACAAAATATTTTGTGGCTTTCCCGTTCCAAATTTTGAATTTTTTAATTATTTGAGCTTTTTTTGTATAAGATACAACGGCTTAATTAACTACTCAAGTAGACTAATTTTTCTGAGAAAGAGTAAATGGTGTGCTTAGAAAAGTAAAAAAAAGAAAGGGCTCAAAACTAACTTCTTTTCTTATATTGAATATTCTAACTTAACATAACATCAAGATGGGCTAGTGCTCTGTTGAAAATTAAAACATTGGCTAATTATTATCATACAGCTGACTTAAAATGATTCTTAAAAAACATTATTTTTCTAGTCAAATCGAACCTAACCCTTGGCCACTATTTATTAGTTATATTTCTGTATAATTATGAAATCTTCACTCACCATTTGTAATATCACTTGCTTCTTGTTAAATGCAAGCTCATTGCAGAGCACTATTGAATATTACTACTATCTGTAAATTGTGGTGAGTAGGTTGCAGTGAGCATACTTGAAGCTAGCTGTCCTACAAAATTTTAAGTTATCCAAAATTCTATCTAGATATTTACTTTTGGTTCACCATGAGCTACTTAAATAGGTGATATTTGTAAAGAAATTATTTTAAGCCGTGAATCAACAGTGAGTGAAAATATTAAATTGAACAGAATCATCTCCGACTATTCGATAATGCCCAGCCATACCTTTTACTAGAAACAAGTAATTTATTTAACTAGAAACAAGTAATTATTTTATGACAACTGTGAGCCAATTCTAAATATATCATTACATTATAAAAAATTATACAATTATAATAACAAAATCTTATTTGAAAAATATTATTCACTTTATTGTGTTGTTTTGTTGGGTTGGGTTGGGTTTAAAATTAATAAAATAAAAAAAAAAATTAATTTTACTCGAGCCGGGTAAAAGAGTCGAGCCGGGATTCGAACGCGGGATCTCTGTATAAGAGCCTCAAACGCTAACACGTAGCTACTCCAATAATTATATGAATAAAAATATTAAACAAATATATCATTACATTATAAAAAATTATCGATAAAACACGAATAAAATGACATTTTCTAAAAATAATTCCTAGCTAGATCGATTTATCGCCCCCGAACCCCCCTATATTTCATGAAAATCGTTGGAGCTCCGATTTCGAGATTCCAATTATATATATATATATATATATATATATATATATATATATATATATATATATATATATATGTATATATATATATATATTTATATATATATATTTATATATATATATTTATATATATATATTTATATATATATATATATATATATATATATATATTAAGGTTATATCTATATATATATATATATATATATATATATATATATATATATATATATATATATATATATATATATATATATACAAGAATTACTCATTTAAAGATATAAGATTTTCAATCTAAAACTACTGGACCAATTTTGATGACATTTAGGATATATTGAAGCTTAAACAAGAACGTCGACTACTTTTCATATTGAATACAAATTTGAAGGGGTGATCCAAGTTTGCACTTAGTATAAAGCCTTTTTCAATTAAAAATGTTTATGGAAACTATACCAATCGATATCAAGCATGCTTTTCTTACAATAATTTAGGCCTTACAGTTCATCAAAAATGGTATAAGATAGTTTCAAGCGTATGAACTGAGCTATTTGGTAATATAATACCCACCTTCCTGAATTTATCACATACAGGCGTTCTAATTAAAGAAACAAAACCAAAACTGATAATGAAAGTAGTATTTTATACATTAATAAATAATATTTTTAACATTTATGAATAATAATTACTACTATTAATTACGTCTTTACCTCTTCAAAAAATTACTTTATTTTTTATATTGAGAGCTCTTTAGAATTGTTAAGCGTAACATAATGCCGCATAAAACCAAACAAATGCAATTAGGTAATACATTTGTTTTTTTTTTTCTTTTTTTTGTTAACTTTATCTTTACTCAAACGTTCGTTTTAGTCGAACGTTATACGAATGTTCGTGTTCTAAGTATCTGTACATAATGTATTCTTTTAACACTTGGTTTATTCCCTATAAAAATAACAATATAGGAAAACAGTGTATTTCCAAAAAAAAAAAAAAAAAAAAAAACGAATACATAATACAAAAAGCTTATACTGACATAGCTGTGGATACACTCATGTGCGCGTGTTATTTTCTACACAGTCAACCAACTACACTTATTTTTCCATCTGCAAGTTACACCTGCACCATTTGAAAGTAAAACGTGTTAGTATAAGTATAAAAAAAAATATCTACCTTTTTTATACATAGCTGTTTAAACGCCCATGTGTCTAGCTGCTTGTACTGCTTGCTATTTAACTCCATCTTTCCACCTTAACTATCTATTATAATAAATTTTTCAGAAAATTCCTTAAAACCGGATATTTTTTAAAATGAGGTATCTACATAAAATTCAGTTTATCTCTAACAGCATTTATTATACAACTATCAACGCGTTCGAAATGTGCGATCGTGAAAATGGAATGGAATACGAACACTATTCATACTCGTGAACTTAAACGTATGATCAAACAAATGCTTGAGCTCACCGACAATGCAAAGTTAGCAAATTGGCAAAAATAAGCTTTTTCATGCAAACTAAGAAGCTGCGGTTTTATCCCATCGATTTGAAAGGGCCTAAAAAAATTTGCAAATTATTTTTTAAAGTATTGTGAAAAGTGCCACAGCAAATCAGTTCAGCTAGTATTATATATAGTACCTTTTTTTTATCAATTGTGTTTTTTGGAAATTATATTACGTCGAGGCGGAAGACGAGTCCAGCACGCTAACACTTAGCCACTCCAATGACGTTAAATATTAAACAAATATATCATTACATTATAAAAAATTATACAATTATAATAACAAAATCTTATTTGAAAAATATTATTCACTTTATTGTGTTGTTTTATTGGGTTGGGTTGGGTTTATAATGTAAAAAAAATTAATAATACTCGTCGGTCGAGCCGGGATTCGAACGCAGTATCTCTGTATAAGAGCCTTACACGCTAACACTTAGCCACTCCAATGTCTATATGAATATAAATATTAAACAAATATATCATTACATTATAAAAAATTATCGATAAAACACGAATAAAATTACATTTTCTAGAAATTCTAGCTAGATCGATTTATCGCCTCTGAAACCCCCTATATACTGAATTTCATGAAAATCGTTGGAGCCGATTCCGAGATTCCAACTATATATATATGTATATACATATATATATATATATATATATATATATATATATATATATATATATATATATATATATATTCAAGAATAGCTCATTTAAATATATAAGATTACAAATAACGTATAATTTAATTGTACATTGAATTAATATTTGAATAAATTTCATTGCAACGTTAAAGTATTGTATAACACTTTATTTTGTTTTTATTATTATTATTTTTATTTTTTATTATAATATTATACTGAAATCGTTATCGAATTTGTTTTTTAAACATTAAATAATAATCATCATTTGTTGAATTTGGGTAGATGATTAATACTGAATTTACTATATATCACCCCATGAAACTTAACTTGACTCACAATCTTAACAAATTCCGAGTGTTAAATTAACTCACTCTGAATTGTTTGATTTAAATAAAAGAAAAGATTTAAGTTGTTGAAATTTATTTAATGTGGTTGGCACTGTATAAGAGTTGATAATAGAATGAACTAATAAATGTATATAACAAGAACTGTCTATAAGAGCAACTGCCTAAATAAAAAACAATGATGATCCTTTTGGACGTCGAGACTCCATTCAACAGTTACAAGTTTTTAAATAATATCTTAAATCTCTTTTTTCAAAATGGAAGTTTACATGAAATGTCTATAGAAATAATGAGTAGTTACTGCACTTCTAAGTAGTAATATCTATTATTCACGATGTTTTAACGTGCATATTTTGCATCTTTGGTAAAATTAAAAAAATAACCTTATTACCCTGTTCGTAAAGTAAGGAAGCTTCATATGGAAAGTAATAAACGATTCGACTTTCTTATGAATTCCTTTAAATTCTCATATGATTATTAACTGATTAATGAATCTCAATTAATTAAATAATTTTCGTTAGATTAATTACATACTAAATTGTTACAGGATTAGAATAGAAAAGACTATTCGAGGTATTTATTATAGAGAATTATTTATGATCTAATTAGAGACGTTCACCAAACTTTATTTATTATCGTTACAAAAAAGATATTTAGTTTAGTTTAAATCCTAATAAGTTTATCTTCTACTACGTTCTTATATATATAAAAAAATAGCTGAAAGTAATTAGTAAATTATGTAACTTAAACTAAAAGAAAATAAGGGAAAGTTTATTATGTATCATATTTGAAAGTCATTAGTCCGTATCCTGTTCCAACTTATTATTATTAAAATATTATACAGGACGAGACTCTCTAAACTCATTCATTAAAACTTCGTATATCATATTTTATTCTAGAAGATAATAATACTGAATAATGAAAATATTAAAAATAGTCTTACAGTTTAATTAACAATTGACATTTTAGATACTTAAAGTTCGACCAGATTATCAATTTCAAAAGCTTTGAGACTCGCATAAAGATTGAATGGATATGAATAATTTAGAAAAATATGAAAAGTTTTACCGCAGATATCACAAGAGCAATTGTATCCGAAACCAAAACAGAATTTTTTAATTGAATAAAATTTTTTAAAGAAACTTTATATTTGAAATTATACGAATTGTATTTATACTATAACATGAGTGATGAAAATAGGGTTATGAACGAATGGGCTTGCCAACATAAAAACCATGATCATTTTGAAACCAAAAATCTGAGACGTTTTCCACTTCTTGGGCTTCAGCAATGAAAGATTTAAAAATTCTCATTATTTATTAAAAATTTCTTATGAAAAAGGTAAAAATTTAAATCGAAAAATGCAATCAAAAAATGGTTTCCTCTAATTTGCCTATTATTTTATTTTCTTATTGACTTCTTATTGATAAAATTTCAAAATATTTTAGATTTTTTAAGTTGAGGGTTTATGATAAATCAGAAATATGAATTTAAAATTTTGATTTCCCTTTTTATATGCAGTTTAAGGTATTAAAAAATGAAAAAGTTTAAAATGTATTACAAAATAATTTTTTCTAGATTTTAGGATTATTTCATTTTTATTGATTAAAATGCATATAAAATTAAAGATTAACATTTTTTTATTGCCAACTTTTAAGAAATTTTATAATAAGAATTTTAAGAGATCTTCGATTTAAGCGAACTTCAATTTTACATAACTTAGAAGTTGTTTAGACTATCTATACTAAACTACTATTGATAATTTGTTTATTATTAATGAGAACTCTAGATATTTTGGAATAAATTTCGATTGTTTTTGTATTTTATAAATACGTATTTCGACTACAAAGTAGTCCGAATCAGTATGAATTAGCCAGTTGTAATGATTCTCTGAGGATATGTTACTCGTTGCACGTACAAACCGTCACCAAATAAGCAACGACTAACATCTCAGAGAATCATTACAACTAGCTAATTCATACTGATGAAGACTACTTTGTAGTCGAAATACGTATTTATAAAATACAAAATAATTGCATCTAGGAAATTGGGAAAATTGGGAAATTGGGACTCGTTGCACGAACAAACCGTCACCAAATAAGCAACGACTAACATCTCAAAGAATCATTACAACTAGCTAATTCATACTGATGAAGGCTACTTTGCAGTCGAAATACGTATTTATAAAATACATAATAATTGCATATAGGAAATTGGGGAAAAAATCGAAATTTATACTATTGATAAGTTAATTAAAATTTTTCAATCAAATTTCGCAAAAATTTTTTCAGCCAAGCAAAAATGTTTGGAACAAAAATGACTTGCATGAGTTAAAATTTCATTTTTTTATAAAAGTACTACTTGACATCAAATATTTCTTCCACTCAATTACTTCCCAGTTCGGAAGTATGGTATTAAGAAAATTTTAATTCCTTGTTATGATTTCAATATATTTTATATATGACGACGTATTTCCTTGGAAATTTTTGTTTCGCGTGGCACTCATTTAGATCAACTCACATAACTTTTTAACTAGAGATGGGAGTTTTATTAATTTGCTGTTGTTAGTGAAGATGTTCAGCATGGTCTCATTATAAAAACAGTTCATTTATCAATAACCGTTCTGGATCGGAACTTTTTTCACTTAAATACCGATATCCTGTGAACCATTTAAAATAAAATACTTTTTACATGCATGGTTTGTGTTATCATTCGTAGATTATATTGTATCAAAATCGAACACCCAAGAACATTGTTATTAAATAAATAAATAAATAAATCAAATTCGAACGTAAAAAAAAGTCAGGTTAGTAGTATAGAAAATTGTATAATATAAGAATGTAGAATAGATTTTCTATATTTTCTTTTCACATATACAAGTTGCAACTCATTCGGCAAAGCCGTTAATATTTAAGTAAATATTTTCGATAATGGAAATACCTGCCAAATTAATTAAGCACAATCAATCATAATGAGGAAGTGTCCTTTTTGTGCATGGATTTCAATTTTCTAGTAAAAATTGAACAATAAGGTGAATATTATAAGTGTTTTGTGGTAAATGTTATTACTTTCCTCTTTCCAATCAATCAATGATTTCCAGATCGTTAAATAATATATTATAACAATAAAAAATTTTTGTCATTAGTGATTATTTAAAGAGGAATATTTTGACAAAGTCAGAGAAGCACGAATATCAACGGTTGGAACTAAAACAGAAATGAAATTTTAGCATGTGACTTTGAGATTTATTGGTGAATTCACCTACGAAAAATTTCTATCCCCAGAAATCTTAGTTTTGGCTTCTGTCCGTCTCCTTAGAGTGCCTGTTTTCTTTTTAATGTATCAGTATGCGTGTAATTTTATTGTTATTGTTATTTTTGTTTATTTTTTTAGGATGTCGATCTATTATTTCGAAATTTTTTAGGAAAATATTCTTATAAAGCATATAAATAAGTAAAAAAAATTTGGAAAACGGTTGACCCTAAAGGCCATCCCTGCAACTTCCCGCTAATGTCATACCTAAGCACTTAAAATAAACATATTACAGCTTTGATGTTAAAAAAACACCGGTTGGCGGCAATCGACGTGTTGTTACAAGATCAAGAGCTGATTAGAATTTGAAATCGATTAGTTAAGCCGTTTCATAGTTATTTCAAAAAAATGGATTTTTGCGATTTCTTTCGTCAACGATTTCTCACAGACAAATCGACCGATTTCAACCGGTTATAACAAGACAATCGACGTGTTATTATAAGGTCAAGAGCTGATTGGATTTTGGAATGGATCGGTCAAGCCGTTTAAAAGTTATTTCCAAAAAACCAGAATGCCGTTTGGTGTGCTCGATTCGGTCAAGCCGTTTCAAAGTTATAAGCAATTCACATTCTTACACACACACATACACATACATACAGACGGAGTGACGACTTCTCAGGAGTGTACATGAAAGCTTCCTAGGACCTTAAAACGTCGAGATCTGATGAGAACTCAATTTTTGCAAAACGGAGTGAAACCAATAACTTCCCGATTTTAGAAAATTTTCAATTTTCTAGCGGGAAGTTAAAAATGAAATTTTTCATAAAAGTTTTCTGAACACTTTAGTAATTTAAACCAAAACAAAAAAAAATTTTAATTGTTCTTAATTATTAGAAATATTGATGAACATATATACAAAAAATAGATCCAGAAAAATCGACTTAATTTTTTTGATGTTTGTTTATTAATAGATTTACTTTATTGATAATAAAAAAAAACGAAGTTTGTGCAGTAATTTTGTAGTGATTAACGAATATTTGTTGACTTTAGAAGAAATTGTATCGAAAAAAATAACATTCCGTACTTGGGAAACTATTTTTGAATCGACGTGTGTTGTTTTTTGAATCGAATTGTTGGCCGATAGACTCTAAGAAAATGAAAATTATGATGAAAATACTATCTTTGCTATCTATAATCTTAAAATAACGTTAAATTTTAAGCCAAAATAATATTTTATAATTTTTAAATGAATTTGGTTTTATTAAAAACTATTTTATAAATATTATTGGTTACTGTAGTTCACCCAGTATTTCTAATTCATCTTTTTCATCTTACAAATGATAAAAGCTTTTATATACCTTATAAGATAAAATTATTATATGAATATTAGATGAAGTTAATTTTGTTATTTGGTTTTCTTGTTATAATGTTTTTAATGTAAAATTGGCTTAGAAAATTATATTTATAATGAAAATTATCGAGTTTAAATTTGAATAAAATTAGATGGATTCTAGCTTATATTACGTTATTTAGGTGCTACCAAAAGGCTTATCGGCATTAATTAGCATTATGGCATTAATTAGTCCGCTTGTGCAACCACAAGGCTTATCGCAAGGGAGAGAAACGTATTCTTAGTTCTTAGACCTTCAAATCTAGTATCAGTGATCACGGAATTTACATATATATATATATATATATATTTATATATATACATATATTCGAAAAGTCATTTTTAGAAATAATACTTTCTATATACAATAATATATTTCGGTTCATTGAATCCATAGTCCACTTTTGAACCATAAGACATTATAGACAAAATCCAAAAATATTTGAATTTTTCTTCTTTTCCACAAGTTTTGGTTACAACCAGAATTTCATAGCAAATTAGCTAATAAACACACATATAATTTTAATACAATGTATTACTACGTATGTATTTATACTTGTATTGACTGCATTAAGAGTATTTTACGAATACCAACGACTAAAAGTTAATAAAACATTGATACCGAACCATATTTCCAGTATCTAAATAAATAAACTGTTAGTAGTTACTTTCTCTCATTAATTTTTATCTACATTTATATGTGTTTGAAAAAATACTCCCGCAATATTTTTTGCACAGTTGGTCTCAGATTCAAGACGTTATACTTATATTGTTATTGAATTTTGAATGAATGCAAGTGACCATTATTACTAAAGAAAAAATGATGTGGTGTCGTGGGACACCAGGTAGGAACGAAGTTCCTTCGTCTAATGTAGAATCGAATCATCAAGAAAGATAACCTAGAAAACCTTACTTAACCAATGTAAAATATTTTATATTTATAAATATATATTTATTAATATATTTATTAATAAAGAATAAACTAATACTTACGTATTTAATTCTTTTGCACTGAATAATTTCCCACTATTATCACTGTCAATTGCATTCAAGTCACTTTTTAGTTCACTTGACATTGTTACTATATTTATTATATTTATTATATTCATTACTATATTTATTGCATTGTTACTATAGTTACGTCTCATTTAAAGGTTTTATTCCACGCACTTTTTCTTACGGTTTTACTATCACATTTTTTTCAGTTCGGTCGCGCAGCAAAATTCCTATCCCCTCCAAGCCTGCCGTAAGGAACTTCGTTCCAATAATATAAAAAAGACGTTATTTCATTTTGAATTGCATCTTGTATAAATACTATGATAGTTAAAGGGGTGATTAATTAACCATATAGATATAACAACATTGGATGATATTTAAATCAAATTATTGAAAACAAATTAATATACCTGTAAATTGGAGTATATATACGTTCAAGAATACTTCTCATATATCGTTAACAATCTATTTCCACCAACATATTCTAGGTATACGTAATGGTTTGCCTCTAAACACAGACTAATTTCGTTAATTCACATATACATAATTAAAATTCACTTTCAATCTGACCGTAATTATAACACTGATTGTATTTACACATTGTCCAAAAAACTATGGTAAACTACGGTGAAAGAAGCAGTACTACAGTATGAAAATTATTTGTACCCATTTCAAATCGCCTAATAATTTCCGATATATCGGTAAAAATTATTATGTAATACTTTCACCCAAAGGATATATTATGATAATAACAACCCTTTTTATGATTATAACAAAATAACTTCTACGATAGATGTAGAAAGTTATTAACCATATATATATATATACGAATATATACGTATTCGTGTAAAGTGAACACGGTTGTTTTAGTTAATTATTTGTAAAATAACTATTTGTGTACTGTTGTTTCGAGAGCACATGGTTGGAATTTTATGTTTGTGTCTCAAAAAATTAACTAGTGATTCGATAGTGATTATTATTTCAATCTTAAATTTGTATAAGAAATATCTCATAATTGTTTTTTTGTATACACATTAAAAAATAATTATATGTTGAAAATTTAAAATTCTGCGTTCTAATTTTAAAAGTTCAATACAGAAGTTTAACGGAAAATATAAGTATTTTATTTATCGTTTTTTATGTAAGCTTTTATAAACTTCAAAATGTATAATAGTGGTTAAAGAAGTTTACCCTTTCACGATATTAGCGGGTTAAGGATGAATCACTGACAAACATATTCAAGAGGACTGGGAATATTCATTTTTTATTGCAAATTTGGTTTCTACAAAGAAAAATTTTGCCAATAAAATTCATTTAAAAAAAATAAAAATAAAAACATATTTGACAAATTTTGTAAGAAATGTCAAAGATAATTTGATAAAATTTAATTAATTTTTGCGTATAAAGAATATATGTTCTAATAGCTTACGTTTACGTGTAAACATTTTTTAATAGTTTTATTTATATTCTAATTGTTGATGCATATAAAATTCAAAATAAATTTAAAAAAAGGTCGGGTAATGTTAATGTAAAACTATCGAGACCAACATTGCTATCGACATAGGTGAGACTTTAAAGATCGTCATCATCAGTTAACGTTGTCATTTTAAGTATAATAATTGTTTATGTTAGTAGTTAACATACACCCAAGTATACTTAAGTGCATTTATATGAAAAAAATATATATTTTATTGACTAAGAGTATTGAGGTATATGATATGACTAGAAAATTTTACATTTGATCTGTCTCTGTATTTATCTGTCCATCTAATTATCTATCGATGTTTGTTTCGATGTAACTTTCGAATGCGTAAAATCTAGTAGACACGTTAATTACAGTCAGAAAATAAATTGATAGCTTAATTAAGCGATCAAAAGGGGCCGAAATTTTTAATTACATAATTAGTCTTCTTCTCTATTGGGATATGGTGAAGTTTATAATTATTGTAATACATAAACTAATCATTATACATAGATGTGACCCATATTACTAGCGAAAATTGAGAATAACCTTCAATGAGGTCTAGCGCTCATGGTTTACTAATCCGCACTAGATGAATTTAAAATGTCACTTTGTATATGAATGTAAATCACTAACAATATATGAACCACGTCCATTACACTTTAAAAATGAATAAATTTCGTTTTTTTCCCCAATTTCCTAGATCAAATTATTTTGTATTTTATAAATACGTATTTCGACAACAAAGTAGTCGTCATTAGTATGAATTAGCTAGTTGTCATGATTCTCTGAGGATATGTTACTGGTTGCACTTGCAAACCGTCGCCAAATCAGCAACGAGTAACATCTCCTCAGAGAATCATTATAAATAGCTAATTCATACTGATGATGACTACTTTGTAGTCGAAATACGTATTTATAAAATACAAAATAATATGATCTAGGAAATTGGGGAAAAAATCGAAATTTATTCGAAAAATCTTAGAGTTCTCTTAATAATTATAAAATTAAAAATGAATGTTTAAGGTGTACCTTTCTCGGTAACCCTTATTTAACAAACATTGAAACAATTAAATTGGTGACAATAATATCGTACAAAATAAAATTCGATTTTTATTAAGTATCCGATAATATTTTGAGGTATTGTCAATATTTTTTACTCAAATAAGCGGTAAATTTTCATAGGGTGCAATAAAACGAGCCTCATTCTCCAGATGTTATAGTAGTTTATTTTTTTTGGTCCATTAAACATGAGTGTTTATTTGTGTTTATTGAGTATGTTTTTTCTTCCTCTATATAGAAACAGATAAAATTTCGCTGGTGAAAAGAGGAAGATAAGAAAGAAGTCAAATACTCAGTCACAAGTTTGATTTTTTTTTAAATTAATTCAAATATGTAAAAATTTAGTGTTCCATTTAAACTAATATCGTTGACTAAGATTTAATCTAAAGCCAATTTCATATGATTCAGGTTTTAATTTAAACATTTTTCTTAATACGACATATTGTTCAAGTGTCAAGTTAAGTAATACATCCTGTAGATAAAATATAAAAATAGCTTCTGTTTTTTGTAGTCAGTTAACAAATATGATATTTTCAACATAGTTGTACTGAGTGTATTATTATTACGATTTTATTAAATCACATTTGTTTTATGTTGATTGAAGTTTATTATTTCTAATTTATTTTATGACAACTCAACTCAACACTCTTGTACATACAAACACAACTGGTACATCTCTTTTTGTTACGAGTTATACGAGCAATGTCGCGGATTCTTTTATTTTTATTTTTATAACTATAACAACAAATATAATATGAATGTACCTACCTACTTACGAACGAATGTATATTTTTTACATCTCTAACGTATTACAAGAAAAACAAAAAAAAACTTTTTCTATAAATATTTAATTTTTTTATTTTATTTTTTATATTCGTATTTACGTATTGTAATTTATTATTATTAAAATATTTTAGTATTCAGTAAAAACAGTAACTTTTTATATAGTCGTGTTTTAAGTCTCTTTTTGAAACTGGTTATGGCTCATTATATTCGATGCGTTGCGTCGGCCACATTACGAAATTTTCAAATCATCGTAAAGAAAATTATTAGATCTGTAACCAAAGATTTAAAAAATCGAAAGTTTTTTTTTTTTTGCGTATATTTCCTACGTTGGAACAATTAAGTAAGTTTTGAAAATGATTTATTCAGAGATTTAAAATTCCCAAAACTGTTGCTAAACTATTAAAACTGATAATTTAATTTAATGTTGTTAAATTAAACTATCAATTTCTACTTTTCACATTTAAATTGAAAAATGGGAGTATAATTTGTAAGAGACTGGGTGTGCAACAAAAGTTATCAAAATTTACTAAAAATTAGTTCATAAAAACCTTGGAATGATAAATTGATTGAAAAATTGAAAGTTACAAATTAGCTAAAATCAAAAACAAATTGATGTAGTCGTGAAAATATAAAGGAGTTAGAAAAATTTTTGTTTGGTAGAAAGTCCTGATATATCGTGAAAAAACACATACATAAGGTGAAATTAGCATACACTAGGTGAAGTATAAGAATACGTATATACAAATCGAAAGTTTATAATATGCTTTGTAATAGAATAGCAAACAATACCACCATTAAAACATCGCAATGCGATGATATTTATCAGTAATTGTCTATGAAATTGTGAATTGCTTACTTCAGAAGAATTTTCTTAAAACAAATTTTTGTCATCGAGCATTATTATAACTTCTATTATAACTTTATATTATTACTTTTGAGTTTCAAGTCCACTTAAACCAAAATCTATACTTTTTAAGAGAGATGCCAATGTTTGCATTCGTAAATTTTTTTTTGGATTATCTTGAGAAAAAATAACAATATCAAGACAAGACATTAAACCACTTTCTTTTGGCGCATCTGAATCACGTATCTTAAAACTGAATTAATTTTTATCAAAATCGGTCAAGCTGTTTTTTAATGAGGATAAAAAAAATTAAAAATATCAAAAATGTCCGTAAAACAGATATTCACTAAATTAATGATACAGCTAAAAATCCACCTATAGAAGTTCTAGAAGGTATATCGTTCATGAAAACTTTTGATAACTTTTTCGTAGGTCCCAGAGCTTTCTTAAGTTTTAAGTTGTTCCAGCGTAGCAGGTTTGTTAAATTAGACGTGCGTCTTAAGAAAACTACACAAAAATAAATACAATGGGCGTTAAATCGGTAAAAAATAGTTAATTGTAGCCATTGAATTTGTTTTTGAGAGAAATCAACTCAGATCAGATCTTGATTAAATGCTTCCAGTTTTCTGGACGCTTGACGAAAAATTGCGAATTGTTCGCTCCGTAGGACATATAAATTGATAATAATATTTATACATAATATTTCTTTAAAACTCTATACACAGTTCCTACAGGATTATTATTTCTATCCAACGAAAAATTAGTCAATTTCACTTGGCAAATTTTGTATTTTTATGACTTGATTTTTGGTGCTTGATAATAACTTTTCTAATTGTTTTAGACCCTTTAATTTATTAATGTTTTTAACTGAAATAACTATTAATTCATTGTTATGAAAGTGTAACTAACTAGAGTTATTTTAATGATTTTCCACAAAACTTAATGTACGTAGGCCATAAATTAAATTTATAAATTAAACGCCTACATTTCAAATATACATGTGAATGCAATACAATATCTAGTTAATACGAACTATTACATATAGAATGCGTTGTAATATTAACTTAGTGCGAGCTGAATAATGCTATTCATATTTACCATATAAACTAGAAAATAACGGTAAAGCAAATTTGAAAATGTGTATAGAATTTGGTTAAAATATATGTACATTTAAAAATAATTTGAATATTAGTTGTATTAGGGCTACTTTTTTGTTTGTAGTGGGATCTTCGGGGTATCGTGTCCGGGATCTACCAATTGCTAATCGGCCTTTCAACTACTCAGTATAAACAACCACACAAATACACCACAGGTGCTTGGTAGCTAATGGAGCTGGTAGCTTGGATTAAAAATTGTGCTTATTGAGTTTAAGCATACAATGAATAGAAAAATGGATAGAATTAAAGACATTATACATCTTCGGGTTATCGAGTCCAGGACCTACCAATTGCTAGTCGGCCTTTCAACTACTTAGTATAAACAACCACACAACTACACCACAGTTACTTGGTAGCTAATGTAGCTGGTAGCTTGGATTTTTTGGGTATGTTTAAAGTATTAGGTCCATTTATCTTTGTTTGTTTGTATACTGTGAATTATACTCCAACATATTTGTCTCTGACCGAATTGCCAGCAGATGTGTTAATGTTATCTATTTTTTATTTATATATTCGATCCTTCGACAACTTCGATCTATAGAGGTGCAAAATATATTTCTTCTTCTGTAAAAATAATACAATGTTTTAATACAAGAGTTGTTAAAGATAAATATAAAAGTTGTATCAGCTGATAATTGTATAAGCGTACATAAAGTGAAACAATTCATCTGTGCTCCTAATAATAATAATGAATATTCTTGACACAATTAATACACATTCTAGTTATGCTCTTAACCTTAAAGAAACTACTTTTTTGATACATAATCCTATGAATAATAAAATATAAACTTATCTTATTCAAGTTAAAATTAAATTTTTTTTTTAATTTTTAAATAGTTTTTTAAATCATTCTCTAAGTGTTTTATAACTTGACCGTTATTCAAATAAAGTGTAATCATACCATTTTCATATAGTACCAAAAATGTGTATCATATGTCGGATTATATTAATTTTAGTTTAAATTTTGTAACGCTAGAAAATATTCAATTCACGGACACAATTTGATATAGATGTTCATAGAATGAACTAATTATTTTATTTCCGCATGTCCGTACGTTCGACTGTTTGGTTATCATCAATGATACTCAAAAACAAAAGAGATAGCGAGTTCAAATTTTGGTAAATATTTAAGACATAAAAAGTGAGTTTAAGTAAAGGAATGAGCATCCATTGGATCCAATTTAAATGAGTTTGACAAATAATGTTTGTTTTTTAAAAATAACGTTTGTTTGAATTGCTTAGATTAACCACAATATTAGCTTAAAATCACCTTATAAGCACATATATTACCAATACACATTATTATGAATTATTTTATTAATGTTAATCATAAAAATGGTTCAAATATTAATATTTAACCATATTTTTGTTTTTATTTTGACTTGTTGATATTTGGGATATCAATATAAAAGTCAACAAGACAACAGTTTTCGTTGTGATCGTTTTGATAAAGAATTCCGATAATTTTCATGAATGAAAATTAAAAATTTTCATAAAGATCACATTTTTAAAACCAAAGTGAATATCACAATTTATCCACTTTTTGCTGATTACCGGGCTATTTAATGTTTAAAAAAATTAATTCGATAAGTTCATTTAAAATATTAAAATTAACTTATATTTTTAAGTAATATGTACAAAACAAATTTTGTAAAATTAACACTTTTTCTACATAAAACTTTTGTATTTCAGTATTTTGTATATTTATTAAAATTTTATATATATAATTTAAAATGTAGACACATTTATAAAAAAGAAAAACTATTGAAATAATTTATGATTTTTAGAAGCAATCACATTTATTTTAAAATTTTAAGCTGATTGGAACTTTTATAAATCTTCTTAAAACTAAAAAATACATCGGTTTTAATAAATATTTTTTAGTAAGTTTTAATAAAAAGCTTTAAAGTGGAAATTAATATGAAGAAATTTGTTCAAAAATTGGCTCAACATCCTCATCCTTAATATATAATCTATATTTAACATGATTCCATTGAGAGAAAGCGGTGCTGTATTTTTGGTCACTTGAATACTTCCAGATACTTAAATGCTATCTATATACAGCATTAAGTTGCTTCAATTGTAAAGTTATGGTTTTAAATTAAAAATATATATATATACAAGTGGAGATAACAACTAATAGTGTTTATTGTTTAAATAACAAATATGCAATCTAACTTTGAGCTGAAAAAATGTTTCAAAATAATGGTTCATAAGTTAAGTCATGAATGCATTGGGCTAAATTGACAAATTTTGTTGATTCACGAACTTAAACTAACTTTTAAGATTTATAATATGCCATCAAAATTTCAACTTGTTAACTCGATACGGTTTTGATTTTCATTACAGACAGGTACACCAAAAAATTTTGTTTGTGCCTTCAATAATTTGCTAGCGCTACAATTTTTACACCAAATTTAATATAACTTGACATGTTCCCTATATATCAAGCTAAATTCTTGTTAAGGGTATTTTATTAATGAATTAAGGACAGTTATTATTGGTATGTCTGCGTATTGGTGTGACTCATGTTTTTAAACAAAAAACTACATAGATAAATTTCTTTTAAACTTAATAAAAAGCTAATCTTGAAAAAGTGTTTATTTTTATAGTCGATATACAAAATATGTCAGAGTATATTATTTTTAATCTACAGTTTTGAACGCTAAGAAATATTGACCGCACTTACAAAATTTTGGTAAAGGTGTTCATAGTAAAACCTAATTAGTTTATTTCCGATTGTCCGGCCGTCCGTCATCATGAAAACTTAAAGCCAAACAGAGATATTGGGCTGAAATTTTGGTGATGTATTTTAAACTTAAAAAGTGAGTTTATGTACGTCAGTGAGCAAAATCGGTCCGTTGGATGCATTGGATCCAACTTTTAAACTATAAGAGATATAAGAAAATTCAAATGCAAAAAAAAATAATTATATTTTTAAAACATAAAATTTCCGTTTGAAAAATTCATTTGTAAAATGTTAGGATTCTCTACAATTTAAGCTCAAATTAAGCGAATTATCAAATATTGGTAATTATAATACATATTATTATACATGTACACAATATATAAATGAATAGACTGGATATTTATATTACTATATGAATGCAAAACTAAAATAGTCCTTACATTGAAATCCAAGCATATGCCAAGTATCTAAATTGACTATATTAGTTGTTATCCTCACTTGTTATAAATGATTAATGTTTATAATTAATAGCATGGTACTTTTCCGGTAGTTTTCATGTTATAAGTGTTCTATTTCAAATACATCATGGATGTATGATGTATTTGAATAATTTGCAATTATGATAAACGATATGCCAATACATTCAAAATGCATATGCCATTATATTCTATACTAATTAAGTAACAACTAATGTTGCAAATTGTAATAACATAATTTACTCATGGGTGTGGTTATGGTGTGGTGTCATTGTAGTGTTGGGTGTTGATATATGCGTGAACGTATATGTAAACGTAACTTTATACTAAATTAATCTTCTATTAATAATTAACGTCATATCTATAATCTATTACCTGACTACAAGGTTCAACACTTGATAAATTACTTTATTTCGTATGCACTATTAAATATTCATGTATGCTTTTGACTTGAGGATTAACAACAAACATTTTGTTTCAGTTATGCTATTCATGCAAAAAATAAATGAATACATTAATAATTTACACAATCATGAGTATAAAATAAACAAGTTTTTGGTCTGCATTGATAATGTACTCGAGAAAAATGTTTGTACCAACTCTGACCTTCTTCAAGGGAGAACGGGGTAATCCGATCACTTATGGAAAAATGTGAATAAAGTAAAAATTTTAAACGATATATTTATTTAAATCAATTTATAACAACACATTCTGTAACAAACAATCTTTATAATTGATAACTTTTTTATGGCTTTGGTATAAAAAAGGTAGCTTAGGTTTACAAAAACAATATGTTATATCGTTAACCACACACGGTTCATGGCTACCACACATTACACAACGAGTATGACCAGAAACACACATAAAGTGTCTGAAATTTGAAAATGGTATTTCCATGAGTTTCGCAAACTTTTCTCATATCAAACAATATTTTTACGTCAAATTCAAAGTAGTCAGGTTAATTCGTTTTATTGTTGAAAAATTGTATTAAAAATGATTAATTGAATGTTATTAATTAATTAATTTTTTTTAATGTATATTTGATCGCATAGTATATTGAATGAACACTTAATCGATCGATGCGCCACGAGTATCTAAAATTGTCCGTTTGTAGTTAGTATTTAAGTCATGAAAATATTCAATTTGCTTGATCTTAAGCAAATGTCATTTCTATCTCAAACATAAAAATATTTATTTATTTTTTCTATAAACATGTCAAAATAAAGACATTTTGAAAAAATGAAATGGAACACAGAAACTTAGGACAAAGCTATAAAACTTGTCGATGTGAGTATATTATTAAGATCGAGCAGGAAGGATCGAGCATTTGAAAAAAGAGTTCCCGGCAACTCCTGGTACTCAAAGAGATGCTGTTTACAATATTCAATTTTATAGTACTCTGAATATCTTATGTATATCGGATCTTATTTATAAAAACCAGTCACAGAATACAAACGATTTATTTATAGGAAGAGGAAAATATATTTGTATTTAATACGTTCGTATTTCCTTAATAGGATGTAATATTTTTTTTTTGTCTTTGTTTTTTTTATCCTAGTTTTCTTTCTTGTACAGATGTAAGTGAATAAAATTTATTTTAGAGCTTTTTAAATTTAAGTGAAAAAATATTCAGTCGCGTTTTGTGATTTTTATTAAGGGGTAAACGATTTTTATTTTGGATACGTCACGTATGATCGCAGCGTTACCATCATCGCCAAGTTGTGTGTGGTCCATCATCCATCTGATTACATATATCTATATACATCAACGAAGTCATTGGGTATCTAATGAGGACGTTTGTAGAGGTGTTCAAAAGAATCTCAAGTTTTCACTTTAGTATTATATGTATTTGACTTTAATTTTGATGTAAAACGGATTCGCTAAGTGCACAAAGCAGTGAAAACAAAGGATTGAAGTCTAAATTAAAATAAATTCGTTATACTTTTTTGTCGTCTATATATATTTACTCATCAACAAACATCATTTCAACAGAGACAGACTAACAAATATCTAAGTTTTTTAAAAGTTAAAAAAAAAAAAAACACTGTATTATTAATAAGTACTACACTGTATTATTATGTTTTTATTTATTTATTTTTTTTGACAGATTAATATGAGGATATGGAAGACATTTTTTTCTCCATATATAACAGTTTTCACAGTTCGTGTTGTATACCAACAATTTTGTTATAAGAAAGTAGAATTTAAATTATTCTCCCCGGTACCGGGTTTCAAGTTAAATGAAAAAAAAAATTATTTTGGTTAATAATAATATAAAATGTAAAAGTATGAATTATGTATGAAAATATGTAAATAAAAAATTTATTTTCAATGTGTTTATAAAAAATCTAAATCCACCTTGCAATATTAATAACTTCAAATAAATACTTATTATATGTAAATAAAACGTAAAAATTTTTAAATTTTTAATTAAAAATAGTAAAAGTAAAAATATTTAAAAATTTACTATTAAAAAACAAATAAAAATAATAAATTAAAAAAATTAAACTGGTATTGATTTTGATTCAATACGCCTCCAATTGTCCAGTAATCCATTTCCCATCGATTGATAGTAAAAGTTGTTTTTCCTATACTGACAATGTATTATACATGTCCTCAACATTTAACTGTTTTACCGCATATTTAAATCACAAAGCTGATTACTAACTTGTTTTTTTTTTACTATCCTATACTATTTAGTTCTCAAAAAAGTTAAAGATCTTTTAGAAAATGAACCATTTAAATAAACTAAGTTGCATACATCAGTAGAATTATTACTTGGAGTAATGATAGATATTTTAACTGAACTACCCATACAGGAAGCCCCAGAGTTGAACGACGGGGCCATGACTGGGACATTATTGGGAAGCCCATCTTGGCAAACCTTTACAGTCCCATGTCCGGGCCATAACTGGGTAATTAATCTTGGCCATTCCAATGATTACCCAGGCTTGGGCCAAGATTGGAAAACCTGGCCTTGGCCAAGCCTAGACTCACCCTAACTTGGGCCAAGTTTGCGTAACCTAACCTCGGCCATTGGATGGTAGCCCTAACATGGGCCAAGACTGGATAACCTAGCCTTGGCCAAGTCTAGAGTAGCCCTAACTTGGGCCAAGTTTGCGTAACCTAGCCTCGGCCGTTGGATGGTAGCCCTAACATGGGCCAAGACTGGATAACCTAGCCTTGGCCAAGCCTAGAGTCACCCTAACTTGGGCCAAGTTTGCGTAACCTTACCTCGGCCATTGGATGGTAGCCCTAACATGGGCCAAGACTGGATAATCTAGCCTTGGCCAAGCCTAGAGTAACCCTAACTTATGCCAAGTTTGCGTAACCAAACCTCGGCCGTTGGATGGTAACACTAACATGGGCCAAGATTCGATAACCTAGCCTTGGCTAAGCCTAGAGTCACCCTAACATGGGCCAAGTTTGCGAACCTAACCTCGGCCATTTGATGGTAGCCCTAACATGGGCCAAGACTGGATAACCTAGCCTTGGCCACGCCTAGAGTAACCCTAACTTATGCCAAGTTTGCGTAACCAAACCTCGGCCGTTGGATGGCAACCCTAACATGGGCCAAGATTGGATAACTTAGCCTTGGCCAAGCCTAGAGTCACCCTAACTTGGGCCAAGTTCATGTCACCTAACCTCGGCCGTTGGATGGTAACCCTAACATGGACCAAGATTGAATAACCTTAAATAACTATCTTAAAAGTATACGTGCTATATGTGACAGATGACAACTACAGTTTTGTATTAGGATGTGTCATATGCTATACTTTGATGGCGGCAAGTGACAATTTTTTTTATTTTATTTTGTTTTATTAACCAAAAATGTCTAGTTCCTATTCCCGAGTAAAAAAGTGGCGTGCGTTACACAAAAATGAAAAAGTTTCACTTGATAAAAGTGAGCCTAGTGAATCATGTAAACCTAACCTAACTGTTAACACGTGTGCAAGTGAAAACACTAGCGCTTCAGAACAATTACGTTTAGAAGTAAATAGTGTATTTAATAGTGTTATTGAACAAGATTTGGATGGAATCAGTGATAAAAGGATCAACAATGTTTATATTGAGGATACTTTTGAAGATGAGCAAGTTTTAGATGACGACATAACTAATTTACTACAGCAAGATAAAGAAGAATCTACAACTAAAAAGACACTTAGTGATAAACTTCGTTGTTGGACTTTAGATAATATAAATAGTTTGAAATTTTGAGTAAAATAAATATATTGTTCATTAATTATATGGATTATAAAAAGTAAACACATTTATACCCGTATGACTATTTATTCAATATATTAATTATTATAACTATTATTATTATTTTTACATTGGTTAATCCTCGGCAGTCAAACATGGGCCAGTCGTGGCAGTAATGCGTGGGCCAATAGTGACAACCAAACATGGCCCAGTTTTACCTAGCCTGGGCCAAGATGGGCTTACAAGCTTGGGACAGTCTTGGTTAGCAAGCATGGCTCAGATCTGGCCACCACGCATGGGCCAGCCTTGGAAATAATGCCTGGGCCAATGGTAACAACCAGGCCTGGCACCCTGTTATCATCCCCGAGTTTTACCAAAGCTGGGCCAAAGCGGGTTTACAAGCATGGGCCAGAGATGGACAGCATTGCGCCAAGCGTGGCCCATATCTGGCCCCGTCGTATTTTCCTGTATGGGTAATAGCAATGAGTTGAATGTAAAAATTATAAATTTTTAATATGTTGCACTTCCATTAATTTAAAACTTTAAAGAAACCATTGTTATTTTATAGTTTTACGATTTCACTTCTATAGGCAGATATTCCCTATGACTGTCAAATTTTTTTAAATTTATTTACGTAAGTGATTTATACTTTCCTTTTTTCTTAATTATTAAATTGTATACTATGTCTGGTTTTTGTAAAATGAATGTTATTCTAATTCATTTATGTCCATAAATATTTAATAATAATATGGATAAGTAATATGGAAACTTATAAAAGACATGAAAGTGTAATTTCATTTTCATAAGTTCCTTGTCTATATAATTTTTTCACCTAAGTAGAACGTCACTGAATGACGTCAATGAATTTTTAATTTTACTAAACAAACAATTTTAAATAAAAATTTATCCCAAAAATCAACTTTTATAATCATTTTACTATAAATTCTCTTTACTATAAAATAATATAGAATTACGAAACATACAAGTTCTCTATTATAATTCTGAATATACACACATGCCTTCTGTTTATATTATACTTACGTAAAATTTCAATTTTGAATCGAAAAAAAAAAATTAATTTTACGGTAACGTGATGGTTGTCTAACAACGACTTAGTTTTTGTAAAACAATTATGTTAAACGAACGACAAAAACATATTTTCTTTAACGAATTTAATGAAATAAAATAATAAAGTAATTAATGATCAATTATGAACAATTTCGTTAATTAATTTATATACAATTAAAAGTGATTATGTTACGAAAGGCACTACGTTTGATCTCATATTTGATGTTATTTTGTGTTTGAAACAATAATTCTTATATCATTCATCAGGTAGGCCAAAACTTTACGTATTCAAATATAAAACCCACATAAACAACTTCACACAGTCAAACAAAGCCTTTTTTCTGATAATTTTTGTCAAAATTCTCTCTCAATCAGTATTTCTATTTGGTTTGGATCAGTTTTTCGATAAAGATACTAGCTTTTGGTATTAGTAAGCGAACTTTAGCTGCTGGATACCTTTTTGAACTTTATCTACTACATGCATGGTTGGGAGTAAATCTACTACAAGAAGCAAAATCGAAGCCAATAATTTAAACTACAGACAAATAGATACCTAAAGTTAGTTATAAAAACACTCATAGAGCAAAAGTCAGTGACAAATTTTAAGTTGAATATTAAGTTATTTCATTAATAATCAAAATACTACTTCTTCCGAAACGTGAAAAAAGGTTAAAAAAACTACTTATAATACATTATCAGATTAGAAACATAATGAACAACAACCTGGAGTTTGATATTTTAAGAATTTTCATGTTGTCTTTTTTTTTGCGAATATATCCATCGAAATGCATATTTTTATCCGGTCATATTCCTATTAGTAGAATAAGAAAAAAAAATCTATAAATGATCTGCTTTTAAATGCAATTTGAAGTTACGGAAATTAATTAGTGGGAAACTTATCATCGTGATACCCTGTGGTATAAATTGGAACTTGAGTTTGTAGGATAAAACAAGGACGATTCGACTAGGAGTAGTAAACAAAGCGTGGTCTGTAACATGTTTTACCAGCTCTTAACTCAGTTTTATGGAAACAAATGTCTTAACCCATCCGTTGTTCAAATATAAGTTCGATTTTTGCCCATGGATTTTATTAGTATAAACAATCAGTATGTGTGCTGCTATACTAGAGTACTATATTCGTGGGCATTTCTACGTATTTCTAAGTCAGTTTGATATTGATGCTAACACAAAAATTATTAAATTTTTTAATCATTGTAGATAGAAATTATATGTAAAACATGTGTATCTAATTGTATCTGCATTTTTATAAGATTACAAAAACTGCTTATTTTTCACTTTTCATGAAAAGTGCCATTCGTAATCATTGTAATTCCTCTGAAAAATGCAGCAAGAAAAAATATTATTGATCATGTCCATATATTTAATTCTGATAAAGTGAATAGTGTTGAATGTAGTGTTGTGTATAAAATTCTCGCATATGGCAGCATCGTTGACTGAACGTATTGAGGTCGATGGTATAACTAAACAATTTTGCATTGCGTTTGTATCCATCTACCTTTGATTGTTTCGCTGTAACTTTTGAACCCGTGCTACAATTTTTATAAAATTTCTAGACACACTTATAATACCCTGGAGTTTTACGGTATTTTAGCCCAATTGGTCCATCAGAAGCCTCAAATGAAAGTAGGATCTTAATATTCCTAGTTCATTTTTAGATCACAAGGTGGCGAAATATTTAGCCACACTTCTTCAAAATATACAATTTAGAATATTATCCATTCTGTCCTTAATTGTTAAGTTACTATTCGCAATATGGTGCTTTAACTACTTTTCTGGCGAAATTTTCTATTAGTTAAACTTTAATGAGAATTAATGTGATTTTAATTGCTTTTTATCACTGTGATACCATCTTTAAATATGTACAGAATATATAAAAATTTCGCAAAGAATATGTTCGAATTATGTATAAAAATATTTCGAGGCTTACGCAACACCTTTTACGCAATTATTTTTTAAACAAATAATACACAACGTCTGTTCGCTGTCACACATATAATTCATCACATTTGTTTAGAAATGACATCAGTAAAAATTTTAATAAAGATAACGAAGACCTACTTTCAATGAATAAGCTGAAAAACTTTACTACACTACTCTAAATTTAATAATATTCAAATTTTGTAATATATAAACATTCTAGTTGGTATGTGACACGATTTTTTATGTGCAACATACAAAACAGAATGGTCTGTCAAAATTATCATATAAAAATAAAATTATGTAATATGTGAGAATAATCACTCTTTAAAATTCGATTAATTCATAACTTGGAAATTAAATAAAAAAGAGTTCTTCTAAGGCATGATATGCTTATTCGACAATCTGTCATTAAGAATCATTTAGATGAACCCAAGATCGAAAATTACTCCAGGGTTATAAATTAATTATTTAAAAATGGTTAGTGTTCTGAGTGATTTAATTGTGTAATATCCCATTTATCAATTGAGACACACAGCGCACGCAAATAATTTCTAGCGTTTTAGATAAATGCCGACATTTTGTCAATATATATATATATATATATATATATATATATATATATATATATATATATATATATATATATATATATATATATATATATATATATTGTTGATTCAGGAAAATAAGAATTGAAAAAAAAGTAAAAAACAATCAGAATAATAAATCAAGATATAACTTGGAAGTAATATTAATTAACTTAAGAGGTCGAAATATTTGTTGCGCTTACAAATTAATTTACAAAGTTTAATATACATGTACAAGAATGTACAATAATGTTTTTAGTGATGCACACTGTATTAATTTGAGTATGTCACATGATATTTTATAGTAACAACATATATAAATTTGCATGTCACAACCATATTTCATTTAAGTATTTAAATAAGCGAAAGTTTTTTTTATGCTTCCTATATGAAATAAAAAATCATGTAATTTAGCATTTAAAAATCATTTTGTCATTACATTTACAACCAACGCACAAAATAAAAAAATAAATTAAATAAATTAAAAAAAAAAAAGAAAATACAAAAAAAAAAACAAAGGAATAAGCCATATCTCAACTATGTTCTAATAGGTTTATATTTACTTGTATTTGCCTGGTTGGTTAATATAACTCAATAAATACACACATAAACATTTCACTATCCACAAATCTAATTCTTTTCAGAAATTTCTACAGTTATAACATAAGCCAATGTAAGTGCAAAACGACGGAATTGAGTAATGATGAATTGATTAAAATAAATTTTTTGTTGTTGAATTTATAATGTCATATACTATAGAGTATACCAATTGCCGTGATATTAAAAATGGGTGGTCCTCATCTAAAGGATGAAAACGTCTTCATCTGAAGGATGAAAAAACCACATGAAGGATGAAATCAATAAGGAAACTAATTTCAAGCAAAAAATGTTCTATAAAGTTTTCTCAAAAAGTGAATACTGTTTTAGTTATCCGTGTTCAAAAAGGCCGATTCAACATTGGAATAAACCATATAATTTATTGAAAAATATAACAGTTTAAAATGGTTTCTATAAAAAATAGTATAAAAATATATCATTTCTGTAAATACAATATTATTCAAATTAAAACTTGTTGAAAATGATATTTAGTTCAACCAAAATTTAAATACTGACAAAAGAAATTAGAGAAAACTTGAAGTTTTTCGAAAGTACTTTAACAGTTATCCAAAAGGAATTGCCAATAATTTCATTTATCAAATTTTTAAACAAGTATTTTAGCCAATGGTGATGCATTTTTGGATAATTTTATCTAAGTGCCAATACCAGATACTAAAATTTTAAACTGTTTTATAAAAATATCTGTTTATTTAAAATTATTTTTCATCTGCTTAAAAAATTATAGTTCATTTTTATTATCTTTGTAGATAATTAATGATTATAATCCATTTAATTTTAGACGTTTCTCTACCTCTTAAAGTATGTTAAAAAAAAAATTGGTTAAAGATTAAGGAAGTTATCGTTGAAAAACGAATCAAAATTTGCTGTAAAATGAATATACTATACTACAAATAACGTTAATTACATGACAAATTCTTGGAGAAAAAGGTTGAAAAAATGTTAAGAATTAAACATAAAATATATTGAAAAAAAAAAAAAATTGAATTCCTATTGAATTCGACCATAACTGGGTTAGTGAAAATCTTATTCAATATCCTTATTCTATATTAAGATTGATACCAATAATTTTCACCAAATATAATCCAAATTATTATAACGTTCTGGATGAGGTTAGCTTTAAATCTTATATCATAGTCACCGTACATCATATTTTTATTTCACAAAATTTAAAAAGAAATTTAAATTATCATTATATACCATTGTTTTTAATAATAATTCATATTTCAATTGCTTTGATCTTTTGTACAATTTTCAATCCAATAATTACAACTTTCATGTAATGTCATTTTTTTTAATTTTTCCATTATTTTTATTATTATTTACAAGAAAAATTACCATCTTACGAAAATAATTTTGTGAGCTTTGCTCTATCTCTCTATGTTATGACTTACTTTATGATAGTAACATTGTTTACCGTAAATCGATAAGGTTAAAAAAACATCACATGATGCTTATGTTTTATTATAAACATTACCTTAAGCTTTGTAGTATTTTTATTACTAACGTAATCTAAGAACACGTCATGCCAAGCTTTATTTAATTTATAAGGAAGTAAAAGCACCTATTTGTTCTGTCAAGTAAAAGCTATATTATTACATCTTCTCTTTCGAGTAGATATTCAATTTTAAAATGAAACCATATATTATACTTTAATACATATTTTTAAGGAGGTCAGTTGAACATTACAGTTGCTGAAGTTGTGAATTCGAAATATTTAACTCCTGAATTCAACAGACTAATTGTGATAGTTCAGCATAGGGTGAAGAACAATTGAAGAAGAATTTGAGTTTTGTTATTACAGTTGAATAAATTTTCAATTAGATGTTTAGATGTAAAAGAATCAGTTATATTTATAAATTAATATTAATTTTTTAATTTCATCGAAAAAACACGTACCTTGACGCAGTTTATCGAAAATAATTCTTAAATCAAAATATAAAGGATGAAAACTTACTCGCTGGCAAATTCATTATTATATATTTTTTAATATGCACAATATCAAATTAAGATAATGAGGTAAGTTAATGTAAAAAATGTACCAAAATAAAAATTTAATGTCATTATAAACAGCATAAAATAAGATAAAAAAATTAGTATTTATGGTCAAAAATTTGAGTAGTATTCATTATAAATCTTATATCTATAGTAGTACTCAACTGACCTCCTTAATGTTATTCGATTCGAACACCATAAATCACATCAATAAGAGTAAAAACTAACAAGCTATCAGATTTATATTTCTTAATAAAGAGATTTCAAAGTCGAATTTCAACTAATGAAATTTGAATCCACCTTTAGCTCTTAATTGTGCATATAAACTGTTTTTAAAGGATGTTAAAGTGAAAAATGAAAATTTCGGAAAAACGTAATGTAAGGTGCTAGTTCACACGTTACCATACATGTGCCGATTAAAAGTGAAACTTCATTCAATTATATTAGTAACTTCGAATAATACAATAAAAAATTTATACAAGTAACAGATAAAGAATTTTCTTTAGTCTCAAAAACATATTTTCAAATATTTATGCATTCGAAATTTCAAATTTTTACATATGATTGTAAACCCGATTACTTTTAAATTGATACTCCCTACTTTGATACTCCGTATTCTGAAGGAATTATTATTTTGAACAATTTTTAATGTCCGAAATTCTAAAACCTAATATCCACTTCTTTATATTTCCTACAAACTTTTTCTAGACAGTAAATAAAATATCAACCCGCCCAATCACAATATTCTAATATTTTGTTAAAGTTTTATAAAAATTTTCACCGACTTATTATATATAAACAAAGCTACTTTCAAATTAAAAACCGATACCTATTTATGTTTTTCTGTTTGAAATATATCTTTCTTTTTTCCTTACTACGAAAGAGGATGATAATGCGGAAGGTCAAATTAATTACACAAAAATTTGACGCAAATTGAGCTGGTGATATAAAACTGGTGATAAAAATACTAATAGATATCCATCACTTCTTTTTTCCAAAAGCATTTTTGAATTTTTATTTAAAGCTATCGAAATTGCTTTTTTGTTTTCAATGCGTACACCTTTCTAAAAATAATTATTATTTTGAAAATCTTAAAATATACTAAACTAAAGTCATTTTGTTCACCACATAATACTTCCAATTCGGAAGTAATAACAAATTAATAGAAATTAATTTCAAACAGGTAGTTTAAATATTCTTGCACGATATTTTCCTAATTGTTTATATAAAATTAAATTCTCTGTTTGAATTTTTTCAACTTTAAAATACAAATAAAACATTTAAAATTAAACTCCTACGTTTCAGATAATTTGGCCTGATTTAATTAAAAATTATAAAATAATCAATGAAATTAATAATAATAACTTAATTAACAATAATAATAAAATATTTAAGTTGATAAAGAGAAACAAATATTAACTATTTCTAAGTATTCTTTGTCTATTGAAGTTTATATGATTACCAGGTATTTTAAATAATTGTTTCTATAATATATAAAAAAAAAGTTTCAATTTTTATCAAATTTCAATGAGATTGATTTTATACATGGGTGATTTTAAACTTTATAATTAATAAAATGTTGTAAAATAATAATTTTGAATCAAGAAAATTATTTCACAAAATCAAAACTTTTTGATAACCTTTAATAAGTTATAGTGCAGACTCATTTTTACATTTGATAGACTTTCAATAAAATTCATTTATAAATTCTCATCTCTACATTTTGGTTGCAAATTCGTATTTTATAAGCGAAAAATTAAATTGTCACTAAAAATGTTTTTAATTTTTTTTTTTTTTTTTTCAGAATCGCAAAAAATTAAAGTATTTTTAACGACATGAAATCAAAAGTAATCTGTCTCCAAATTATGTAAAAAATTAGTTTT
The DNA here is from genome assembly GCA_020423425.1 of Chrysopa pallens. Taxonomy (NCBI): domain Eukaryota; kingdom Metazoa; phylum Arthropoda; class Insecta; order Neuroptera; family Chrysopidae; genus Chrysopa; species Chrysopa pallens. Next base: position 92,064,860 of record CM035592.1, read on the forward strand.
TTATTATTAGTTTTGAACGACATAAATTTGTAAATTAAAATAATAGATGCATTTACCATTTTTGTACGCTGCAATAAATATTCAACGTCTTCAACATTTAACATTTAATTTTACGTAATGTCTGTTGATGTTTTACTTTTCACTAAAAAGTTGTTGGGTCTCTTAAATATGAATATAAGATAAAAAACATAGTGTTCGATTAATAAATAGGAAGTAGACGATTAAATAAATGTAATTTAAAAAATTTTTGTTTGAAAATTTCAACAATTACACTGATTTTTTTGGTTTTTTTGTTCTTCATATGTCAACTTTATAAAAAAACACTCGGTATCACCACCCACCATTCTTCATTACAGAATGAGAAAGTTTTTTATTTTATATTTTTTCACAAACATTTTAAAGTTATTCAATTATCAAATTGAAGTCACTTTAAATATAAAATCTCACTCACTTATTTCATCATCGAGCAAAATCGTATTTAATGTTCAGAATGTGTGAAATGATTTTCATAAATTATTTATGTTCAACATAACAACAACGAAAAATTTACGTTTATATAATAAGTTAAGGGGTAATAAATAACGAAGTTCTTCTCATATTATCCACATAAGAAGCAAACGTGTGCTTTCAGAAATACAATGATACGAATCTTGAATCCAATACTCAGAAAATTAGACAACTGAATATGGAGTTAATTAATTCTTTTATACAGACAGACATATCTTGTCTGTAGTAAAAGTAATAGTGAGTAGTGGAGAAGGAACAATCCGGCCTCTATTTAAGACTTTTCCAGGCGTTATCGACCCTTATAATTATGCTTTGAGCTAGATAAAACGTGATACACTGAAATCTACAAACAAGAAACTATGTTTTACTTATGATTAAATAATATATATGTATACTTTTCTATGAATAATTTTGTGGCTTAAACATGCTCTTAAAAGTCCGGAACTTAAAAATATACTTGATAGAAATTAGATGTTGATCTTTAGAGGAAACCTGTGGTCTCACGACACCTTAGAACCTTCAAATTTATTGCAAAATTCAAGCAATTCTTACGGTAAACAGTAATGTAAGCACATATATTTTTTTGAACGTCTTGTTTGCTGTTTACATGTATTGTTTTCTTAAATCTTCTATTTATTGAAACAAATAAATTTAAATAATGCTTTAAATTTTAGTAAAATTTACGCATGCTCTTTTAACTGAACTTTAAACATCTGTCGATATCTCGGAAGTATTGTGTTTCTTGTGTTTCTGTTTATATATTTTTGCTTTTTTACTTGCCTGCCTGTCTGTCGGTAAGTTAATAATTCAAACGAAGCGGAAGCTCATTTATAAACATTACATCTATCAATTACTATTCCAAGGAGCAGTCGTTCTTTTTTCACTTACATGTCGAAATATTTGAGCCATTTTAGCTATTTTGAAGAAATTAATAATTCAGTTTATTTGTGTTAAAATCGATTAAAAAATAAAATATTAGCTAATCAGTCTAGCCGGGATAGTTATTTAATTAAATATATTCAATAATTGGTAGATTCACTTAAATGACGATATACCGTAAAATAATCCAATTTACCGTAAAATAATCCAATTTTGATTAAATTTTGTAAATGCACGCTTAGTATACTTTTCTATCAGTGATTTGTTGAAATAAATAAATATTGATATTAAAAATAATAATATAAAAAAAATCATAATCTAACATAAAATTGTGAAGAATAAACTTAGCGTATCTAACTTACTGCAACCTAAAGTTTTATGTGATTGTAAAATATAAAAATTGATTTTTTTCACCTCATATCTAAATTGCAACTCATTCGGTGAAGACGTTCCGGGCATATGCCTGTTTAGCATACAATAAAAGTTCAGAGTCCATTATTGGCAGGGTTTCTGACTTATTTTAAGATGAAAGAAGAGCTTAAATTTCATTCAAAATTAACTTTTACTTGTGCATCTGAATTAGTGCATCTGTTCTATGCTTTATAAAAGTTGGATTACTTTAATTATTAACATTAACATGTTTTGTGTCGTTACTTCAAATTTTCATCTTAATTTTGAATCAATATGTCTACAAAAGACCTACAAATACTAGTGTGATGTTCCAACTTTCTTCAACATATTTTGTTTTCAGATTTAATAACATCTAGGAAGTGGAAGATGTATAAAGTAAAAATTTAATAAAATTAACTAATTAACGGAACCATAGTAACCAGTGATGTAAGCGAAGTATATATTATTATTTAAAAATTGTAATTCAAAAAAATCTTTTAGTCCACGTGTTGACCGTTGCATGGTTTCGAATAAAACGAATGTATACAGAAAAAAATTGTTTTCGACCTAACTTTTTTGTCGAAATTATGTAGCTTGATGTTGAGTTACTTTTGGTTTTACTTAAGTTTTTTCGTCTCTGGTTTTTTTTTTTTTCATATAATAAAAAAGTAAGATTAAATTAATGTTTAACAAAAACAATATTTAAAATAATGGAGATATTTTAAATATAAAATTAGTTATTAAAAAAAGTTTAAAGCAATAAGGTTCGTTTAATCCCGCCAGAATCGTTGTATCGGTGACAAAATACAATTTTAATCTAGAAATTTTATTTACGCGGATTAAAACGACTTCCAAATGAGTTCTTCAAAATGAAGAAAAATTTTTACTGCGTGGCATTTATCGTTTATTACAAATTAATGATTTGTTGTTCATTTCCATAATAATGAATTTTAATTTGTTATAAATAAAGACCGTTGCAACTTTCGAACAGTACACTAACTACGCTTTGAGAGCATTAGAACACTTTTGAAAATATGTTCTTGTAATTATGTTGAATTTTTTTTGCCTTTGCAAATTTACTTAATTCTTTTAATAGTTATATGAATAGACTTACTTTTATCATTTGTATTCAAAACACTCTGGGTTGTCCATTGACACTCTGTAGAAAAATAAAATTAAAACATTTTCTGTTTATATGTTAAAAATTTGTAAAAATAATAAAAATAGCTCTTTCGGTATCCCACCAAGCCTGCAAGGAAACTTGAAGATAAGGAAAAGATAATAAAGACTTTAGCGACCAAAATTACATATTAAATTAAATTTAAATTCTTATGCATTTCATATTTTATTCATGATTAAAAAGTTACACATATGTATCAAATCACAGAATGGTTGGGAATGTATTAGATAAAGACACTGAAAATATATAGAAGAAATTTTTTTGAAAATCAAAAAAGCTTTCGTTTGACAAGTTATGTTGTACTGAAATATTATAAACCAAGTATGTTAATTTTACTTACAACTGACACCAATACGAAAGCGTATTGATAGACTAAAGGGGTTAGGTGGTTAATTTGTTAAATTATTTCAAAAATAGTTCCTGCTGGTTCAAAAATAGTAGAGATTGCTGCATTTGTCGCTGCTGGCACTTTCAACGAAGGAGCCTCAGCTTTGTTGCTTTTTATGCATGGCATGGACTTAAAACTTGGCCGAAACAGCCACGAGTATGCCCGAAAAGAACCGCGTACTTATTGCCAAAAAAAAAGCTAACACTGCGACTCGTGAAGTAAGAATTCGTCACAGACAAGAGCAAAAGGATGCTTTATGGTGCCGGAATCGATGATTCTATGTAAGTTAAAAAAACAAAAATGTTTTTTCATGTTATTGCAACTTAAAACTTTAAACGCGTTTATCTCAAAACTCAATTTTTTAAGTCGGTGGACCCGATTTCTTGAAAAGTTATGATGCGATTTTGTTCAAATTTTGCACACATCTCAGCAATAACATTACCTAGTCATTGAACGAAAGATTTTATTTTATTTTTTTTTATTATAACCAATTTTTTCGAGCGAATACATGGCGAAAATTTGACCAAAAAATGTGTTTTTTTGTTCAAAGTCTGTCAAAAATTCAAATTTTGAATTTTTTTCCTTCGTCCAATAACAAGATTTAACCATGTTCTAAAAAAATAATTTTGGTTTTTTGATTTTAGATAAACCAATAATGAGTTATGAGATGAGGTACCAACGGCTGAGTTTTCGGAATTTTTAAATTAAAATTTCACAAAATACTGTTTAAATATGTGTCTTTGATATGCTGAATTGTTTAAATAAAATATATGATTGTATATATTAAAAAAAAAATAAAAATAAAAATACTCTTTTTTTGAACCATTGCAAACCCACTTAACCCCAAGCAAAAGTGTATGTGTTACTGAAAACTTTGTGAGTACATATAAATTTATAATCTTAAATGTATGGCAACAGCTTTACAAGACTGGATCTTACCAAAAAAATGTGATTTATACAAATTTTTATTTGATATTTTCGAAAGAAAATAAAAATTATGTTTAATAATACAAAAATATTTGAAAATTATGACGGTATAGAAAGAATAAAAACTACCGAATTTTCGGTAGCTTAGAAGTAAGATTGGTAAATCAGTGAAAAGCTGTTCAGTCGTTCTATAAACTGATTTTTTGTATTTTATATGAATTTTTGCCGTGAAGTATTTTGCAATTTAATTACCAGATATGATTAGTCTTGTAATGAAATCTTATTCATAATAAAAATGCCAATACTGTTTAAATAGAACTGTATTGGAACTAAATAAATTTGAAATAAAGCCAGCTAATAAACGTGACCATAAAATAATAATTCGCACAACAAGCGTCCTGGATAAGTCTTTAGCATTTAACACTTTTCTCTGACCTTGATAAATTATCAAATAAAACCCACATATCTCATTTTCCCACTGTAAGTTGAATTGGAATTTGTTATTTTGAAAAGTAACTACTACTTACCCAAACACTTTGTATTATACAATTTTGCTTATCCTCTGTTAGTAAATAGAATATCGTTTGAGTGCTTCACACCACATTTTTATGTTTTTAAACTTTGTTTTTTTTTATTTTTTTGTTATAAAACAAAGTTTCTTTGAACGTTATATAAAAATAATATTAAAATAAAAATAGTTAAAAAAAACAATAAAACCACTATACAGCGTTACAGACACATTGACATAACAGCGACACACAGACACCCCGTGACAATAGCATGCAAGAATGATGATAACAAAAATATTTACAAAAGTATTTTAATGCTTTTGTTAAAAATGTGTTGATATAAAAACTTTGTTGTGAATTCCTTTATTTTATGTAGAAAAATTTTTCAATAAAAATGCTTATTGATGTGGTTTGCGTTTGGCTTTTGTTACGAATTGTAATGTCCATTTCCTCTAATTAATGATATTACCACGGCGTACGTATTTTAAATCCACAAGAAAATGTAATTAATTACTAATTGCACTGAAGAAATTTTCAGAATATGTTTCTGATTATGTTTTAGCTAATAATAGTGTGATGATTCAACGGGCCGTGCCGACAAGTAGCCAATTGTAATAACAGTAGCAAAATGTACGAGCTTGCTTTCATGGTTGAAAACACATAGTGTATGTACACACATAGTTATTGCAATTTTCTTATTATTTATTTGAAAAGCATACATCAACAAGATATAAACGGATTTCATTCCAGAAATTCGTTTAACGCCGAAAAACAACGTGTTCAAAGAAATTCGTTTAACGCCGAAAGATTTTCTAGAGTTCTATAAAAATTTACAAAGAAGAAAAAACAAAGAGATTGTTCCTGAATTCAATCATATAGAAGATAGGCTTAACAATAATTGAAACTAAGTCTAAAAGCCACAGAAATAACAGGAATATTACATTTGTTTTATTAAGTCCGATTTGCAGATTCAAATAGTATATTTAAATTTCAAAACATGAAATCTTCGGAAATTGTTTACAATTTAATACTCCAATCACAAGTGTAAAATCTTAGAGTATTCTGAAGAAGTCTAAGTAGAATAACTTGAATAATGTAGGTTACTATTATACTTCTTCTAAGTAATGAAGTTTAATAACTCTCTTTACATATGGCAGAGATTTTATAGGAAAATTATCTAATACAACTTATAATATAATCTGTACACCAAGCAGTACACGAAATATATGGGTTATATTGTGAAGTTATTAATAACTTTCTTTCGATTGTGCAGTGTACGGTATATAGATTATTTATGTAGTGGGTACGTACCATTTTTATTTAAAATTTGGGGAAAATTTTGTAAGAAATGTGTTATTTTTAAATAATTAACTATTCTCCTCCTATATTCATTGAATAAAAAGCTTTTACATACATTTAACAACACAAAATCCTGAAAAATATCATTATTTTCCAGCCAATAGCTATAATATTTTCAATACAAAAATTACATTTTTTTAAAAAGTATCAATGTATTTTTTAATATTATCTAGATATCTAAATTCAAAGTTAAATTGAAATCAATTTGTGTTGAACACTATGTATTCATAATAATAATTGATAAATAATGATCGTTTTCTTTTATCTAATATATTAATGTAGTTTGTCATTAAATTGTGAATAATTAATGAGTAAAATGATTTTAAAAAAACAAAAACTTTCTTGTAAACTTTTCAATTCATTTCTTCATATGAAAGTGATTATTTCATTTGCTAGGTACAAGAGAATCACCTTGTTGAATATCTGTTCCGAAATCAAGGTTACAAAATTTATAAAATACTGGTAATAAAACAAGAAACTTTATTTCAATTAATATTTATTATATTTTGAATACAAAAACACTAGATGTCACTAAATATATTTAAAATTTGTTAGCCGATAAATTCTTCATCATAACTCTGATTGAAATGTTTGAACATAGTAGCCAACAAACATTTTAGTTAAACTTAAGCTTAGATCTGGAACTTACATTTATAATAATCCACTACTTGCTACGGCTACTACGATACGACATACTAAGAACATATTGAATGGGCTAACTCCTAGTTTGCCCAAGACCAACTTAAGGCAGCCATTCCAATATTTGATACTTTGCACAAAGCAATGCCTCAACTTTCTATTACATATATTAGCCGAGTAAATAAGTAATTTAACTAGTAAATAATTATAAATAGTTTAACTGCTTCATTGCATCATTTTTTATGTATAAAAGATGAATCTCCAAACACTAAGCCCCCAAAAAATACTTTTTGCTATACGAGTTGCCACTTATCAACATTTTACATATTATCCGTTTATAGTTATATGGGTTCACTAACTCCAATTGGGTTCTATAATTTATATTTTTGTCTCCAATTTAATGTACAAAAATAAATAAAATAAAATAAAATAAATATAATGGACAATGAACAAACAATATATATAAAATATTAATTATAAGTACCTAAATTTTGTTTATTTGTCATTAACCTAATTTTTGTAACGTTTACTTCCCATATATTTTACGAATGAATATAATATAAATGTTATGTGTAATAATAGAATTATAAAAGGGGATTATGTGATTAATATAATTTATTATGACCAAGGACATCATAAAGATATTTTGTGGAAATTAACTCACTTATTATTTCAAAAGACATGTAACAGTAGAACTGAAAAAAGAGTAATCGTAAAATAAGTTAATAATGACATTTGCGGTTCTTATAATACCTTTATAATTCTACTCAGATGATTAATTCTGATATCGTTGAGTTTGAAGATTATCTGCTAGTAAGGTCACTATCATAGAAAGTTGTAAAGTTAACTGATATTTTTTTAACTTTTAATAAAGGTGCAATCAACTATAGAAAAGTGTAAGCATATTTACAACTTGGATTAATTAGTTAAATCTAAGTTTGGATTAATTAGTAACTTAGATTACTGATATATAGTTTACTAAAAACCACAAAGTATATGTATATATACATATATATATATATATATATAGATATATATGTATAAATATATAAATACATATATATATATATATATATATATATATAGATATATATATATATATATATATATATATATATATATATATATATATATATATATATATATAATAAAGGTTATAAATAACTTTATAAAAAAGAAGAGTTCAATTAGGGATCCTTAGGAAGAACGAAATTTTTTACATTAATTTTTCAACTCTAATTTGTGCTTTTTTGTTACCCCTATAAATACCAGTAAATATTTTAGGAAAAATAATCATTTATTATAAATTCAATCGTAAATTATTATTGTTTTTCCATAAAACCTCTCAGCTCCGATTTATACCTGTTGAGTTTAAACTTGATTATATTTTCATAATCAGCTTTCACGGACATACCATTTCAAAATACTAACGAGGTTGATTTACGAAAAATTATGAAATGTCTATTGGTTAATATATAGTTATGAGTATTTCTACGCAGCTTTGGGTTAAAATGTATTTTCATTAAATTGTATTATTTTTCGGTAAAAAGCACACATTTCTCACGATTTGGATGAAATTTCCCAAAAATCATGAGTTATATTATTTATTTTTTGTTTGTTAAGCTTTCAGATTAGATTAAGCGGTATCTGTTTTGCATTGATACGTAAGTCAGTCATTTTTATCTCTTTCTTGCCTGTGAAGGAATTGGTTTTGAAAAAAACGACACTTTTTATATTTATATATTTGTTTGAAGACGTAACTCTCGAAAAGGATACATGTTTTTTATATAATTTCTACGTATAAATTTCAAACAAACAATTCACTCCAAGGGATAAAATTTAAAATCCAATCCGTTAACTCATTTGTGCTGTGCATGATCCATCAGTCAAACAGCAATTACTAATCATGATATTTAAATAATCAATTTGACAAATTTATACAAAATTAATGAAGTCGTAAAGTACAAATGCCATAACATTGATTAATTTTTGTTTACCTATTGCAAGTCTGTTTGAGCCAAAAATATTCTCGATACTATGTAGACATGCGTATTTTTTTAAATTTATTTTGTTTAAATGAAGGGTAAACTTTGAAGGTATTTATAACTAATGACATTTAACCCATTGTGATTAATATTCCTCATGCCTTTCAAAGGTGCTTTAAAGGTTACTCAAGACAAATTGTTTTTTCATATTAATAATGTTTTGAGTTTTAAATTATACAATAATTGTATGTGTAATGAATAGAATTACATAATACATTATGTGATTATTTTTGTCATCAAGAATATCAATATGTTGACATTACCTTATGATTGATATTTCAGGAAACATGTACCAGTAAACCCACCCGGCTTGTTTATTATTCATTTGAAGACAGTTCATTTCAAAATATTTTTTCTAATAATACATAGAATTTTTAATAAAATGGTGTACTTAAAATATTAAGTCTATTTCAATCTACTGGTCAAAAATGTGTTTAGTTAAAAGAAATTAATTTTTTATATACAATAAAATGTAGTAACAAAATTCAAAGAATTCATTTTCGAAGCATATAGGCGACATTTCGCAAAGATTTTACTTTCAAAAAATTTGAAGTCAAGGAAACAAACTTAAATTGTTTTATTCGGTAATTCAGTCCAAGAATGTTAATTAAAAATTTATTTAATTTGAAAAAATTAAATTTTAATACATAGAAAAATGAATAGAATACATTTTTGAAAGAAAACTGCAACATTTTTGCAAAGAGATTGCTTCAAGAAAATTTGAAACAGGAAATCTTCTTTGATTGGCCCCACAAATATTTTGATTCGGTAAATATTTATCATACTTTCCCTTATGCTGGAAGCCTATTGGCTTACTATTATATTTTTGAAATGCTAAGACTTTCAAAAAAAATTTGATTTTCGGATAAGAAACGTTATTTGCATACCACTTGTAATATATTCGTATATATAAAAATCAAAAACATTTCTACAGATATATAAAACCACTTTAGAATATGCTTTTATTTTATTTTGCGTAATTTACATAAGTATGTAAACGGTGCTTATCATTTGATGAAATCTTAAATATAATTCTTTACGATAGATATGGTCAAATTCGAAAACTGTTCTTCAAATACCCCTTGGTCACTTAATTGGTAGATACATTTAATAACATTCGAACCATATTGTAGTGAATTAAAAAAGATTATTGCAAAGTATATAATACCATCATTAATCTTAAAATTTTTCGATAAATTCAGGTATAAGTATCGAATTATTGTATAAACAGTTGACCATAAATTTAATATTATTTTTATTCGTATATATGACTTTAGTGCAATTTTTACAATTTATTAACAATATTTTATTTACTTTTTATAGTGCATATAAACACGAAAGTAAACTAAAACTATAAACAAATATATTTGTTATGTTTCGATATTTTTTGGGTTAATGGTTAAAACAGATTTTTCATAAATATTAAAAGTTAGTATTGTAAAACAATTTATATAAACTGATCGTTCAATTTTCGAACATTATTTATAATAGTAAAACAATGGTATTTTAATACTTTGTTGTTATTTTTTAATTAAATAACTTTGTTAAATAACGTTTTAATTTTAAAATTTCTCTTTATTTATAACATTATAGCAAAGACCACCGTACATTAAAAGGACTGTTCTCTAGATAACCATTTCGTGCACTTTTATATAAGCAAAATCATGGATAGCTAATAGCAACACTTTCATAGCGATGTCATGACTATAAGTTAAACTATAAATAAGAATTGATAAGAAATTGTATCAATGATTAAACAAGTGACAATAGCAACTATCCGAGTTAATTAGTAAGATACCTAACACAGGGTTCAGTATCAATGTTTGAGTTATTTTAAATGATTGGCAATTATAAAATAGCCAAATTATGTAGTGATAAATACACATCCAATATTAATATCTATTGCATGTTCTTTTTAGCAAACTTGTAGATGAAATTATGGCTAATCTTAAAAAGTTACCAAAAAACATTTCAAAATGTTTTTCTTTAAGTGTTTCTTTCTTTTATGTTTCAATAGTTCGGTTAAAAATCGATTGAATCCAATATAAAGATTTTGCCAATTCACTGCTAAAGAAATTTTTTTTATTATTAAAGAAATTCTCAATTTTAGAGCTAGAACTTAAAGACAAAGTAATAGAAATACAAGGTAAATTGTACTGAGTTGGTAAACTTTGAAGTATATTTCATTAACTTTATCGTCTTTGCTCATTGTTTTGGAGTTAAAATATCTATATGTACATTTTGCGATTTTAATTGGGGTGAAATTTGTGAATGCGTGCTATCATTAAGCAAGTTAGTCTTGTCAGTGTGAGTCTGCGTAGAGTTGTAAAGACACCATCAGCCATCTGCATACATATATGTAAACAGTATCCAATACATCGTATCATCCTAATTGTAAAGCAGTGTGCAATAGAAAAATGAATATTAAATATCTTAATATTTATAAATAAATAACAAAAATAAAACATTTATTTTGTAATGATTTTAATATTCGTATCAATATCAGCATTCAGAAATTTTTGATTACGTATTTTTCATTTTTTTATATACTTTAACCTCTACAACACAAAAACACAGTATTTAAATAATTATGAAATTTATGTTTGTACCAAAGAGTATAAGATAGAGGGGAAGGCTGTCATTAGCGCCAATGTTAAAAAGCGTACACGAGTTTCAACGCCTCTAGTGATTGTGTCCAGTCATGAAAACGTAAAACGCGCGGGACATTCGGTTCAACTCAATTTGAATTTCCTAAGATAAAATATGAAAACAAATAATTAATGACAAAATAATTAAGAATTATTAAAATTTATTAAAGTAATAAATATCTGAAAGTACATAGCAATATAAAATTGATTATAATGATTATATGATTAATTGATTATAACTTTAAACCGCCATGGCAGTAGTTTAGTACTTGGACACAAACTTCAGATGGCATTCATAACTGTATACGCGACCTTCCCCTCTATCTTATACTCTTTGGTTGGTACTTACAGCATATAGAAATTATATTAGGGTAAAACTGAAACAAAACATGAAACCTCTACAATGAAGACAATGTTTAATGTATTATAATGTACTACTTAAACATTGTATTTTTTTCATGTTTCTCCAAAAAATACTTGTGTGGATTCCAAACTAGAAGATATTCTAAACTAACTTGACTATCAGAAACACTATTTTATTTTGTAAATTGATAAGAAACTTAAATAATAATCTAGGTTTATTATAACAATTCATTTATGAACTTTAAAAATTATTTTTGTCGCGTAATATAAACGTCCAAGTTAAAATACATAAATATACTATAAAAAAGTTCATCTGGAAAATCTTGAATTCGTGGCCTTGCTTAAATAACTCGGTCAACATTTATAAAATAAAAACAGAAAAACTTTATATTTAAAAAATAAAACGTGACGATCTACCCACTGTTAAATAAATTAATATAAAAATAATAATTTTAAATTACCTTTATCTCTCCTCTGTCAAGCAATTCAGAAATTTCATTAATTATTCTTCTAGTTTAGAATTCACACCTGAAAATAACGAAAAAAGAATTATATATCTTGTATTAAAAATCCCCTCCTATTCAGAAAAATTATCTCGTTTAATGTTTTTTAAATGATAATTATATATTTTGTTAGTGCAGAGACGATGTCTAAACTCGCGGAAACCGCATGCTTTTGTCAATAAAAGTAAAGCACCTTACAAATTATTTAGCTGAGAAGTTAACATATATTTCATTCTATTTAATTTAGAACAAGCAATATGTTTACTTCTTTCATCGTCGATTTTTGAGTCATTTAACATTTCAATTTATTAGTTTTGCATTCACTCCATGCACTCACGCAAATTATATTTCTCTTAAATATAACAAGTTGAAAAATAGTTTAATTTTTCTATTTAGGACTGAAGCTCATAAGTGATAAGAAATTTTAAGGTGTTATGATTACATGGTTTGTAAAATATATATTAAGGTTAGTTATTATTTATTAAGGAAGAAAACATAATACAAAATATTATTATTATATTATATTATATATTATATAAACATAAATAATACTTATTTCAACAAAATAGAGAATTTAGTCCAATATTATAAGATTCTGCCGTCATTACGGCTGATAATGCATTTGCCATTAAATGAGTTTATACATTATAATGTAATATACAACATGAGAAATACTGTGTGTGAATTACGTATACAGCTAGGTAATTACCAAAAAAGGTTCGCTTGTATACTATTTTATGTAAAATAGCTTCCAATAAAATTTAAAACCCATTTTAAAATTTCTAATAACCCAGCTACATTAACAATATATTGTTTATTTTTAAAGATAATACAATTCCCGCTAATGATAGTAAGGATTATATGAATTAATGTTATTTCCAAATAACGTTTAGCCTATTTAATCTAGTTTACTAATTTGATTGAATAACACTTTTGATACCAAGCAAATGTATTCTTGACTATATCATTCACAAATAGTCTTTAATGATTTGATAACATGTATATTACATTTATTATACATAAAAATATAAAATAAATAAAAAAGTAATAATAATAATGGTAGTAGTATTATTATAACATAGTTGGGGTGGTATTAGGTATTGTAAATATGGTGGTGAATTACACTATAATTATATAAATTATATTACAATTTATTTTTATTATAATTATGGCAGTCATTCATCTTAAATATTAAAACAACATTTATATTTTTATATTTGAAAGATTATGAATATTATTATTCGTATTTTTATGAATTTGAATTTTTACATAAATTAGAAGAAACAGTTTCCTAGAAACTAATTAATAAAATGTTTAATTATTTAATATTAAGCTTAAGGACATTTCTATAAATGATGTTAAAAGTAGATTTTGATTATAAAATAACAATTAAAAAATAATATACATAAATAGGGTTTTGAGGATAGTGTTTAAGACTTTTTAAATAACACTAAAGATTCTTTCAACGATAGAAAAGCTGTTGTATCAATATCACGCATATTTTGTTTAAAGAAATATTATCATATTAAATTAAATACAGAGTGTGAGAGTCGCTATACTATTTCCATTACTATTTCAAATAGTACAGTCATTTAGTATTTTTACCTGGATAGTTTTCCGGGAGTTTTGAAATTTGGCAATTTTATAGATTTTGGGATGCTCTTGCCAAATTTCAACTTTGCCACCTCGTATGGCTGCCGCTCGCGCCGCCATATTAACACTTCGTGGTTAAACAAATGTTGTCGTGCTGTCGAAACGAATGTTGTCGTGCTGCTGCTTCTGTTGGTGGTAGCGACGCAATATTAAATTTTTTCTTATCTGCTGATGCTGTGAAGCATGTATATCTATAATTATTTAGAGATGCACTTTTCCGACTTTTCACATCGCTGTAGCCGTATAATGCGACAAGGAAACGTTCTCCAGCTTTAGCAATGACTTCTGGATCTGCATTTGGATTTTTAAATACTTCGATAACCGGGTTTAAGTCTGGGTTTTTTTGAAGTACTTTAATAAATTTCATTTTTCCTTGATAAAATAATGCTGATGTGGTATCACAACCACTAAAGGCATGTAAAAATGCAATATGATTTGCGGCTGTTTTATCTTTTATACTGTTTATGGAGTATATTTGACAGCTGTTTATGAGAAAGTATATAGGTGTATAGATGTAAGAAAAAGCAATACTGCATGAATAAAATAAATAAAAAATTATAATTGCATAAGTTGATACAAAATGCTATGCAATAGCTTTACCGCGGCAGTCCCCGAGTGCCACACGATTTTTTTTTTTTTATTGTATAATCAAGACATATACATACTGTATAATGATTATTTTTAAATGATTCAAAATTGACGGTGGGAATTTAATAATTGTTATTGGTATTAAATAATAAATAATATTGGAGTATGTATGTGTTGATTATATAGGAAATACGTATATAACTGTTTATAGTTTATATATATGTTTTTAGTATAAATTTCTGAACAATCGTTATAAAATATTCAAAAATCTACGGCTACCATTCTAAAATGAAATGTATAATAATAGACCATTCTATGGATTCTCCAAAAAGTATTGTATGTGTTCTGAAATAGAATTCATTTCACTGCCCATTGGTGATTTACATACATTTATACGCCCGTGTTACTAGTAAGACAAACAAATTTATACGTAGTTCTGATTCGGAACGATTCATCACGTCATCAATTATGGCCAGTAAGCTGTATTCTGTTGATAAACACATCCGTTAAATGATTTTTAAAAAGTAATAAACTCTGTCACAAAATAGTTTGAAATATCTTGCAGACAAAGTATATGACATATATTCCTGCTTTTAATAAAGGTGTAGTTATAAATTGATGTATCCAATAAATATCGTTACTCGTATCCAAACTCGTATCCAAAAAACGACTCGAAAAAATGATTTAATCATTCATTCTGTATTTAGGAAACTATACACATATAATAATCGAATAACATGTGTGATTAACATTCACTCAATATGTTACGCATCTGTTATTTTCTCTACTGTTATTTAACCCTACCTTATCTTATGTAAAATTCTTTTTCGAAGATACGTTCACTTTTTTTCTTTGAAATACTTTCAAAAAATGCAAGAGCGAGAACGAACTGTTTATACACGTTTACTTCGAATCGTTCTCATGCGGATGACTGAATTATTGTAAATGATATTCTACATTCTACATCGTAATCATGTTTACATAACGTTCATGTATTTACATACATTTAGTATCGAAAGAATATGCGAGGTAACTACAGAATGTAAGAAGAACATTATAAATTAATAATATATTTAGGATAAAGTATTCATTATTATTCCATAAAAATATGAAAAAGGTAAATTTTATTGGGAATTAATTTTCGGCAATATGGTATAAAAATGAACTAAAGTTGTTAGGAAAGTTTAATCAGCTGATGTAACAAAACACATTTATCATATTGTATACTACTTATGACCGTAAAACATACATATTACTTGCTTCTAAATCGTTTTAATTAAAACTTCGAAAATCCGAGTAAATTCAATAAAAGAAATTCGTAAATTTACTCCAGCTACAACTCTTTTGTCAAAATAACAGGTTGGGTAGCCGTTATTGTTAGATAATCTTGGTGATTATAACTACAAACATAAAGAAACGGTGTAAATATTTCAATTTATATTTAAAAATATGGAGTTAACTTTAATTATTTAGTAATTTATAATACTTACAAGAAGGTCTATAATCATTTTGATTAAAATGCAGCGAACACACACGCATAATGGGTAATATTTTTTTTCATTCCGAGAATTTTAACGCAAGCCTGTTTATCAATTTTACTTGATAAAAATTTTTACGAAATTGCCAATTTTTAATAAACATTTATTTTTTCATGTTTTGAACCATGACTATTACGTTCATAAAAACTACCAACAGGTACGGCTGACTTTTACGAAAATTCTATATTTGTATCAATAACAGTAGCTATTTACATATAACATAAATATTTCTCATTATTTTATTAATTTTTTGAGCTTATATATTCATAATAAATTAAATTTTTTTAAAAATAACTTATTAAGACCACAGCCATAGATAATAGATTGTTGTATAGTTTGTTAGTTATTTACCCTACAAACTCTACTTCCTATGGAAACCATTAGATAGAGTAGAAATGTTCAGTTTCCCACTGTTCCGAAGTTTCTTCAAGTAATACGAAATATACTTTAACTGGGAATGTTTGCATATTTATTTTATTTTATGTAACCGAGAAGCAAAACTAACAATACCGTTATAGCTTATAAGTAAGTTAAATTCTCTATACAGTTACCTCCCCCCTCCCATTTACCAGATAATTGTTTTAAATAGGAATTGTACAGCTAAAAATATTTAAGGAATATTAAATTTGAAAAAATGGTTTATTCTCAAAACGTGTATCCAGTCCGTCTAGTGAAAACTGTATATTGCTATATAACTTTACCCGAAAGCATTACTTCCTTTGACTATTGTATGGTAAAATAAAAAAGTCAAATCCAAAATTTTTATAAAAAAGTACACAAACACAACTGCAATAAAGTTGCATATTAAAAAAAAACCAAAATATTATTCTGGTATGCCACTCTTTTCCACAAACAAACTTTTCAATATTTATAGTCTCTTCAGTAAACAAGCTTAATATATAATATTTTTATTTTATTTATAAACATTGTGAACTAGATAGTCATTGATAGTCTTCGCCGTATACCCCTATTTTGCTAGCATCATGTTTGAACACATTGTCATAAGGATCAATGTTGAAACATCCCTTTAGAATAAAATGGCAAAGACCAAGATAGTCTTCGCCGTATACTCCTATCTTGCTAGCATCATGTTTGAACACATTGCTCTAAGGATCGATGTTGAAACATCCCTTAGAATAAAATGGCAAAGACCAAGATAATTAATTAAAATATAAATGTTGTCTAGCTATTTTAAAGATAAGAATTACAGGCAATGTGTTCTTGTTTTATACTTTTCATACTTATTTTTTTACATAGCCGGGTTTTGGTGTTTTAACTTTCTCTTTTATTTCAAGTACTGTATTCGATTTACCATTATAAATATATGGTGGCTTTTACTTAGATTGAAACGGCATAGTTCGATATTTTAACAGTTAACATTTAGTCATCATTACATCCTAATATATTCATTCTAAATGCATTTGTAGATTACACTATTCATCTCAATCTCAAAAAAGAGGTAATGAGCTTACATAAACGTCATTTTAACGTTGAATACTTCATCGTAGCCCTATACGTTACTATTTTTAAAAGAAACTAGTATTGCCAGGCAAACAATAATATATCAGCTAATTATGAAATAAAATATGAAAATCACCCGATCAAGTATATAAAAACATAAATGTTTTTCATAATAACTTTTTGTTATTATTGAATTTTTTACTCAGCATTATTTTATATTGTGCATCCCAGTAAACTTTTTGAATAGTTCTGTTTATAAGCATTTATTTCAGAGGATAAATTTGTTTTTTCTGTACTCTTAACACATTTCTCTCATGATACACTTGTAGCATTGCTCTCATGATACACTTGCTCTCATGATAGATTTGTAATTTATTATATTCAGAAATGTACAAAATACAAATACAAAATATTTGTATTTGAATGCAAAATACAAAATTACATTTGATTATTGTATTAATTTGAAGTATATAATTTTAGATACTTTGAAAATACTGGTGGCTGTCTTTTACTTACATATGTTTAGGAATATATATTCTTTTTTTTCTGTGTATACAAAAACTAATAATACAAAAAAAAACTTACAAATAAGTGAATTAAAGTATATTTACAGTATAATAATTGTAAATAAATATGACAAGTTGAATGTTCCTCCCTTGCATGAATATTAACTAAAATTTCAAATAAGTTTGAAAGACATTTTAATGTTGAATGAATATAAGAACTAAGTTTGAAGAAAATTTAAAAATCTAAAATAGTAGAAAATCTGAAAATCAATAGATTAAAGTGGGGTAGTGGGTTAGATTAACGTGGGGTAGCCTGGAATGAAATTAATCGAAGCCTCGCGGCACAACATTTCTTTGGATTGGGGGGATCTCAAAATGTTAACTCAGCTTAAGTTACGCCTTAAATACTTATTAAGAAGTCATTTCAAATGCGTAATTTGTATCTTGTACTGTATTTTCAATACATTTTATTTCAAGTAACATATATTTACTTAGTATAATGAGTTAATTTACTTCAGAATAATTACCAAAGCAGGTCTTTTGTCTTCGAAAAGCACAATATATACGTCTCTGTTTATCGATCGAACAATAGTACATTTTGATCATGATACACTTGGTACAATACAGATATATATATTTCTGTTAACTACAGACTTGGCGTATTTGTTCCGTAAAGTATTGACTGTATTTTGCCAAACCTAACCGTATAACAACAACAACACTAACAACATCGGTTACAGTAAGATTCAGTACACAAAGAAAAATGACAGCTTTTGGTATAATCCGATAGGAACACACCACATGTACACAGCATACTATAGTATACATGTAAAACATAATTATGTTAGATTGCATTACTGTAGTCTACATCCTTTTCATAATAATACAAGTGGTAGATAGCATAGAGTAAATATAAAATGTAGAAAGCTGGCAACTGGTTTAGTTGGATACTGTTCTGCAAATGCCAAAGAGTATATATTAGTTCAAAAACATTGGTCTCAAATAATATTTAAAGTCTTTTCTAATTGTGTTTTATAACATTGTTTTGGACGAGGACGAGTAGCATAGTTAATAGCACACGGATAAAAGAATCGTAGGGCATAAAACGATTTAGACATATCTAAAAAAAGAAAAAAATTTTTACTTTTTGGCTACTGAAATCTTTTCACTTGTTATTAATGTGCTGTTGTTTATTTTTATTTCAAGCGAATACTGCTATCTGGGATTGGGACAAATCCTACAAAACAAAGCTCAAAAAAAAAAAAAAATCGTTAGTAATTAATAGTGAAATTAACTCAACTTTGCTTTAAATATTAAGACATAGCTTTTATCTAGCTTTTTGAAATTAGCACAAATTACATTATATGGTTTGAATTCTGCATTGAAGAACATTTGCCTAGCATTATATTTGCGAATGCACGTAGATATAACGTCATCTGATAAGTTTTTATTAAATCAGAGGTTTTATACAAGGAATTTTAAAAAAAAATTTATTATCCCAACTAGTCTAAGTAATTTAATTTATTAAAAAGAGCTTTACGTTGTGGAATTCCATTATTACGTGAAGAAATTAGGCTCTAAAATTTACTTTACATAATTCCATTTTTATTAAACATTTAAGAAAAACTAATCAACTAAGTAATTTAATTATTATATTTCTACTAAATATAAAATTACAATTAAAATAAAAAACTTCTCTGAATATCGGACACCTACGAGTCAATTTTTGGATTTTCATGTGATTTCTTTTTATTTTTGAAAGTCTATAGACACTCTCTACATCAATGTTAAGGTACTACAGTTTATATTACCTTTTTTCAAGTACAATAGGGCCACATAACGCTCGAGTTATTCCTTATTTTGCTCAATAGACATCCGTCTATTAAACTATCCAAACAATTTCACCTAAGTATATTCAGGGTATCAAAACAATTAAGTATTTTATTTATTATTTATTTTGTTTATTTATTTACATATTTAATTTATAACATTGGATTTAGACTAATAAATAACGGTATTTACCTCACAAATAGGTTCAATTTCTTTGATGCTAAATTGTACATACATGAATGAAACTGAAAATTAAAATAATTCTTCTAATATAAGATAGAATATTTTACCTTTTATTTGATATAAATTGTACGTAAGCTTAAAAGCATTCTAATTATTTTAATGAATGTAATCCAATAGTTTGGATGAGAAATACAAAATAAATTACAACGTATTATCTAAAATAATTGTCTGTTGAGCTCTTTTGATACTATTACCAACTGCTATATTGAGCTTTGAAAGTATTAAAACTGTTTGCCAAATATAAAAATTTATTCACTATTTTATATTGCATGATTAAAAATAATCTGAATAGCAAAAATAATTGCTAAGTAAAAAAATTTAATTAAATTAAAGTGTGTGACTAATTAATCAAAATTTACAATTAGAATTTAATCCTTTTTTAGGGATCGATTAGATTGAGCATATATATTTAAATTTGATAATAATATAATATTATGAAATGATACAATACAAAAATGCATGGTTGCGTTGTAAAATTAAATTTATATTAACTTACTGCCCACACACAATAGTTTGGAAAATAATTTTATTTTTTATTTTAAATAGTATTATTAATAACTCTTTCAATTCTAAGTTTGTAATTACAAAATTTTTTTTCTTCTTTTAAACTTGTTTGGAAACAATAATAGTATTTTTTTAAATCATAGGAAAAATCTATACATTAGAAGCACGTTGCCAAACAAAACCTTTGTTAATTCGGTACGATTGATATGTAGATTTAATATGAAATTATAAAAATTTATAGTACCCATATCTTATACCATTAATAAACATCTATCATCGAATAACTGGTTCATTAAATTTCAACGGTAGAATGGTGTATTTTGTTTTCGATCTAATTTTATTATATACGTTACAGAAAAAATTTAGCTGAATACCTTCATATATGGACTATATACCTTCCTATATGGACTATATATTCGTCTCCGGTAAAACGAAAATCAGAAATTTGGTTTTTTCAATTCTCTAACGAAACAAATGTTTTTCCAAATTGAAACAATCAAATAAAAAAAAAACCCTACCATTTCTGTTGTTCGTTTATCGAGAAAATTAAATATAAAGAAATCTCTGATCATACTTAAATTATTATTTTATAAACAAAAAAGCGTCAATACTTATTTATAATTTACTTTAAAAACTTTCAAGAAAATACATAATGACTGAGTTCAGAATAAAGTTTCCAGATCCAAAATTTATTTAGAAGAAATATGAAATTCATTTTGAAGTTTGTAAATTTAGAATCTATATATATAAAAATCAATTGCTGTTCGTTAGTCTCGCTAAAACTCGAGAATGTCTGGACCGATTTTGCTAATTTTGATCTTGAAATAATTGTGGAAGTTCAGGGAAGGTTTAAACGGTCAGAAACATAAATAATAAGTAACGGAAAATACTATAAACGACAATTTAATTTTCGAATACAAAATGTTCTTAGCTGTGATACATCTTTTGTCTTTTTTTTTCTCACATGTGACAAATCCTATTGGCATCATTTCCATAGAAACCAAAATCTAAATTTTAAATTCAAAATAAAACTTCTTTATCTCTTCTCACTAGCATTATGTTGAACTGTCAACTATATTAAGTGTGCATATTGTATTGTTCAAGTATTAATGGAATCATTCGTGGTTCATGAGGTCCATAGACCTTTCATCAAGAGTATGAGTGCAACAGCACAAATTATCGGGTGAACGCCGTACCGGGTGTAATCCACCAAATACCAGGTAAATACCGGGTGCACATTAAATACCGGGAATCCAATAAGAAAGGATTTTCTGAAATTCTACCTTTAAGAGTAGATTTGCATCAGCATGTAATCGATGTAATATCATTTAATAAAATGGGGTAAATTAACATAGCAACGAGTGAACCGAGCGGGTCTAATTTAAAATATAAATTAATATTATTATTTATTCTGATTTGCCTGATTCTCGATTATTTAGAAATGGAGAGTTGAGAATATGAAATTATATTTAGGAGATATTGATGTTGATTAGAAATAATTTTAATGGCAAAACAATGTTTGCCCGGGTCAGCTAGTATATTATAGATATTAACGAAATATCAATTAAAGTGTTCATAGAATATTAATAATACCATTTTCGTCTATCCGCCTGTTCGTAACTAATAATACTAATGCTAGTCAAAAAAGAAAAATGAAATTTATAAATCGTGGTTAAGAAATATTGATCAGATGGCTTCAATGGATCCGTAAAACAAGAATTACCCGCTTTCAGATATTATATTAGATAGATTAGATTCGATATATATTTCATTAAAAATTGTTTCTATTATAGAAGTATTCGTATTCCTCAACAATTTTCCTTATTGTTGAGTAATACGAAACTTGGATAATAATTAGTCCAAGTTTGTTATTTGAGGGTTTTTGGGGTCGCTAAATATGAATACCATTTCGGCGGAGTGACATCAGCTGGTGTTCCTCTTCCTCTGAAGTATTATGACAGTTTATCTCGTTTTCGTTTTCATATTATGAAGTAATCTCAAATGCATTTTGAGATTCTTCATAATAAGATTAGTTCAAAAAGTTTCTAGGGATTCCTTCGAATCAAACACACCAAACCGCCCTTAAATCGGTTTTACTGTGCTAAAAAATCGATAGTCCATTGATTTAATTCCTCGAGTACCAATAGTACTTCAATATGAAAATAAAAGAAATTAACATTTTTTTGAACCGAAAATTCGTTAAAAATCTAAATATGCTCAATGTGGAACAATACTGTAAATTTATATGAATGTGAAACAGCAAAATGATCAAAGTTAAAAACACAGTGTGTTGAAACACAAAGTATAAAGGTATAATGAAAAGTGAATGTAATAATTAATGTCAAAAAGTACTTATCCATAGAGTTAGGTAGGCATCCATTGCAAATGTGTACATATTTTACATAATTTAATATGGTGAAAAGTAAACTGGGCACTTCGTTGATTTAATGTGGTCTAACTGAGGTATATAGCAAGATTACAACCAAGGAAAATTGACATAATATATAAGGAGTTATTACTTAATGTTAAAATGATTTTAGTAAATTGGCCATGCTTTTCATTCACTATAGATAGTACTAAAATGAGATTGTTACTACGACAAGAAATAATTATTTTTGAACATATGAGAATGAAACAACATGGTGTTGATGTGATCCGATTACCTCCTGGTGGTAAAATTCAAACCAATCGCTCAACATATTTTTCAATACACAAAATTACAATAAATGTCTAAACGGTTGGTTCTCCTTATCATGTCTACAGCTGCTTGAAGAATTTAATTTTTTTTAAAACCCTGTTCTAAAGTAAATAGCTAACGTTTGCCAACCCACGGATGACGATTCAATATTTGTTTATAGTATCATACAAAATATCACATGGAAGTCGAATTTTGATGACAGACTGTAATCTACCGTTGATTCTATTTATGTTTTAAAAACTACTCTGAATAGAACAATATTTGAAACTATGTATTCACCACACCTTCATACAATTTGCTCAGCTTATTTTCCCCTGATGATAATTTAATATTTCAAAAAATGATACACTGCCTACTTTGTAGTAATGTACTTTTTATTTTTTCAATGATAAAAGAAAAGTGTAATGTTTATTCCCCTTGTGAATTAAATTTATACGTCTGTGTTAGCAGGTACGTAAGCGTTAGTAATCCTTTTCAGATGAAGTACCTTCTATATTTGTATATTATAACATCATATTATTAAACTATAGATATCATGAGAGATTAGGATAAACATGCAAAAAAAGGGATAAAGAAGAATAAAAACAAACGAAAATCGATAATTGAATATGATGACGAATTTTTATGCAAATGGGAAAATATCATACACTAGTATACGGTATTGAATATATATACCGGGTGTTCATAAGCTAAATAACCAAATTTAGCCGAGGTTTCAAATGTTCAAATGTCGTAAAAATACCAGCCAGTAATGCAGACAACTTCGGAATCTTCGTGAAGCTAGCTGTGCAAAATATTCAAAATTAAATTAAAATATGCTCAAAATTAGATGCTTTTTAGTTGAAGCAAAATTAGGTTCTCAATTTTTATTTCAGAACATTAAGTCATTATAGTGCACTACTGCCGAGTTATCATGCTGTCGGAGGCATGTGAAAAAATAACTCTTAAAATATAATGTAAGTACCAGAATTATGAGTTTTTAGTTGATTTTATGGTATGCATTCAATAAATTATAATGGCAATGATAATTACGGCACTGATTCTCTAACATAAAATACTGCATAAAATAAAATAAAAGTATCAAGCTAGTCAGTTACATCTTGAAATCACAGAAAAAAAAGTATTCAAAATTGAATTTAAATATTTTTAAATTCAGGTGCTACATTATTAAATTAGTAGGTTTAAAAAACTTTAACGTCCCATATAAAAATAAAATTATGAAGTGTGAGTAAATCAATGTTTTGTTTTTACAAACAGGATAATAATATTTCCGATATTAATAGATGTAACTCAGAATAAATATAAACAAAAATATTTATTGGAAATCAATGAATTGGAAATCAATGAATTGGAAATCAATGAATTGGTTTTTTTGGCGTATTCCACGTTTTATAATAATTAAATATCCTGTTTACTAGTAGTTTTAAATTAAATCAGTCAATTTGAAACTTTTACTAATTGAAAATTTTATAAAAGGCATAAGATCACATAATATTTTCGAGATATTAGTCGAAAACCATCAAGGACATTTTGAACAATATGTTTATAAATTTTAAAATATGCTTTTCTGTAAAACTTGCACTTTTTAATAGTAAAGTATTACGAGGAAGAAATAAAATAATTTTGAGAATTTTTGAGCCCACTTTTACAAAAAAGAAGAATAGAAAAAAAAGTATTCAGCATAACTGTCCATAAATGTGCAAATTAAATAATAAAAGTTTTACCAATTGAGTTACATAAGAAATTTAATTTCCTGTGTTAAAACATGATACCTTAAACAAGAGATTAAAAAAAATTACATTTTGTCAAATAAAACAATAAAGATTTTGAACAGCCCCTTAAGTTAAACAACAAGTTATTTAACACTCTGTATACTTACTAACTATATTGTTTGAACAATCATTTGTTTTTTAAGTGTTCATATAAAATTTCAATATCAGTTTATTGTTACAAATATTTCTTATGTATCAATTTTTATTTAATATTATGTCGAATTCAAAATAAGTCATTTCTACCTTTATAAATTTTTGAAAGTTTTATTTTCTTTATTCGTGTTTAAACAATTTATTAAGTGTGTACCTTTTTTTAATTTTTCATTCTTTAAAAATACAAATTTCAGGAAATACAAATAGCGTGAAAGGAAGCTCGTAATTAAGGACCTAAGTGTTCAGTTCCTGGAAGTTCGGAAAAATACTCTAACGGTAAGAGATTTAGAAACATTAGAGCAATAAAAATTGAGACTTTGTAGTTACATCTATTCAATTTCATTCAAATCAATAATCTTTAAAAATGTTCTTATATAAGAGTCTCAAAATGGGCAAATTAAAGCCCTAGTTTCCCTATGTTATGACTTTGTTTGAAATAAAAATTTAATACTACAAATATTTCTGAAATTCTACCGCACTACAATGAGGACATGTGAGGCAATAAGGACAGACATTCGAAAGTTTCTGGACATTTTTACTACAACTTCTTAATATATTTTTTACTACAAGTCAGATAAGTTAACACGGATTGGATTCATCTTTTATTTGTGAACATTTTAAAAACTTAAAAGAAAATCTAAAATAAACCAGTTACTAAGTTTACTAAATACTTGACTAAAATGCTGCTGTTTTCACACTTCAAGTAAATAAGCTTTTTAGTACTTGACTAAATAACTTGATCAATGTGAACAAAGCTTAAAAACCTTTAAAATTGTTTACCACAAATATATAAATATTAGTAGTGGACGCTCCAGAAGTTTTTAAACGTCCATATAATATATATATATATATATATATATGCATTATCGTCTACAATAAATACTATATAAATTCATAGCGGCGTCAAAATCATGGATAACGAAAATCAATTTATCACCGCATCATAAAAAAAATACGAAAAACGAACAAGAAAATCACTTAAGTTGATAAGAGACAGGAAAAAAAATTCGTCATAATATATAGAGATAGATGATTTCCATAAAAAAAAAACTTTAGTTTATGGTTTTGAAATAAAAAATAACAAAGTGAAATATAAACAGAAATAATAGTATTGGTAATGTGAGCGAATATCCACCGCCAAAACATCCTACAAACAACACTTCATGATAATATGACTGAGCAATATAAATCGACCATGAATATCCCATCGAAAAAATAGCTCAAATTTAAAATATACCTAGTTAATGTCAAAAAAACCCAAAGTAAAATTCCTGAAAAACAAAGTTTTAAAAAGTAACATACTTGGTTAATCATAAGATTATGAAGAATGATTTTGTTTTTGAGCTATTATATTTTGTACCTTCCAATTTAATGACGTATTTACTCGAATACTGTTTGGATATTTTAACCAAGCTGACCCCTATTTTCTTCTTGAAATAGCTAAGTGAAGATTTGTTTTTCAAGCATATTATTTTGAAGCATATTTTTCTTATAGAATACTTTTCTATATGAAAAGAGCTATTTGTCCACGATATTCTACCGATATTAATAATCTAAGCACATTGTCAAATGTGCTTAGCAAATCAATTGAGGACGATGAATAAGGTCGTAAGTGCAATTACGCTCTCCTTGTTTCGATTGGTTTATACAGATTCCTATAGTGTTATTTACCAACAATCAAAAGTGTATTATGATATGATAAAAATATAGGACTCTACAAGTAAAAATCTAAACTGACATGCTCAGTATTACAACCATAAAATATAATGACAACCTAATATTGCATTAATGTCGGACTATGATGTTAGTTTTCGTGATTCTGTATTTGTTTTATCGAACAGTGACAATGATAGTGAAAGTGAAAAATTATCAGTATAACAAATATAACATTGGAAGAAAAATAAAAATGTTTAAGCCCATATGGAATAACGAATTTGGTTTCATGCCCGAAATAGCACTTAATCAACCAAAAGCTGAAAATTTTCTGTTATTATTGAAATATTATAAAACTTAAAAGGTTTTTTATTTAAAAAAAAAGAAAAAAGGTACTGGTATAAAAGATTTTTTGTATTAAAAACTTTTTATATTTTCTATTTATATATTATAATTTTTTCTAAATTTTACCAGTATGTAATTTATTTCATTACTTGTGATATAATGTTTTTAATTACTTTTGTTAAGAATCTGATCAAATACGTACCTAAGTATTGGTTCTCATGTTTGGTAAATATTAATCTGCGATTATCGATACGTGTACAAAATATTGATATTTGAATTTTTAAATTTTGTAAGATACTGGTATTTCTTTCTTTATAACATATTATGATTTATAATTTCGCCTTTGTGGTAAAAGTTAAATTTATTAATAAAAAGCGTATAAACATCAGCGGAAAAATTGAAAATTTTATGTACAGTAAATATCAGTAGAATTTTTGATTGTAATTAGATTACTAAAACCTTGCCTTAAATGCTTATTAAGTTTTAGAATCCTTAGAAAATATAAATATCTTCATGTGACTTATCTTTATTGACGTTTTTCTCAAAATGTAATTATTGAACTTACGCCATTATTCCGCCCAGCTCTTCAATTATTATTTCCAAAAATACATGTAATTGTGTAAACTTATACATTCCTAGATAATACAAGTATGTAATTCCTGCGCTGGATGGAACACACTTTCTAGCTTTATAACACCTTGCATTAGCTTAGGAAAAAGCTGATTTTTGAATTAAAAAAAAAAAAAAACAATAATAGAAACAAAGATAATCCATAATGGACAACCTTTATTTAATTGATGGGATATAAATAATTAGGGCACTAATTTTGTTCGTGTTCTATGAATTAAAGGAACTTCTACGCTTAGATAAGAGCGAGAAGGCAGGAAGTTTCACATATGAATCATTTTTAAATATTTTCCCAATTGTCTTAATAGTAAACGTTTCATTCACATGAATTTTCTTACAGGAAAAAGTTGTCTCGCTTGCCATAACAAAGCACTATTATAATAATAAAATGTATATATATATATATATATATATATATATATATATATATATATATATATATATATATATATATATATATATATGAAGAATGGCCATTAAATGGGTACTGTGGGTATATAATATTATTTGAAAATTCATACTATGAAGCTTATGTGTGCGTTATCAGTGTCTAAATACGGTTGGCTAATGCTTACTTTGTTATCTTCATTCGATATTTTCGAATAATAGTGCATCTAACTGTCCATACAAATGTTTTCTTAACAGTTTTTTAAGCATTTGTCTAGATAATAATTTTTTCCTTTTACCCATAACATGTCAACCCTCTTCAAAAAATATATATTAAGAAATAAACAATAAAATAAAGTTAATTTTTTGTGAAATAATCCATAAACCATTTATTTTAAGTTCCGGTTTGTGTTTGATCATATTGGAAAACATAATATTCAAGGTATAAAAAAGTACTTTATTTGTTTTTACTGTTCAAATATATTTTTCTTTTAAGTTTATAACAATTTTTAATTAAATTAATACATAATAGTTAGACCAGGTATTAGAGTTTTTAGAGTTTGAGGATTGTAAATAAATTAACGTTTAGATATAAATATATTCGATTCTATGTTTGTGTTAAATTTTCGCTTTGGGACTAAATATTGTCATTTTTTAGTTCTCTCGTACTGATAAAGTTCCAAACAACCTAAGATTAAGAGAATAAAATTCTAAGATAACTTGTAGGATATTTTCCAATTTGATACACCGTTTTCTGGATAAATTTCCTACACCATGATGTTTAATCTTAAGAATTTCAATATTAATACTTAAGAATTCGTCTCTTTGTACAATCTTTATCGAAACCCGAAAAAATAGAAATTAATCCACTAAAAACGTCACATACACATTTATTTAAAAAAAAAAAATAAAAATTTAATACTTACTTATTATTTAATACAATAATTCAAATATCCTTATTTTATGTTAATTAAATTGAATTTTACAGAATTTTCCTTCACAATTCAACAGGAATTCGACAAGGATCGATTTTGTGACCACTTATTTTTACAATTAATATAAAACACCTTCCCCAGATTGAATACCCGGCAAACAATTTTTTAATATACGCAGATGACACAACGTTACTATCGTCATCCACGAGTAAGCAAAATCTTGATAGGAAAATTGAGCAGGGACAAGCTGCCATAGAAAAATGTTATAATACTAACGGCTGGTTTTAAACAAGGAAAAGACTAGTGCCATGTACCCTTCTCTTAAAAATGCCAAATATGAAACCGAAATGCTTACACCCGTTGATAATTTTAAATTGCTCGGTTTATCATAACTAGTCATCGAAGCTGGTCAGCGCACACCACAATGTTATATTCTTATGTTGCAATATGAGCTAACTTTACTTAGAGCTTACGAAGAATTTGCTACGATAATTCGGTTTTATTGCCTTTTTATTATACATTTTTTATCCTCAACTAACTTTAATTTTTGAAAAAAATTTGTCAGCAGCAAGAGATGTTCTTATTTTGAAGAAGATTATATTGCGATGTATGTTTTATTTAAGACCGAACACCTATTGTATTAAATTTGTTGGTGATAATAGATAACTTCCTTACTTTATCATTAATTTAAATATAGAATGTGTGTGAAAGAGAATTTACCCGAATATTTGTGAGCAGTCGATTCACATATTCATATCACCAGAAATAGAAGTTTTTCTATAATTAGTTCCAAAAATAATATTACTCTATCAACTTTTGGAAGAAACTGGTTTGCATTCACTATAAATTACAATAATCTTCCCAAGGAGTTGGCGGAAATACAATATACAAACATGTTTAAAAATCGCTAAAAAATGTATAAAAAGCTAAAATATTTATAAAATTTTCCTAATGTATTCACTTATTTTTTTCTAATCTTTGTTTACTAATATTTATTATTTCGAACTTTTGATTTTATTTCTATTATAACTGTTTTTAAAATTTTTTTGAGACTTATGTTCTTATGAATAATTCTAATGATTAATTAATTTATTTTGACGTAACATATATCTTTGAATAAATAAATATTATTGGTATAATTATTATTATTAATTATTCATTCGATTAATATAACATTAATGGACTAGTTCGAGAAGATTTTATATACTTAAATAATTAGCTATTGTAAATATAAAACAATATATTATGTATTGATTTACTATAAATTTATTATAATAAATTTTTTGTTGTTGTTGAGGAATTTCAACCCGCATTATGTATCACTAGTAATAAAAGTTTTGTTTTATATTAATAAAATTATAAACATGGTGTGGGCAAATTTTGATAAGTGAATTGAGGTACACGACGTCCATCACTGTTACGAATTTATATCTTCTAAATTTACTAAACATCAATATTATAAATTATGTACTTAGATGACAATAATTAATAATATAATTCAATTATGAAAAACAAAGTTTTTGACAATTATTATGTATAGACAATACTTTACATATCCCAAGAGATAGACTTCACATAAATCTACTCTTACTTTACAAAAAGAACACTAAACAAAAAAGAAAGTTATTTAAGTGCATTGCCTTCTTATAACAGATAAAAGCTATTGGTTTTGAATTGGCGATTAAATATTGTAATATGCATTTAAAATATATTTTTGTTGTTAAAATAAAATAATTATGAAGAATACCATTGTCATTTCCCGGTACTTAAAACTAAATAATGGAAGCCAATCAAGGTTAAGGGAATAATATGGTTCAGTAAAAAGAACTACGTCGGAGGTATTGTATGTTATACCTAAAGCTTGCCTATATTAAATAATGTATAATTTTAACTTGAAGTATAACAAGAAATTTTCGAGTGAAGCGAGAGAACAACTTCTCGATTGTGTTAAATTTACATTCAAACATAGTAGGAGCTTATCTTTACAGGCTATTGTTATTCTATAAGATCAATATCATGGAGCTCCATATCCGTAACCGAAACTATTGGCTATTCGATATACATCTATCAATGACAGTTATTTGACTCCGAAATAAAAGTTCCTGGTAACTTCCGATAAGGATATGATAATCTAAATGAACGAAATCTAAATCTAAACGACATTAAGTAATTTTAGGTATAAGATAAAACTTAATAAATTAATACGTATAATTATTAGTGAGATTGACTATATTACCAAATGATAGCCCCGAAAATAGATATATGTCACCTTTATGAATTATATTTTTCACAATTCCTTAGACGTCTAATAACCATAATTGAAACTTTTCGACTCTAATGGATGATCAGAAATAATATGATATCGTATAAACCAGTATAATATTATTCCAATATCACTATCCGAAATATTATTTCCATAACATCGCTGTTCTAGAATTTATAGGCTTATAAACTAAAGTTTATTTTTTAGGAAAAGACAGTCAAATTTTGCACACAGGCTTGTTGAAATAAATAAATTTTATATTAAAGAAGAATTATAAAATCGTTTTCAGAAAATAATAAAATTAGTTTATATTTATAATTCATCCACATAAGACATTCGCTTAGAGTTCGTAGCTATCAAAGAAGAAGTATAAAGAATTTTTTGTATATCATTAATTGTCTAGTTTTTGAATTTAACAAATTTTATTAGTAAAGTTTGAACAAAATATGTTTAAGAAGAAATAAGAAAATTTTGTAAACAAAGCATAAGATAAATAAATACAATAAACTTAATTAAATATTTTGTCATTTATTTATTTTTATAATAATTTTTTTTCTTTTTCAGCAGAGGACAACGTATATACCTGGGGACAATTCTATAAATTCTTATTTATATTTCAACTACTAAAATGGTATTTATCTTTTTTTATTAAATATAATTAATTACTTATTTATTCATTAAACAAAATTTTTAGTACATTCTAGCCTTCTAAGAAAGTAGTTATAAAATTAAACAGCGACATTGGTTGGTATTGGTTCCATAAAAATATGCCAAATTTAATATTATTATTGAAAGTTAAAAATTTCTTTTCAAATTTTTTATTGTCAGTCGGTTTTCCTGCCATGGGTATGTCTTGGTAGCCAGAAATGGCATAACTACGCATACTTGTGGAGGCAGCAAGCACGACTGCCACCAGGCGGGTCCTCAGGCGGCGGATAGGGGGACGCCCATCAGCATTTTTCCAGCTGATGGGTAGAGGGCATGTGGCCCTCCCCGGACCAAACGCTGTGCGTAGGAAGGAAAACCTACCTAAAAACCGGAGACACCTGTCTCCTAATAATTTTTAATAATAGTTAGCTTTATTAGGTCTTATATTAGAATTTAGATTAGCTCTCAGATTAGTTAATTAGGATTAATTTAATATTATTAGAATTTATATATGTAGTTAGATAAGATTTTAGATTAATTATTTATGAGATATTATTAGATGTTAGATTAAGCTTTAGATTAGCTTAGTTTCAGAATCTTCTCAGTTTAGAGTCAGGTTAAGGTTAGATAAGGGATGTAGTCTTAGTAGTGTAGAAAGTTAAAATAGGCGATATGATAGGAGTAGAAATAGCAATAGGGATATGGATGGGTACCAAATAATAGGAATAGAGTTAATTAGGACAAGGATACGATAGGATACTATTATTATAGGAACATTTGTAGTAAAACTATTAGATAGGAATAAAGAAAAGTAGGGATAGTTATTATAGGATAAGTTATTGTATTAGATTAATAGAGATAGGTATCATAGGATAGATTATGGTATTAGTTATTGTTATTAATAATCTTAGAGTTTTTACTTTTAATTTTAATATCTAATTTAAATTTTTATTTTTCAGATGGAATATGATTCTCCTAAATATGCTACACTCATGTCAATATACTAAACAGTGGACCCATCCGTGGATGGCTCTGTCTTAAATTCTTTTGATTAATTAAATTAACTGTCTTAAATTCAATTTTACATAAAATAAATAAATTCATTGCATGACAGAGTATCCCCGCTCTCTCTTCTTCTCTTATTTATTTCAGATATCATCAGTCCAGCGAAGGTTGTGTAAACCGTGGGCTAGTGTTATAGGCGCTTCCCAAGGCTTCGGATTGAGTTTACTCTCTGGCGCCTTTCCCCCACTCAGGATATGAGTACTGCGGGATGCTTGACAAGCCCGGTACACAGGGCTGTCTCCACTTGCCTGTGTACATCAAGCAAATTGAGGTCGGACTCGCAGGGGTAGTGGTTAAAAGCCTACAGCGCAGGCTAGTGGGTGTACTAAGAGCACCGATATTAATCGCTGTAGTGTATCTCTTCCTACTAATGAATGAGTGTCTTCTGGACTGAGTTGACGCGTAGCTAATATTAGTCTTGAGTATAACTCTAATCATTACGACGACGAGCGATTCAAGACGACTGACGCTAGATCGATATCCATCCTGAAGTGTATCTCTGACTTATTATTCACGGGTGTCTACAATGATGACTGACGTGACAATCTCTGGTACACTTACGCCGTGTGAGTTGCGGATAATCAGCTCGGGCGGTAACCTGGCATAGTTACAAGTACGATAGATAGCGTGCCACCCAAACCAAGGGAGACTCACGAACCTATAACATCGTGGAGTTAATTGGTAGTAAGGTGGAAGTATACTCGAAGCCTTACGCGCTGGTTGGGCGTATCCCAACTATCTTCCGACGTTTAGGAAGATGCATGCCTATAGGGTCGTTGGGGGGTACTGCAAAGCAGTTCTATGGACCTAACGTAAAAAATGGTTGTTATCTTTGTCAGTCGGTTTTATTAGCTTATATAACAAAATAGAAGTTGCCAGCCAAAAATTTCGTATCTGTGTGTGTGATCTTGGATATGATAAAAAACCAAGCGCCAGGTGAAGTGCTGAATGCATTTCATTGATCCAACGAAATATGATACTAAAGATATACAAACAATGATAGATGATATAATAATAAAAGAAGATAAAGCAAATTATTATTTTAACGCTTAAATTAAATAATTAAAAACATTAGAAGCGTGACGCAAATTTGATGATGTGAACATGGGAAAATGATGTTTATGCAGCGCTTTATTAAAATATAGGTTTTTCTGTAATTATGGATCAGATAAATGGAAAAATATTGATGTGGTGTTGAGTTATTTAAAAGATCATTGTTTTTTTCACAATCGTTAACATCTACGTTCCATGCCCCTATTTAATTTATCTGCTCAATGAAATATATTATTGTAAGTTTAAGGTTATTGCAATGGATAAATCTATCATAAATATTCAAAAGATTAACCAAAAAATTAATTCAATTATAGATATCTCGATTGTGGACTATATATATATATATTCTCATATGCATTAATAAAAGCTATATAAAATGTTGAGATATCCCTTGTGTACTGTGTGAAGAACTAACTAAACAGTCTCTTTCATTTTATTTTAACTTCTGAAATTATCGAACACATAATTTAGGCGGAAATTAAAGTTCTGACAATTTAATTCAACAAAAAATTCGGTTGTCTCATGATATCAATCGATTATTTATAGATAATATATTTTCGTATATTTCAAAGTATGAACTTTCCTTTTATGGTGACAAACAATGCTCTTCAATTATTAAACAGATTAAAATACGTACTGAAGTTCACAATTTCAGTACGTAAGATGTTAAGAATTTTTCAACTAATGCTTATACTATAAAATAAGTGTATTATGAACTAATACCCAATTTTTGCCAGCGTTTATGCGCATTGGGTAAAAAAGTGTAAACAAGTACTGGTTTTGAAGACTATATCATGGATATTATCCCCGCTTTAATTTGGTTTTACAAAATGATAAGATCCCTGCTACACACGTTTTAAATAAATTGATAAAATTTAATTAAAGTATTTTCAACGTATTGTGAAATTTTTATAATTTATTTTTATTCTTTATCATAAACAACACATAATATTGAGAAATAAATTCTTTTTAAAGCTAAATATTATTTTAAAAATATTCAATAAATTCATAAAACTATTAAATCATTTGCACATTACAAATACTTAACAGGAAACGGTGTGCGATGTTAGTTTCGTAATAATGGTAATAAATATAATCTTATTTTAAAAGGTATAAAGTTAAAGAGCAGCTTTTAACACATAGGTTACCCTAAAAAACTTAAAAAAAAAGGCAAATGAGGGTATTCATAGTTCCACCACTGATTTCAATGAAATCTGGGAATAGAATCCTGGTCTAAGTGGTGAAAAAAAATTGAAACGGATATTAAGTTATTCCAATAAAATTTCTCATTTAAAAGAAAAATGTTACTTTTCGTATATATCCCTTCGTGATGTATACGGAGACAAAATCATTTACTATGGTAGAATCGGTTCTTAGGCCAACAAAGGGATAACTTCGTGCCTGTAAGCATATCATATTATTTACAAATATACTCCATAAGTTTTGTAAACGGCTGTGTAATAGAAAGTGTAACAACTTTTTCTTCTACAAAAATCTGAAAACGAGGCAGCTTTGTTATTGGAGTCTGAAAGATTTGTGTTTGTTCCCTCAAACTGAAAGTTGACAGGCAGCTTCGTTTTCGGAGCCTGTAAGATTTGTGTTTGTTCCCTCAAGCTGTATGCTTACAGGCGTCTGTTTTTTGTGATTGCAGTAGGAAGATCAATCAATATTCAATGTAAAAGCATTTTTTTGCAACATTATAAAATATATATTTGCTAACCGGCTTAAATTCATAAAATTTTGATGTTGTCGCAAGACGTCCATGTATGGTGTTATTTTTTATGAACTTTTTAAAGCAGTTACCAAATAAATTTGATACTCCGTCAATTTTAAAGTTGTTA
This sequence comes from Chrysopa pallens, assembly GCA_020423425.1. Lineage (NCBI taxonomy): Eukaryota > Metazoa > Arthropoda > Insecta > Neuroptera > Chrysopidae > Chrysopa > Chrysopa pallens. The sequence goes on from CM035592.1 coordinate 92,100,960, forward strand.
TACTCATCGTAATTAAGTAATGTAGGAGTAAAAATTCTTATAAGTACCTATATTAATGAATTATATGATATCGTTCTGGGAGTTTTATTATTTGGGTTGGGAATTTATGCCATTGAGAAGGCATTATCTTCAAGATGGTAACTTTAAATACCTTTGTAAATAGAAGATGATTATGGTAACATCGTACCTACTTCTAACGCACAGCATTAACATAATTTAAGCAACAGTATTATTCTAAAATTTGTGATTGAGTATCGTAATGTGCGACCCTATTTTTTGTTCTGCATGTAATAATCAAATTCCTAATTTAAAAAACACGTTTAATGGTTGAATTATAAATTAAAAACGATCAACGATCCGAGAAAAATTAAAAAAGATAATATTTTGTTGGCTTAGTGGCAGTATAACTTTGTGTACTTTATAAACATTATGTCGTTCGAAAAGTAAGAAACTCAATTTATATATAAAAAAAAAAAAAAACTCATAAAAGAATAAGTTTAATGATGACGCAAACACTTTTTAAATACCTTTTTATATAATGATAACTTCTTGAAATTTCATTTTAATTTATTCGATGGTACGTATAATTACTGGGCACTTATTTTACTCAAGACCACTAAGAATTATTTCCATTAACAAATATCCTTTTTATGGTATTAAATGGATGCTTATGTTCTTTATTATTTTTCATTTTCATTTTAATTTTATTTAATTTATTTTTTTATGCATACTGTTCGTTTACGAAAAGCCATATACATGAGGTAGAGGAATAAAACTATTAACGCATTTTGGTTTCGTTAATTGTGTAATTTTTTTGAAACAATAGATTTTAATATTATCGCCATTTACTTCGAGTAAAACAAAATCGACAAATTTAAAATTGTTTTCATAGGTAATTAATATTACATATCTTGAACCAAGTTTTTTCTTTTTGTTTGCTTACGTTCATTATTTTTAAATAAAGTGAAGTTCATATAAGCTTTAACTTCCAGCTCTATATAAAACAATGTTTAACTGAAGTTAACCTTAATATTATGAGGTAAAACAGCTTTGGGTAGAACATGATTATATTCAAAAATAGAGAAAAATATCAAAAAGTCTTAAAATTATTAGAGAAACTTTCAGCTCTACGATAAACTATTCTGATCGTATTATAACACATCGCCTAGGTGCTTTTACTACAAAGCAATTTATATTTATGAAAAAAATTTCATTTTATTTATAGGAACATGATAAAAATTTTTAGTATTTTATTTTAGACATACTATTAAAAACTTTGCGTTGGCTTAGTTTTATATCCATAGAGGATAGGAAAACATTTATTTTGGTAATATAGATGTTAACAATTTGAAAAAATACCCAGACAAAAAACGAACTGAACTGAATATAAGTTCGGAAGTGTATTCTTAAATTTATCTTGAATCTCATTATAGCCTTTCAAAGGCCAGGCCAAAGCATAAAAATATTTTTCTTATAACAATATACAAATGTAGTAACTAGAATTGATTTCATGGTATGTTTTCTGGACAGTCATGCTCAAAATTTTTAAGTGAAATCAAAGAAATTTCGTGAAAAAATAAAGATCATTCGTAATTATGAATATTAGGATTCAATTTTAAATTATTTTAATTCAACATAGTTTAAAAATTTCCTACTAATATTTAGTAGCGATCTAAATGGTGGGAGCGCAAGTAAATATTTAATACATAGTTGATATAATATGCATGAAGTATATCTACATAATTATCAAGAGAAAATATTCAAAATAAACTGGCCCTATTTCTTCATTAAATGGAAAAAAGCCGTAATAGTTATGATAAAGCAAGTGAAAAGAATATTTACGCAGTTTACCATTCAGGTACTTTAGAGCCCGATTCTTATTCACTGGATTTAAAAAGTACACTAATTACAAAAAAAATTATCAGTATTCGAATTTTAATTGAATATAGACAAAATTACATATCGTCGGCCTGGTTCGTTAACCTGCTTACTTTAATTTGTCAGCGAAACCATGCACTATAAATATATATCAAGTTCACATTTATCATCATTTCCATCGAATTCAAAATCAATAATTTTTAAATTCAAATATTTTCGCAAAAAATGGTTACTTGAACAATGTTTAAATTATATTAAATTATATATATCGGATTTAGTATAGAAATATCAGAGTGCCGTAGAATTAGGAAACGTATTTGTTTCTATATCCCCTATCTTTTCACCATATTTAAAAAAAAATTTGTATTAGTTTTCTAAGAAAATTATTAAAATAAAATTTTTATATTATTAAAATATAAATATATATATATTATATTATTAAAATAATATAATATATATATATATATACTGTAGAATATTAATATCAAATATTATTTTATAAAACAGAGAAATAACACATTTATAAGAAACCGACCGCATAAGTAAAAAACGATTAAATTATAGGATGATTTCGTTTATCAGAAATAGACAATCAACTTTTGTATTATAATTAAATAATTTGTGAAAATATAAAAAAATTCGTTATAAATTAAGGATTTATTTTTTTTATGTTTTTTTAAATTTATTTTTTGCTTTTTAGTTCTGTTTTTCACACGTATTCCGAATTATTTTTTTTTTTAATTCTTTTTTTAAATACTCGTTTACATTAATAGATACATTTAGTTCAAGCTAATATGAATAGTCTTAGTAAAAAAAATTTAAATTTTTTATTAATTTTCGGCTTAAAATAATGCCGAATGAAACAGATAATGAAAAATATTTATAATTATTTTTATTTTTTTAGAAATACTTTCCATATAAATCATACGGAAAAGATAGACAATCGCGTTTTCTATAAAATTCTAGTTTCAAGAAAACTACTGCTTATAAAGATTAGGTTAAATAGTTTGCTTTAAAATAATTTAAATAATTGGCTTCTTAGAACTTCACTACAATTTATTTTTAAAGTAATCGTAACCTTTAGATACACATTTCATAATTCTTCGATAACATATTTTTATCATGGGAACAGATTACTGGTAAGAAACACGACGTTATGGCGTAGTAAAATATTCAATAGTGAATGAGAGAGTAGAGATTATGTATGTGCAATTATTTTGTATCATAAGTGTGTCTAAATTTTCAAGCAGGATGAACTATATCCGTACCTATTTCATTAATTTTAAACCCAGTTTTATATAGTAAATAATAATGGTTATGACTGATGACAAGAACGGTTTACTAATTAAGGAATAGTTTTTATTCAAATAATATAGAAAAAGTTATCGTCTTTATGAAATATATTAAAAGAATTTTATATAAAAATACTGTAAATTCAAGTTTTAATAACTACTATACATTTGATTTGATATTATATGTATAGTAAAAAGAATAATAATTTAAATTTAAATTATTATATTTTTTATGTCCGTAATTACAATTGTGATTTGTATGTTAATTATTATTTTAATTAAATTGTAATAACAAACACTTGACTATATAATAAAAAAAATTTGATTTTATAATTTAATTAAAAAAAACTGTATAGGATGTCTGAATGTATTTATTGATTATTATCAAATGTAAACCACATGGATTCTTACATCTATAAAAATGCTTTTTATATTCAGCATCTATGAAATAAATGAGAATTTATGATAATGAAAAGATATAGTGTGTTCATTCAGCTATTGTTATCTGCTTTTCTGTGATTTTCGTTAATTTCAGACGGCAATCACCGAGTTATGAGGACCAATGTCTTTCTAACTTTGCCAGAACGCTTACGAATAATTGCTGCGTTTGATGTAGTTTTTAACAATTCTTAACGAAAATTTTACACAAAATTCTTCGAATATTTTAAAATACCAATATACTAATCGTTTTAATAATTTTTAACTGTCTATTAAAAAAAAAAAAAAATTACCATCATTCAAAGGAGAAAGAGGAATCTATACGCTATTTTCTGAAAAAATAAACAAGATTTGTTCACAAACTGTTTTGATTGGCCATTATTTCACCCAACTAACATATAATACACATTATAATATAACAGATACTTTAATTTTTTTAGATTTTATTAATGTTAATCATTATTATTTCGTTTTGTTTTTTGGATATTCTTTCAAGTATGATAATAAATAAATTGCATTTACTTTGTTTTCACTTAACTTGTATCAATAAAAGCCAAACATACGTCTTGCTCAGTAAACATAAATTAAAGGCTTGCTCACATTGATGAAGTAATTTCGACTTATATCACGTTTGTTTAATGAGCAGTTACATTTGACCCAAATGTTTACCAAAAGTTTTTTAATCAAGAAATACTTTTTTTGCGTAGTTATTAGAGCCCTTAACTATTATTCCAAACGACATGATCCAGTGTTATTTTGAATAATAAATAAGTATTAAAGAACTCACATGTATTCTTTTTTCATCACTAAGCTCTGAAAACAATCATCAAACAGTCTTGTATGTAAATGAATCTATGTGAACTTTCCAGTTAAAACTACTGTCAAATGTAATTCCCAAAAGTTTTATTTTATTTGATAAACCGGAAATATTATGTATCTCTCTTTTACTATTGTTGATTTTAATTTTTTTAATTTTGGAATTATTCAAAGGAGGATAAACCATTGTTCTGTCGATCATGTCACCCAGAATAGACTAATAATTGTAGTACCTTTATCTCTTATAATCTAAAATATAAGATGAAAAATTTTTTGTAATTTTTCTTTTTTTGACGTTTTCTAATCGGAATGAAAAAAAATGTCCATTATAATATGCTGCACCTCGTAAAAATCTATTACCTAAATAATCTGACAAGAAATGAATCGACAAATCGACAAATATAGGCGATCGCCTACATTTTCCTTTAGGCGAAGTTTAAATAAATGTTGAAGTAAATGGTCATGATAAATACAATTGAATATCAATAACTGATCAAGCGCAATCATTGCCACATATTCCTTCTTATTTAAATATTGGAGTACTGTATCAGTGAGTAAAAATTCTTCAAATACCTGATACCTTTGCTGGTAATATATCCGTATTGATTCTTAATATTTATGTTATATTTAAAGAAAAAATTATCAATTCTTCTATTCATAAATATTTAAGAAAGACTGGAAAACACGAATTAGGCCTGAAATTACTAAGCTAATTATTTTTTTTTAAAGTTGTTTATTTTGCATGATTTAACATTTTGATTTTCTACGAAGCATTTAAATTTAAAGTTTTTAAATACATTTTTGAATATTGTTATCAATCATTTTACGTCTGGTTTTCTGGTTTAACGAATTTATGAAATAAATATTTAACAAGTGAACAGAAAAATTAATAGTATTAATTTTAAATACATAATGACACGCAATATTAAGTTAATTTCCATATTTTTCTATTATTATTATCAACATTAACAAAAAATTATTTTAACAGTATATTATTTCGGTTAATATCAAATTTTCCTTATTCCTGGAAATGAGCTATATATTTCGAGTTTTTATATATTAATATGGCTTTTCACAAATTAACGCACAATTCAATGAATAACATTATTGGTGTTTAAATACTCATTTTATGGCTACTAACAATTTTTTAGCATTTAACAATTACTGACATTAAAAATAAATACGTAGTCCATGGAGTTACATAGATAATTAGATATGCACTTTGGTCAATTTGGTAGAATGTTTTTAACGAACGAGTTTTTTCCAAGTGATAAATTTTGCTTATTTGAGAACTGATCTCACTTGTTATGACTAAAATATGTCTTTACATTTTCTTCTCGATTTCTCTTTTATTAGTTTCATTAGCGATAAGCGCACAGATGAGCAGTTAGATATGGGTGATTTACGTGTATGAATACATCTATTCAAATTTTGTTAGTGCCTACAATACATAGTTGACAAATAATTTTCCACACGACAAAAAGGGGAAGTCAATATTAAAATACATTTGTATAAAATATAGACATGCATACAACTAAAATTTACGTTGTTTGAAGTTTATTATGTTCATTTATAAATAATTTTCCATTATTATTTATACAATGTAATACGGTACATATATTTATAAAATAATATGTGTTAACAATAAAACAAGCGAATCGATAAAAGAAGCCTCAATGTGATCACGCATGGAATGCTCGAACAGTGGACTAACGAAAACGGTTCAACTTTAATTTACTCAACAACAAACCGATATAATGTATTTATTTTTTAAAGATTTCAGAGAAGAGGTTAGTGTATTTTAATAAGTTAGTTGTTTTGCATGTTCTTTATGTATATGATAATATTGTGTATCGTTTTTTTATTGCGTTTTGACATATGAAAAATGATTCCATTTCAGTCAATTAAATAACAGTCAATTTCTATATATGGATATAAAAAAAATTAATATCAACAAATGCATACTTAAATTTATTCATAGTAATTATTCCGTTACAATTCCGTCATATATTATGAAGATTTTACTATTTCTATTGTAGATGTGAATTTCTAGTATATTTTCCTAGAGGCGGTGTAAAATTTCTTACAACATATAGTATAATACAAATGTAACATCATAAATTAATTAAGACGAATGATTACAATGTATCTTAATAAAAGAAGTAAACGAGACATTCAATTAAACACATTTCTGTTAATTAATATGAATTATGTAAATTTAAAAATGAGCCGAGTCTTTTAATATAATTATTTAGTTTCTATTTTTTTTTTTTTTTTTTTTGGAGCAAACAGTATATTGATGACACCACCGCTACAATTTATTTTTCAAATTTAGTTTTATCTTTATTTCATTTTCTTTTAGACACTTTTTTTTATTCATCTAATTTTTATTTACGTATAAAAGAAGACAAAAAAAAAAAAACAAGTAGAAAAAAACAGACGAGAAAATTATTATAACATGTTCACAAGTTATAGTTTTTATACAGATACACTAGATATAGAAATATGACGTGGACACAGATACAGTTATACAATAAAAGTTAATGGTAAAAATTTGTTGAAAGTTTTGTATACTCTGTACACCATAATAATAAATATCCATGTCGAGTTCTTTCTATACATATATCATAAAGTTTTACAAGATATTTTTAATTTTATTTACGTAATGTATTTATAGTTTTTATTTTGTTGTTGTTGTTTATGGTCCGTTGATGTATAACAAGAACCATTTACATAACATTTACATTCAAAACCAAAGTTAATGAAAACCGAGAAAACTTGTCCAAATAAAACCGTTTTTTTTTTTCGAAGAAAACAATGAACAATGAAACAATGATTTCTATATCTCAAAATCCTCAGCTAAACTACAACTAAATAGAATGTTCATTGCAAATATATTCTATATATATTTGTTCCATTCAAATATATAAAGAATCTACACTATCAGTAATCGGCCGTAAAATTAAAAAAAAACGGAAAAATTAATATATTTTCCATATACTTGCCCTTCTATTTTTTCGGTGGTTCATCAACTCTGTCACATACTTACCCGAAATAACTTTTCTTCGAAGAGATTTTGCCCTTTTTTCTTTTTTACATCAGATAGCCAATTCTGAAAGGGAATATCAATTAAGTTATCCCGTTACTTTTGTCATATCAATCACTTAAACTCCGGCATACGGTGGGATTTTTTGCCTTTTTTAATTATAATTGGCAGTAAATAATTATAATTAATTATTAATAATCAATTTATGATATATAATTAATAATCATTAGGCAACATTTAATTATATATTGTTAATAATAATTAACTATAGGTACTTATATTTTACAGAATAACAATCTCTGACTAAGTATTGTTAATAATTATATAGTTAGAAAATTGTTATTTAGTCAGAGGTTTCCTTAGTAATGAAAACAAGCTGGTTATTTAAGCTAGATAATGATGCGTATTTGGTGTAACGAAAGACTAATTTTTTTAAGATCTAATCACTAGTATTGTTTATAGTGATGGTAACTGCGAATATGATTCGATGTCAGTATTGTCCCCAGTGTGGTTGGCTGTCAATAATAATAGAAGTTCAAGAAATATTTATTTAATTTAAATGTTCAATTAATTTAAATATACTCTTTTAGAACTATATATTTTCCAACTTTTTAGAAGATAGAATTTTCTTAATATATATGCTTTCTCCGAAACAAATTTTCTTGTCTTTTATCTAGCACATTATTCAATACCCATGACGTCCATCATATCAGGTGACCGATGGAAGCTGATCAACGTCGTAATAACATAAAAAATATGAATAAGTTGAGTAATATTTAAACAAAATGTAGCTTCGCGTTCATATCTTGAGAACCTTAAACGTATGTATGCATTTATTAGAGATAAGATATCTTTTACAAATTTCCAATGTATATAGTACATTAAAAAGTACATAACACGATTTATGATATGTTCTTGTGTACACTTTGGCATCGTAAAAATCTTATTTATTATTTAAGAATTCTGTTAATGTTTTTGTAACAGTTGTTTTGTAGCATGAGTAACGCAAGCATAGATATAGTATAGAATGAAGAACATATAATGTAGCTATTAGTTTAAAATTTTAACTATTCAACTTTTAAAGATTATGCTGTATTCATATATTTTACTTTATTAATAAATATTTTTATCAGAAGCTTTTGTACTTTCAAAGATAATTTTTTTTTTTTTTTTAAATATTTAGTTGTTAAAAGTTGTGAGGTTGGTACTATAAAATTCTTTTTGATGAGTTAATGAGAATACATTTCCATTATATTTCAGTTTGGAAAAAATATCTCTTAGAACTAAGTACTCATTTGGACCAGTAACGGTTTTAAATAATCTTGTACTTAGGTTTAAAATTAGTTATATTAAAATTATAAAAGGAATATTTATCAAGTAAGTATGTTTTCCTTAAAATTTTTGACTTTGTAGGATGAATGACTAGGCATCATGAATAATTCAGACTTATTTTCAGAAAGGTGAAAAACATAATCAAAATTTATTCATAACCATTTCAATATTAAAACGTAGTCATTTTATATTTTTAACCTCAGTTTCAAAAAACTACTGAGCTACACCATTGGGCATTTTTGGAAAAATTATATGTGAAACATGCTCAATCTGGCTAAAAAAAAAAATTAACTGGAAATTTTACCAGATCAATAGCAAGAATATTACAATTGTTCAATATTCTGTCCATTGCTGAAAATCATGAGTACAGAAATAGCTCATGTTCAAGAATGTTTTAGGTATTTATAAAATAAAACCACTCCCAAATACAAAAAGCTAAATTTTTCAATTTAATAAAATTCAGTGTCTGAGCCAATAGGTCGACAATAAAAGCTATCGAGGAAGACTTCAAATATAATTCAATGATAATTAAATTCAGTTTCTTGAACTACTTCGTTTTTAACTTCTTTAGTAACTTATTTTCTATTAGAGAAGAAGCATACTCAAGAAGTATTGAAACAATTAGAGGATAAATCTTTTGCTTTTGAAGGTTGTATTTAGGAACCTTGACAATGAAACCTTGTTTAATGTCTCAGATGGTATATTTAATTGAACTTTGAATGTAACATGCAAATTATAGTAAGCCAAATATTTATCACAGTGTACATAGAATGTTTAAAGATGATTTTTTTTTCTAAAGGCCAAGATAGTCATAAATAAAATTTGGTTTATATAAGAAAGGTTGTTCAACAGACTTTTTTAAGAAAAATACACAGTAAAAAATAAAATGTGAATTCGATAAAACTAAAAACGAAAATATATGTACATTTGTTATCTCCGTTTTGTGTTTTATTTATATACGAATTTAGTTGAAAATCATTTACTATAGAATAAAATGCAGACCGATAGCAGAAAAAAGCCTGCAAAAAAAAAAACCAAAGAATAATAAAACAGACATATTCCAGACATTCAACATGTCATATGAGTGATGCTGCAAGTTACGACGTGACATGAATCTAATTTATTTTTTCTCATTTATTAATTTTCAGGATATTTTTCTATTTAATATTTTTTGGATCGATAAAACTAAGAGAAAAAATATTCCTGCAATTTTATTTTTGTTAAATAAATATGTGCACAGAGTTCAACAGAAACAACTCATCCAATAAATCTATCAAATAGCCGAGCCCTAAATGCAAAGAAATACAATCTCCATTCGACCTTTATGTATTTTATACAAGAACCACTAAAGATATCTGGATATGATTTTTTTGATTTGTTTAAAGTAACACGAAAATTAGGCAAGTATTTCGCAATCCATAAAAATTACATGTTATTATATAGACAAATTATTTATTATCAAATTTACCTGTTACAAAAATAATCCTCAATCCTCATGCAGACACGCTAGAACCAGTGACCAATCAGAAACAGTTAAAAATCTTCAATTATTATTGATACACCAATTTTTGCTCCGATCGTATAGTGATGAACTAAAGAATAGTTGTATTGTCAAGAGCAAGAAGCTTCCAAAAGTTACATCGAATATCTTCCCGACTTTAGTAAAAGCCCAAATAATTCCGCGGAAGGTATTATTATGAAAAATTTTAAGAGTAATATGAGTTGATGTGGAGTCTATGTCATCACAGGCATAAGCAATTGCTAACGATATTAACTTGAAACAAGATATACTGAAAAAAATTTTTTTTTCATTGTATACTATGAAAATTTTAACCCACAAGTAGAGTAACAATAACCAACTTATTTCCATTCAAAACTAAAATATTTACAAAATAATAATTTTTCCGCAACTAAAAGTATCTCTAATAGATTTGAGTTCAGAAATTTAATACACGAATCAAAGAAAAGTGAGTAAGACACAACAAGTGCGTATAAAAAATTTGAACAAAAGGCTTTTGTTAAACGTTGATAGTTCTCTTCACTGAGTACTATATTTTCTAATACAATTATTATGATATATAATTTTTATTATCTTATGAAATTAAGGATATCAACAATGTTATTTTTTTTTATGCTAAATAAAAAGAAAGAGTAATATTTTATTTATGACAGCCGAATTACGTGATTCCACTGGTTATTTTTGCTATAAATACATTATTAAATATTCTTATCAAAATCAAAATAACTAAGTTTGAGAAAGTTGTCAAGGTAATTCATTATTTTTTAATAATATTATTTTCATGATTTCGTTACCATAAAAATTTAGGGAGAAGTAAATTAGAATTGGTTTAAATTCTCTATGTTCTATAGGTTGTGAATAGAACAGGTGGATGTAACGACAATTTCGGAGATATTTCATATTTGCTAACTGTTGATTCTTTACATGCATTTTCGGCTTCATAAAATTCATAGTAAATTATCCACAAATATATTGAAAAAAGTGAAGTATTAAATATTACATGGAAAATTATATATTTACATTTAAATAGTTCTAACCAAACTGTTTACAAAATGAAAAATCTGAAAAAACCACTTTAATTTTTGTTGACATTTTCCAAATGTAGGCATTGTAATACTTTAATAAATTTAAAAATGAATATTTACCTGACAATTTATTATAATCATAGCTTTCTTGTATACTTTTCTTTTGATCCCCCAAGCAAATTCTGGTTTATTTTCGAATGCCGTTTATGTAACACAGACTTATATAATAACTTCAAAAGTTATAAATTATAAAATTTAAAAAAAAATCTAATTTAAGATATGATGTCATTAGTTCTAATCGCAGTAATTAATGATAAAATGTCATAGATAGCCCATAACATATATTTAAAGATATTAAAATTTCGTGTTGTTCATTTCAAAATTTGTGGATCTATAAATTGGAAATAAACGCTTCATAATTCTAGTTGCCGGATATGTATTAGGTACATATATCAAAAATGTTATAAATTAGACTTGCAACTAGTGCCATAATACCACCAAACATGTTTCAAAATATTTTAGATAAGACGGTGCCAAATTGGCATAATTAAATATTATCTCTCAATAAATATGATTAATGTAACAGATGGAATAAAAAAAAGCAAACCTATGTTTATGTTCGAGTGGAAAGCACTGAACTAAGTACTAGAAATAGGAAATTGTATAGAATTTCTACTGATCAGTGATCACTGTTTCGTAATTTGAGGATCCGAAGAATCAAGTATTACAAGTGCATACAGAAAATGAAATAAAATTTAAATCTAATATTTTTGTTTAATTTATTTTTTTTTTTTATTCCAGATTAGCACATATTTGCAAATGAATAAAATATAGGTTAATTTGAATTAAAATTATAACAATAATCTCCAAATTTCATGCTGCAAGATAGTTCATGATATTATTGATCGATTGTAAAAGCTTCAATTAGTGGAAGTCTATTATGATCGTTTTTTGTCAAAGGTAAAAATAAACTACTTTTACAACTTTTATTTCATGTTTAGGAATCCACTTTAATTCATAATACATTCTCCAACGTTGTGCACCAAATTTATGACGTACATTTTAACTAGTTTTTTTATTCTCCAGTATCTTTAAGATAAATGAAAATCTAGTGCATGACTTTTCAATGAACCATTCAACCAATATGACCAATGATGGTTCATGAAACTTGTGCACATCTAAGCTTGACTACAAAAATGATCCGACTTTGACCAAAATTATAACTGTATGAAATTAAATCACGTTCCATTCTATTTTTCTGTTTGTTCTACACAATAAATTTTCCAAAAATGTAAACCCTAATGTAAACAGAAACAGTGGCAGTCGACAATAAGCCTACCTAGAAAGCTTTCCCTCATACTGTTCTACGTTTTTTAAAGATTCCTATTTTTGTAATATATTTTTTCGGTTTAATTACTCATAAACGTACGGTATAATTTTTTGAAGTACATTTTTGAAATTTTTTGTTGGATATCGAGAGAATAATCTACATGGTTTTAATTAAAACAGTTTTCGTGGAAAATATTACCAGATAAATTAAAAAAAGGGTGTTAATAGAAATTTTTTTCGGATTTTTTATTCATTCTATTTCTTGTATACGACATTTTTAATATTACATATATTAAGATTAACATTGTAATGTATTCTGCCACCTTATAGATTATCTGCCAAAATCCTTTTTGAATATAGTAAAAATTTATTAAGCTTGCTTGAAACATTTTTTTACCGACCTCAACTTTAAAAAAGAAGGAAGTTATACATCCGTCTGTCTATATGCTTTTTTAATGCATATTCATCGATCTATTCAATAATTGTGCATAAATTTTAAAAAATATTTGTTCGTTTTTAACTTTTTAGGTGATCTTGTACATTTTTAGATTAAAACTATCTTTAAAGAGAAGGGGAGCCAAAAAAAATCTTAAAAAACTTGAATATCAACGAAATGGCAATTTTTGGAGGTTGTTTGAATCACATGATAGTGAAAAAGCAAAAAATAAAAAATTTACGTCAGAAAATAAAATGAACTTTAAAGTAAAAAAAGAACTTAATTTTTTTTAAATAATTTTAAAATTGTTTTTGGGATTAATTTCATATAACGGTCCCTTAGTGGTTTAATTGGGAGCAGTGAGGCTTATCGATATCGCGAACTCTTATGCCAATGATCGCGATTTTGATTAAGGGTACGGTGAGCTTTTCAACCTTATCTTTATCACGGAGAAAATATATAAATATAAAATAAAAAACGGGCAGGAAGGCATAGGTAAAATTTGCCCAAAATTGGAAAACATGTGTAAAACTAAACAGAATTTTTGTTATAAATTACATCTTACATATTTGTTAGTTTTGCTGATTAAATTTGTCTATTTGTACGAGAAGTAAAGATCAAACTATAAAAATTTACAAATCAAAATTTTACTTTAAAAACTTTCATATACTCCTCTTCAAAAAATAGTATTTACTCAAAAATAAAAAGCACATATCCAGTGTATTGCGTTTGTTAATTGTTAATAAATTTTTCTTTGTCTTTCAAGAAAAGTTACAATACACAAGTATAAATAAATCAAATAATCCCATGGATAACATTTATTCGCGAGCTCACAACATCTCATTTAAATTCTGTATCCTATCGATTCCGATTTATTCTAAATTTGACGCATTAGAGAAATACATATTTCTACTGTGTAAAACCGAACTGACTTTTACTTGCATAACAAGCTGGCAGAGATTTCTTTTTTTATTTCTGCTTCTTCCATAACCTTCTTAGCAGAAATAAACAATTAATATCTGATTCAAAAGATCTTAAAAAACGACTCATTTACGCTTTTTGTAGGAATAAAATTGAGCCTCCTAAATTCAATAAAATACAAGAATGGATTTTCCTTCATCAATACAGTTTAGTTTTGTCACATCACAACAACAAAGCATAAAATAATATTGTTGATCGAAAGCACTTTAGTGTTCAAATACAATTCTATTCAAATAAACAGAACATACTTTATATAATTGTTAAACGTTTTTCGTACCAATAGATCTTTGTTAAATTGTACTAATATTTCCAATTGAATTACAATTAAACAGAGGATGCATTAATTTATTCGTTGTAATGTTAGTGAAGTATACGATTATAATTTAATTATATTTTCTTAAATTAATATGAAGCCGCTGGCCCCTGGTCCATATTTAAAAAAAACTATTTAAATTTTATTAATTATTGAGGAATACGGATTAAAAATAAGTAATCTCAATAAACTGTTTTCTTTTATAAATATTTCTTAACATACTAATCACTATTCATTTATAACAATTGTGCCATTCTAAAATAATAGTTTAAATGTTTATTTATACTTTCTAGAGTTAGTTAACACTTTAGATATTTGTACATTGAATGAGTTTTACAAGTTTTACAGACCGACGGATCGACGTACCGACAGAACGATAGAACGACGGAAACGAAAAAACCATTGCACAGGAAGCACGATAATTATTTTTTTTAAATCGAAATCGGAAACAAAAATTTTTTTGAATCAGGAAAAACTACAGTTGTGTAAAATTTGAAAGTAAGAAATATTTCTAAGACTTATAAATAAGTTATATAATAATTTCACAGTATATTTTTAATTTTGTGAAAATACTACAAATTATTATTATTATTATTTTTGAAAATATTTTCTGTTTATTCCGCTGCAACGAACGAACGTTTAGTCTTAATTGGATGAAATTTTGTTCTTGTATTTTGTTTGAGTGTTTGAAACGACAGAAAAATCGATCATGTATTTGTAGGCATTCTGACATAATAAAGAATCTTGTTATGGCCTCGTTGCCGTTTGATATATTTTTTAGTGACGGATACAGTTCATAGAACTACTGATTAAAAAATATAAGCGAAAAAATTATTAGGGATTCCTTTTATTTATTGACTTGATTCATTTTGATAACTGTTGATGATTTCAGATGAGTTTTGCATACAAAACCTTTAAACTAACTATATTTTCCTTAGTATGTTATTATCAAAAGGTTCTTCTACTTGATGTTTTGCAAGATCTTCTATTTTCTTTGATTGTTTATTTTATTTGTTTTTTTTTTTAAGGGAAACTTTTTCTTCATCGTTGTGATTTGAACCTTATAAAACAAGAAAGTGACAGTAAAAAAACACAACCACATACATCTATAGGATATAACGTAGAAAAGATTAAGATATCTATAGGATTTAACGTATAAGAGAATGGTATGGTGGGCAATATATAGTGTTTATTTTAAGGTCCGAGCATTGTCCGTGTATGTATGTATGCAGAACTTCGTAACGGCATGATAACAACCGTGGTTGTTTACATGTGTAATGCTTACATAAATATTTTATTATTACCATAAAATCATTTATCAAAAATGCAATCCCAGAAACTGGGTGATAATTTTAAACTGGCTATCAAATCCATCAGAAATGAACCCTACAATTATCCTACTTTTGAAAATTTATTTTTCTTCTTATCTTGAATTCCATAATTTTGAAATATTTTCTTCTATCACGTATAAACGGCACACATATTTTTTTTCACATAATTCTGTAATTTATCATTTCTTCATTTTGTCTGTAGAACGTATTACAATGTGCAATTTTTGCAGCAATATTGCCGAATCAAAGAAATGTTAAAAGATGTTATCTATAAAGCATGATATTTTTCCTTTAATAATTTGTAAGATAGACTTAATACGATATGAATTTCTTTTTTGACCCAGTTAAAATATGTTTCAGATGGTATCATTTATTTTGATTTAAATTACACCATAAAATAAATTTTTCTAAACTACTTATTAGATTTTGTATGTGGAGGGTGTGAGTTAGTGTGTGTGTAATATTACTATACATAAACTTGTTAATAGCGATCATAAAAATAATAGCTAAATATAATAATATCAGCTAGCTATCTGTGATAAATCAATAAAACATGAAAACATTTTTAGCACAGGTTAAAAGTTATTAGTAGGTTTACAATGTATACTGAGGGAAAAAATGTTATTAATATTATATATATTTTTATAGTCTACTTCATATTTTTATTATCCACCCACATAAATTGATCCAGTGCGAAACATCAAGGTTTTATCGAAATCTGTTATGTTATTTTTTCCTCTACCAAAACCTCGACAATTAAGTTCCACAAGAGTAGGTTTCCTCACTTTTGTCAAGATTGGAGCATGTAAATAATTATAGGAACTGGAAACTAGTTAATTTATTTCGGTTCTTCATACATTCAAAAAACCATGAGGATGTCTTCTTAACTGTCGCGTATTCCTAGACCCGTTATCGCATTTGTAAAATCATTACCTAGGGCACTTTAAAATTGTGTATACAATCTTATAAAAATTCTACTATAAAAGAAATAAAAGAAATTTCTTGAAAAATTCTACTTTTATAATTTCAGAAATAATTATGAAAACGTCATAATTTGATAGTGGAATAACTTATTTCGTTTGTTCGAAAACAGTTCATATTATGGTTTTTTTTTTACGTTTACATATGCTTTAGTAATAATGAACACATCGTTAAATGGTTTTACAATAGCCAATTAAACTAAAAACTAAACCTGAAATTTAAAAAAATTAATTTTTATAATTTTTAAATCTTTGGTAGTACGTGAGGCCTGTTAAAACTGCCAAGTGATGGAAGGCGGTCGTTTTGAATAAAGTAGGAAATGAAAAGATGCTATCCCACACGATTTTCTTTCCATTTGTTTGATATACTTGGGCCTTCTTAACATGTCACTTTGATGCAAAGATTTCTTCATTATTAGTCATAAACATACAGTAAATACTTAAGTCTTATGAATTGATCATTAATGAAAATTCAATTATTTTTTAACTTATATACAATTGGGTAGTTGGCTGATACTGAATTTGTTATCTGACTATAAAAAAGTGAAACTATACTCAATAAAATAGTAAAATCAGAAAGTTGAATTAAAATTGATACAACAACGAACAATGAATAACCTCTTAAATATTATTTATCCACCATCTTCATACAAAATGAACAATCATGTGTAATTACTTATATATGACGTTCAATGCATGTTCTGTGTTTTTTCTTATGAGTAGAGTGTCTTGCCTTTTTTCCATTATTAGGCAATTGGTTACATCAAGATTTTTACAGGATTTTTAAAAATATTTTCAGTTTTTTTTTTTTTTTTTTTTTTGTAAAGTGACGTTACTATAAAGTTTAAAAAAATTTATCACAATTCCATTCTCATTGAATAAGAATCATTTGAAACTCGAAGTGTGTATATAATATTCCTTCAATTTTATACTGAAACATTAAAAATATCATTTTCAAACATACCCTACGATTTTATGCTAGTTTAAAGATAATGTTATTAATTTGATATATTGTTGAAGAAAAATGATCGTAGATATAAATTCAGTTATTGTTTGGTTTAACTGAGGAGATCAGCTAAAGGTTATAGTTATAGTCAGATATACGTTTTAATAAAACGTTTTTATACTTCGTTTGCTTGACATTTTCCATAAAATTTTTATAAGTATGTAGGAAACGTACATCCTAAGTCTACATAGTAGTTTGTCTCAATAAAAACTATAGATGTAAAACTTCTAAATATTTCATTGCTTGGACTGAAAGATATGGGTTAACCAATAATTTGAACTGGTCCGGCACCGACAATTTGTTAATTATAATTATAATTATTTATTAATAAGCTAAGCTAATAAGCTATTAATAGCTTATTAGCTAAGTGATGAACTATATCAAAAATTATATTTGGAAATTTTTTTATATTTTTGACAATAAGTGTTTTATTTTTTTAATTAGATAAAATAGACATTTTGAAAACATTATTTGTATGAATAATACTTATGTATGAATAAAAATTCATGCAAATTTCTTGTTTTATAATAAAAATATTATTATTAATAATTACAACACAATTTTTATTTACTTAATTCCACCTTTAATTTTTATTTAAAATAATTTTTGACGATGGTTTCATCTTCTTTAAGACATTCTCAAACAAAATTTTATTTAAAAAAACAAAAGTATTTATACCAAATACCATTTTAAGTTTACGTATTAAAAATCATGGGATTTTTACTATAAAAAAATTACATCACCTGATTTTTATTATGTAAACTTTTAATATTTTTTAGTATAGTTACTGTTGTTTATTGAAATAAACGTATTGTTTTGATAATGTCTTAAAAATTCGGACCAATAGTGAACAATTATTTTAAACAAATAATTAAGAGTAAAATAAAGCAGATAAAAATTGTGTTTTTATTATTAATCATGTTGAAAATGATTTTCAACTCTACATAAAACTTTTTCTTTTCTAAAATTTTTTTGTATGAAAAGTTAAAAACTAAGTAACCATTTACATATGCAAACAATGTTTTAGGTATACATATATGTTAGGCCTTGATAATTCTGATAAATAGAAAAGAATGAGAATACAGTGTTATATGACCATTTTTCAATCTATTGTTTGGAAAGTATTGAACGATTAAAAGTTGTGGAAATAGTTTAGAATATTAAGACTACAATAATTATACTAAAAAAAAATATATAATTTAAACTATTTGCATACAAGGTTCACATAAACATCAATAATTATTTAAATAAAATAATTAATAAATTGATCCGTCAAATCAAATATTCGTGTTATTTTGAATAAACAAATGTTTTTTAATTAGTGTCAAGCATTATTAATTTTATTTGTATTTAAATAAAAACATTTTTATTGTTTACGTAACTAGTTATTTGTTCATTTTTTTATAATAAATATTTTGATTGATACAAATAAATATTTATATGTGAAACAATTTTATAAAACTATATTTACAATAATAATTAATGTTGTATAAATGAAGTATCTATGTGTATAATCATTTGAAGTATCTGTGAATAGTCCAAAAGCTGCTGATCATATGAAGCACTTCATAATAATACTTATTTCGAAAAAAATTCGATTTATTAATTTACAGGTATTATTCTACAGAAGTTAAAAAGGTTTATTTTTCTAAAATTGGATCACTGTCTTGTAAGATTTCTATTTTTCATTGAACGATGATAATATTTGAAAACGATTAAAATTTTATTATTTTGAAAAAGTTCAAAGACTATGGTTTTAATACATTTCCCAAAACCTCCAGTCTTATCTTAGATTTATCCATAAAGTCTTGGAGGTTTAATACTGATGGATTTGTATTGAAATGTTATTTAATATTAGAGAATAAAAATGTTCTATAACTAGTTTACGCTAATTTTATTGATGTTATAAATTTGGATATAAATTTCTGTTAATAAAAATGGTGAAAAGATTCAATTTACATAATTTTGGATATAAAATCAAATAAATTATTTTGAATTCAAATGCTCACTAATTAAAATATATTTCCACGATACCTTTGTATGTTTAAATGATATTCATTGGCTTAATGACAAATACATACGGGAACTATGTTGTTAACATACAAAATTGTACTATGAGGAAAAATTGAGCATTAAAAATTATATTATCAGGTAACTTAGTGTAGGTTACTTGGAAGAGATTTTATTTCTACGTAACAAATTTATCATATATTATTGGGAAAAAGCATTTAAAATATTTTTAAATGTTTTTTTAAATTAATAATTCAAAATATTAAAAAAAAATTATTAGGTTGAATAATTAATATGAAAACATTTAATGGTTTAATTGGTACATTGTAGATCGAGAAAGAATGGAAACAAAGTACGGCCTGTACATACTCTTATGGATAATGAAATTATAGATCATTGTAAAGATTCATTTTTCCAAATCGGTATCGAATATTACAATATACGGCTTCGTGGATTTTGAAATTTGAATTTTATTTGTCTTTTTAATTGTGTTGTGCAATAATTTTTTCTAGTTTATATTAATTATCTATGTAGGAAGATCTGATAGGCAAGTCAAACACAATTTTAATCTCGTTTTCTTTTTGTGAGACGAAATTTGCATCGAATCATTCCATTGTAAGATAACATGAAAATAACAAACTTTAAATTGTTGGGAAACGAAAATTCATTTTTTTATATATCAGACAAAATCTTTATTGTAATTTTTATTTTTAGAAATCAAACATCGAATCTCTGAGCTCTTTATGAATAGTTATAATGAAGAGACCAACTGAAATTTGTATGAATAACAACTTGCAACATTTGTAGAACGAATTCATAGGTAGGATTGTCCAATTTCACCAGGAAGAATGATACTTACAGTTGGTGTTTTCAAGCGCCATCTTATTCAATAAGATACATGAACCAAATGTACATCAAAAGAACGGTTTGTGGAATAAAGCAGTCTAGTGTCTACCAGTCCCTGTTACCTGCTACCTTGTTTCGATTCCGATAGAATATATTTTTTTATAAATAAATCGATACTGTGGCTGGTCGACGGTAATTACATTTATTTTTCTCGTCGAAATCTTTCTTTTTAGATAGATTTGATGCATGTATATTATAAAGTCTTGAAAACGCCAACCAGAAGTAACATGAATGCTAGAAAAATTGGAAAAACTCCAAGGAGTTGACATTTAGTTCTGTAGTATATACTATGCGCACATAAAAAACTATTTATATATTTTAACCATAGGGCTTTTAGTCAGCCGTCTCTCGAACCATATATAATAGGTTGTTACAATGATATGGAAATAAAATTATGTAACATTGTAACATTTAAATTTTATTACCTATATATGCATAATATATAAAGCTATTTATTATTTACTTAACAATTTCTGAAATTATATTGGTGAATTAAATGTCCAGCTGTGTGTATAAAACAATAGTGAATTAGTAGTTACTATCTGTATCCTGTTCGAATGTGTGGCTCTCGATAAAATCATTAATTTAATTGGTTTTTAATATTACCATTTGATAATATTCATTTAACAGATTTTAATTAATTCAATGGAAATTAAATTTTATTACTAATGCAAATACTATCAATGTTATGTTCTGTTGTATGTTATCCTATTATCGTACAATATTCTAGACCATATTCAGTTATTCGGTTTCCCAGTTCAGAATACGCTCTTGCAATTAGAAATTATATTAGATATTGACTTTGTGAATAAAAATTGAGGCAGTAATTATCACTTGATTCGTATATTGAACAATATTTAGAGTCGTTCCATACCAAATTGATTGATTTTGAAAAATGGAATATTGGGCTTTTTGTTAAAAAAGAAAAAATTATTTTATAATTTTAGTTCAATAATAATAGCCACCGGCGCACTAAAAAATACTTAGCCTCAATTATACAGTAAACATGTGAAAGTTGCATAACTATTGCTGAACTATAGAATATATGACGTAGACATGGTTTCTACATATTTGAGCATCACGAGTGTATTAAAATGGATGACAGATTCTTGTTATTAAAAAAATGAAAATATTAGTAAAAGTAGAAAATTTTAAATGATATTTCGAGATTAAAAAAATTGTTTTACGTAAAGCTTATTAGTGACGTTTTTAAAAGGAAAAACTCTATATTTGAATTACCATTTAAACATTGAAAAAAAAAATGGCAAAAATCCTGTTCAATAACTTTTTACAGAGACAAACATTGTACTTGCAAGAAAGGGATTATATTTTAATATTGCTAGTAGAAAATGGGAAAAGAAAAAGTAAATATATAAAAAATAAAGAATGGATTAATGCACACTATAAAGAAGATTATGTCTCATGAGACATAAAGATTGAAATTTTCTTTGCTTAGTTTGCATACAATGCGTCTTTGCTACGTGGAATTTTAAATTCTAAAATTCATGGAGCCATAATTTGGAAAATTAACAAGTTTCTATTCACAATTTATCTTTATTCAATATTTAATTGTATTTTCAGTGAAAGTTTTAATTAATAAACACTTTAGTTTATTTTCAGTTATTTATTTACCTCTTTACTATTTTTGTTATTGAGAATAGTGTATGGCACCAACTTTCTTAAACGCAGCTCTATACGCCTTTCCGTAACGGCAAAAAATTGTTAATTTTTATTATACACAATATATTTGACTCATTCTACTAACCCACCCTCCTTGTCTTAAACTTATCCACTCGCTATGTTTTGACCTGAGTGACACCATGGTATATCCAAATATATATCTCGATTTTTGTATCACACACCTAACCGACCCGACGTGACGCAATGATTTTTCTATAAAGAAAATTTGACAGTGAGCCTGTCGAATGATATTACTTTCTTTCATCCCCTTCCTAATAAGGGTGTACCAAAATATTCAATAAAGATTTGAGATGACTATCTTACATTGATCGAGTTTGTGAATTGATTTCAAAAATTGGTTACCATGCATATCGATTACTAAATTCAAATGAACATCGTTGCAATTATTTTTATTACTTAATTATTTCCAAAATAAATTAAAACAAATTGCATGCTATATGTTGTTACATTTTATTTATATATGCACATTATGTAGTAGAACAAATAATAATAATAATTAATGATCATAATCCTTTTGAATTCATTTAATTATTTTAAGTATATTCTACTAAGGACGTTTACTAAGTTAAACATATATTTTGCTATGAACTACTACCGATTAAATTTGGAATGAAATGATGTTCCTTTAGCACACACCTTTTAGCCTAATTTTATTTAATATTATCTTTCGTTTTGATTTCTGCGCATAGGCATATAAATTTTCATCAAAATCGGTAAAAAAATAAGTGGTTTTGAGCGCTTTATCTCCGGAAAGGTAATTTATAGGCGAGATTTTGATCATCATGACCCTCTCCACTAATGTTTATTGCAAATTAGAAATATTCGTTTGGTTTTTTACAAATAGTCAGTATCTATGCTTATTTTGGTATTTTTGACAGTTCATTTTCTAATTAACCGTTTTTTAACATAAGTTTTCTTCGCTTATTAACTTTAATAAACTGTAAATGATTTCTAAAGCGTTAAGAGCTTACAGAAAACGAATATCCATTTGGAAGTTTGTGTCTTGTTACCCAAGCCTTAGGTAGTTTCTTAAAAATTGTGCCAGACAATTGTTAAAAAAAAACTAAAGGAGATTTGAGATACACTGCCATGTTCCTTTAGAAACATGGCAGTGTTCATTATAACAAATTATATTTGTGTATCCCAATGAATTTCTATTTTATATACTCAAAATAATAACATATGAAAAATCTAAAATTTTAAACAAAGTATGCTACTACTACAACACTACGGCACAGTCGTATAAATATATACTTTTAATTTGCTTAAAATGTGGATTTATTATTCTGTATCTATAAAACAATTGGTTATGCATAAATTGAATTGATCTAATCGCAATAAACTTAATTTGTTGCTGACGTTTGTGTATAATTTTTATGTATGCTAAATCAAATATTAAATATGCAAATTGGAACGCAAGTAGGAATGCTGTTCGATATTTTGTCACACATTTGCCACATAAAATTAACGTATGGACCTTACGTAATTTGCATTTTTTCTTTCGATAAAATGAATAAAATATAAAGTTTAATATGATTAAACAAAATTTAAATACTATTAATCTCCATTTTTAATATAAAACCCCGTAACGTTTTTCCGTACAAATCAGTATATTTAATGATAATTTTCTTTACCGAATTACATCTTACACAAAATAAAATTTTAGAAATAATATTTTTTGATATTATTGAAAACTTAATTTGTTATATAAAAACTGGAAGTGTCCTTTTAATACATAAACACCATTTATGTTAGTAGATACTATGTGATATGAAATATTGGAAAATTGCAAGTAAAAACAATAGCTTGCTATACGTTAACTGTTTAAATGCCTCACATATGATAATAATGTCTGAATTATTTTTAACCGATTTCGACGGAGTTTATCAATTCGACTAGTGTATGTTAATTAATGAATCTGTACAATATTCGTATATGTTAGTCTATATGCCTCGTTTTTAAATTATGACAATTTTTATAAACATATGTTTATGTATTTGTATTTTATATATGCGTGTGTACAAATTTCTTATATATAAAATAAGAATCGGATTGAAATTATCTTTTTAATGAATTCAATATGTTTCAAATTATAGAACCTTGAAGCTGTCATCAAAATAGTTTTCAATATAAGGAGTACTTAAACTTTGTATAATGAAGTCTGATGTCGACAGACCACATTAGCAGTCCGATGTCGACAGTTTTAATGGGTCTAAAGTATCCCAATTGAAACCTTTAAAAAATCATATCGTACAAAATATTAACTTTATAATTATTAAAAAATTTCGGCTTAAACAATATGACAACTTGCTTGTAAAAAATTGAGGTAGAATAGTAATTGGTACTCGGGCGCCAATGACTCTTGGGCTAAACAATGAAACTTATTTACTATAAGCGATAAAGACTGATGAGTCTTATCAAGTATAAATTTTAAAATTTTAAAAAAGAATAAAAAAAAAAAAAAAAAATATCATAGAAGCAGCAATAAAACTATATTTTATATAATCATAAGTTTCATTCCATGTTAGAAGAAAGCGACATACCAGCAAGATTTAAGGCATACCATTTTATAGCTATAAAAAATTTACTTCAAAATCTGTTTGAAAATGACTTACATAAAACATTATAAATTACGACTAATAAAAGTTGGCTGCTTGGCTTGGCTATATCAACTAAATTATTTATTTCTACATAATAATAATATTATATAAAATTTATCAAGCATGAATATTAACATAGCATACATACGGGTTCCATACAAGGAAAAACTGTCTTCAGAAACTTTATAAATCTGCGAATTTATTTTTCTCTAAAAATATAACTAGTTAGATGCCAGAGCAATAACTTCAAAATCAATCAAATTTATTTTTTTCTTACCGAAATAATAGGTCAGGTTTATTATTTATTAAACCAATTACTGTCTCACATCACCAAAGAACAATTTTAAGATATTTGCTTTAGCATATTTAATCGAACCCTATAATAATTGTCTTTATCAATAAACCACAATAATCACAAATATGATGAAAATATTGTGAATTTTTATACATAGATATATAACCCGATGGGCGGGAACTCATCTACAAGAACCAACCTTAAACACAAATAACATTAGAGTAAAATTTTTCAACGAGTTATTGATCTTGAATTAAATCTGACTTAGCCTTATTCCTATCTAAAAAATATTGAAAGAACAGACTGAAAGCTAAGGTTTCTTAAAGCTCCGCTAGAAAATTATATTCAATGATTTATGTTACTGTAGTGCTAATGACTCAGTAGCTATTTTTTTAACCATACATTCTACCAATACAAAGTACAGTATAAATTTTAAAGCCTGTGATGGCTGGCCTGCGCTCGACTTGATAAATGCACTCAATAAATTGATCATCGGGATAAATTGATAATTTGAATTAAAAAAATATTTTTACCAAATGTGTATTATTTTAAGTGGGTGGATATTCCAATTCTGTAACTATATTTCTATCTTAAAAGCCAAAACGTAAATACGTGAGTACAAAGACCAAATTCTGTGATCGTGGGAAAAAATTGCTGCAGAAACATCGTAAAAAATCGGAAAATAGTTCAAAAATTATATGTATAAAATTCTGCATTGTAATAAGTTTCAAAGATATCATTTAATAGCAATGATTTGGCAATCATTTCATTTTCATGCACGGTTGTAACGTTGTCCAACTTTTTCTTCTTAGTTAAGAGTATTCTCCTGAAAAAAATGTTTTTTAAATGGTGGAGTTTTTTGAAGTTGTCTCAAAAAATTGTGTCTAAAGATAAACATCGAATTTAGATCTAGATTATTCATCATTTTCAATTTAAGTGGATACCATAGATATTTCTACGTGTAAAGTTAAATACTATTTATGGACATTTCAAGAAAGATTTGGAAGATTTTATCATCGCATAAGAAATAGAAAGAAATTTGCTAGAATCATAAAAATGAAATACTAAGCATACAACATAGAATAAGTATGTTTCACCCTGCTGTAATGAGATATTTTCTATATGTTTTTTACTATTGCAATTATTTTACATAAATTTTATTTTATAATATACGAATACGAACCAAAATGTTGAATTATGCAATTTGAATTACAATAGCAGACAGTTCGTTATAAAAGCGTATATAAATAAATTACAATAACAAAACAATCTAATCATGAAGATTGGTTTAATACTTGGTCATTGACCGCTAGTTTAATAAAAAATAAATATAATATATACCACACAATGTTTTGATTTTACATTTCTATAAAAATTGCAAACAAGGTACAAGTTGTGAAATATGCAAACGGGTTTTGATAAGTAGAAATCAATCGGAACAATCTGCTACTTACAAAGTTATAAAAACAAGTTTTACGAAAATATCTCCAAAAATATATATGGATAAACAACAATATATCAAAACTTTGATAAAACTATTATTTTTCAGTTTAATGATCACCCATTATAAGGGAAAATTGATCGCAAAATAATTGAAAAGGAAGATTTATTCAATTATCTTTTTTTCCCCACTTTCTAGAATTTTTGATGATGAAAAGTCAATAACCAATATAATATTAAATTAATTTTATCCAGACTTTTATTACTTTCAAGTTAAGGCCTTTTAATAAATCTTATTCGTAGTGACGACTTACATAGATAGCATTGATAAATATTTTACTTTATTAAGTTTATATTATGAAAAAATAGGTATCCAATTCGTGGTGTTGGCTAACTAACAATTGCTGATTTAAATAATAGCAATATATCAGTGTATCTGATGGCTAAATAAAAACGGAAAAAATTTTTCTATAGAAATTGGTACATGGTAGTAGGTAGGTAACTTGTTGCTAAACAAAGCAAGAATTTGGTATATACTTGCGAGTAAAATGTATCAATTTTAGTATTTCGACATAAAGGTATACAATCGACATAAAGGTAGTACAATTCTACTCATACACACCATGATTTGATCATGTTTCCGATCCATAGTGCCTTTTATTGGTCGGTTTTAGGTAACTCATACACACCATAATTTGATCTATCTGTCTTCGATGTCGATAGATATCTATCTATATCTATCGACATCATTTTATTATTTTTCCAAAAAAAAATATGTGTTTTGATCCGTTTTAAGAATTATAAGTTTACATGTCGATGTTATAATACTCTTTAACAACTTCCGTTTCAACTTTTTCTCTGCCAGTTAAAATAAAAATTTTAACTAAACATGAACCGACTGTGGTTGTGGTAGTATAGTTATTGCCATATCAAACACACACAACTATTTTTGTAATATGAAATGTCAAAACGCTAAATGTCATTATGAAATTTAACTTAAACAGCCTTGAAAATATTTTTGAGAATAAATTCAAAAAACGTGAAGCACATACACTACATAATAGTGGCGATTGGAAAGATTAGCTGTGAATGAGAAATCTCTATATTTATTTTGTCGAACTATTAATATATAAATATTTCTATGGTTATTTTAAATATTCTCAATTTAGTTTTTCAGTTTGCTTGTCTCAAATGTCATACTGTTCCGCAAATTCTATTAAAAATAGAAATATAGAATGTATTCAAAATAAATTAAGCTAATTTGGTTTATTTAAAGCACTGTTTTGGGGGTCTCTAGATAGAAATCAGTCAATCTTTGGCGAGTACTGAGGCTTGAAGAAATGAAAGGATAGCCCCTTTTGCTTTCTTTTTTTGCTTTTGTAAGAAATTACTTGATTCTTGTTTTAAACAAACATACTGGTCATATACTTTGGCTTCAACACTTCGTTGGCTTCTCACAATAAAAATTCAATCAAAATACAGCAAAGTCGTGTTATAGGTAAACCAGGTAACAACAGTTTTTCTGGATAAAAATTTGTTTCAATGATTTATCGATTTCTATCAAAACTCTATAAATAAAATAGATAGTTTAGCATCTATATTATTCACATAAATTCAAACAAACAAATTTATGGAGAGATGTTGAGATATTTATATACTTAGAGATATTCAGGGTAGATTGTTCTGCGATGTGCGTATGTTAAGAAAAATAGATGGATCTCTTACAAAATGATACTTACAAAATGATGTACGTATATGTTAGGAAGGATATTTAATGAGAAACTGTATGTAGTAAGATATGAATAAAGCGTTAGAAAATAAGTTTCACAACGCAAATATAATATTTATTTTATATTATTTAATTGATCCATATCGTATTAGGTGCAATTTCAAAATCGCACCTTATCTAACACATAAGACCTTTTTTATTTCTAACTTTATATTATGTAACGTATTCATATAATATCGACTGTTATGCGTTCTCTTTC
This sequence comes from Chrysopa pallens, assembly GCA_020423425.1. Taxonomy (NCBI): domain Eukaryota; kingdom Metazoa; phylum Arthropoda; class Insecta; order Neuroptera; family Chrysopidae; genus Chrysopa; species Chrysopa pallens. The sequence goes on from CM035592.1 coordinate 92,129,622, forward strand.
AAGAGATGTCGGTTAAATAAATTGTTTTACAAAACATAGTCGATATTTAATATTTCAAGGGATTCAATTATAAAATATAAAACACTTATTGGATAAAATTATTTTATATCGCTATATTTGAAATTCATTAAGAAATCTAGTTGATCCCTTACTCACATACTACGATTTTATTACAAATATAAACAAAAGGTTTTTTTAGGTTCGTTATGCTAAGAATATATTACCAAAAAATTAAATAATAGTTACATATTATTATAAAATGAAATAAATTAAATATTTGCTGACATAATTAAAAAAGTTTTTTTGTAACCCATTTGTAAAATTTCTAGAATAACGATCAATGTTTGTCTTAAACCAGTCAAGTATTCACTTGTGAATTACTAATGATATTTAATCATTGAAACAAAACATTTAAGAGAAACTGTTCTACTATGTACGTATTCTAACCAAAGATGGCTTTTAAATTATACAGAATGATTGGAGGACTAAAAGCGGTGATATTTCCAGTGTACGTTATTTTATTTTTGAACGAATGTTTCTTTTTAATTCATCGGTTCATCCGAAATTTAAACCATCTATTAACGATTTACGATAAATTTATGAACTGTTCACTAACTCAAGCTTTTAGATTGCATTCCATTGTTTTTGAGAATTCAAACAAATTAAATAGATAGATAAAATAAATAGACATTTAAATGTATGCTTTAATTATTAAAATGAATATTTTATTCAAAAAAATAAAATTAAACTTGAAAATAAAATTATTTTATTTTATAATTTTAAATTGATATAAGTTACATAGCATTTTTACTCGCTTTAGCGAAATGAATTGATGTTGCTAATCGCGATGGGGAGGCTATTACCTTATTAGTTGTCCAGGTATTTCGTCATCAAGATTTCAGTATATTGTTCGAATCGTTATAATAGGATTATATAAGATTGAATGTATACTATTTGTTTTTCACTGTTTTTGTTGTGAGAAATCAGTACGGAGTACAGAAAACCTTTATTTTTTTTAAGTGATATAATAAATAACTATATGTAGTACAGATGCAAAAATGATAATTGCAATTTAATAGATAAACTGATGTAATGTATAGAAATAAGCAAAAAAATAGAAAATTTGCTCATACAATTTATGCTTATGTACCTCATAGAATAGGAGTATCTGATAATCGGATACAAAAGCCAAATGAATTCGCTTACACTTATAATAAAGATAGAAAGCTATTTAAACATTATTCACATTGATCAAATAATTTAATCGGGTAACAAGTAGTATAATACTTAAATAAGTAATTTATTAAAACTATGTAAGCAGTCACAGTCATTCAATTATAATTTTATATCACAAAACTGTTTATATTATATGACTGTGATTGGAATAGCAATTAAATACCAAAAATAATTCCTCATTTGTTTATTGTTCAATGATTGTGCACACAAAAAATATAATTTAAATACTTGACTAAACAACATGTCTAAAATGTTGCTGTTTACACACGTGAAATAACTTTATAACTTGCAACTAAACTGCTTGATCAATTCTTTAACAATCAGAAGAATGTTTTTCAAAAGACGAACAGCATCACATATTGAGGTTTCGAGTTCAAAAAACATTTATATATTGAGATTCAAATGTATTTTTTGAATTCGCTAGTTGATATAATGGTTTAATATAACATACATTAACATAATTGCCTAGGTTTGTAGTATAACATATTTATTAATTTGTAGTAAAAATAAATATTTAATCAATAATTCAGAATATGTTAAAATAAGATATAAATAAATTAATCAAATAAAATAGTAATACGTAAGATTATATTTAAACAACATACTAAAGTTGAATCGGTATCGTAAGTCCGCTGATCACATATTCCCTGCGTGATCATATTAAGGCTGGTTTTATCGATTTTGCTTTTTATTAATACATGCTATGTTATAATTATATAATATGTACTATGCCGTATTGCATACTATAACAATTGTTTACAAATACATATAATACAACAAATCAATTCATAGAATACAAAGGTTCATATGAAACTTTTGCATACAAACAATGGACTAACGGAAGCGATTTAGCTGTAGACAAGTGTTAGAGTAATTGGTGGCTTGTTAGAGCAACAGACAAAAGGTTTGGGGCTCGATTCCCAACATATGATTACTTCTCGTTATTAGCACCGATTAATATTTTATTACTTTTCAATATATTTATAAGATAAATGTAAATAATTTTCAACATTTGTAACATTTAATTATAACATTTTCGATCGAAACGTAATAATTCTCAAATTATTTAACATTTTCATTAAATCCTAGATAGAATATGTTGCATCGATTACAATTGGGATTACAATTACAATTAGTTAGATTGTCGTAGGAATTATTAGGTACACTTATTATGGACACTTATTCTATTTTTCTATCAGAAATCATTTACGAGGCTATTTGGAAAATATATTTGAATGGTTTTTGTCGAACTACTAAACCACAATCACAACAAATACTTAGAAAATAAATTACTATTGAAAAAAAATTATTAAATTACTCAATAAATTAATTGAAAATTTTTTATAAAAAAATATGGTGCTTAATCAAAATTATTTGAACATTCAATTAAGAGATGAATAAAGACTTTTAAGTTTTCTTGTTTTTTATGTAACCAAAGTTCGATTGTTATTTTACACTTAACTAGCGGTTTAGTTCTTTATTCTCAAGTAACAATAACATATCAAAAATACTTGAAAGTAAAAAAAAAGTAAATGGAACAAAACATTAGTTACAAATTTGATTTTGTAAATTATATTAGAAAACTTACATCAAACAAATTTATTTTTCAGGTTTTTTTAATAGTTTCACTTTATTTAATATTATAGAGTATGATTATTGATTTTTCATTCTTTCTATTCCACTTCGAAAAAAAGGCCACTCGTATTGAAAATAATACAAGAATCGATTTACTCAAAAGAAGCGGGGAGCGTTTGCGTTTAAAATTTTGTTCGTAAATTTCTGAATTTTCCTTTCAAATCTGCCTATGAATATTGATAAAAGATAGAGCACAGAAAAATTTCTAAATTAAAAATCAATAAATTTGAAATAGGAAATAGTAAATAGCTCCAAATTGTATCGTCATTTTATGAATGAGAGTTTTTTTCATTAAATTTGAAATTTTTTCATTTTAACTTACGATAATGGAAATTGTTTTCGATGTGCTTACCTGAAACAATAGCAAAAATTTAATAAAACATATAAATATTGTAACCTTAATTTAAAACTTTAAAAAAAATTTAATTTATTATTAGTTTAAAAAAACCATTATTTTTCTGTAGAAGAATCGAAAATTCAATTTAGTATGTAAATATTTCGATTTCCACATAAAATTAACAATAAAAACAATCCTACTAGATTATTTATATCGTTAGTTTAATATTGATATTTGACTTCGTTGAAAAAATGACTATAAGATGTATTCAGTAAATTTCTCCCTTTTAAAACTTTTGAATAAAATTCCTAAAATACTTACTTATTGTTCAGGAGATATTCACGTAATACTCATAGCCTTGGTTTTTGTACGGGTATCTACAATAATGGTTTTTTTTCTCTTTGTATAGACTATATTGCACAATTTTCTATAATGATTATGAATTTGTGAATATGTGATAATAAATACGAATTAAACGCACGAATTATAATTTACAAAATAATTAGTGCTATAAATGTAAGGATTAAATTGTATTTTGTAAATGTTGATTTTCACAATGATTAAGAATCTGTGACTATAAATAGAATTAAAAAATCAACAAACACAATTATAAGTAAGGATTTAAGTTTAGAACTACTGATGTGTCCTGGGAATGTGAACATGAAAGGTCTCTCGCTGCGGCTCCATGAAATCACCGAGACTTTTCAAACACCGATGTTTATATGTAATCAAATTTTTGTTAGTTAGATTTTGGCAATTTCTCAGATTTCCATTCAACTGAAATTGAGCATTATATTAAATTGTATAACAATACAATATGGTCTAATATTACACAATACGAGATTACGTTGTAAAACTAAAATATTTTTGATTTCTTTGTGCTTCCACCATATATTTTGATAAATATATGGCGGCTTTTATTTTTCTGGTAAAAAAAGAAAAAAGAAAAAAAAAACTTTTGAATAGCGCATTTTCATTTTAGTTCTATACAAGTTTGTATTAAAAAATAATAATAATAATTTTTTACTCTAAAACTTATTAACTGATACATTTTCTTGGCGGGCATTGTACATATCCCATACAAAGTTGCCGATGATCAACTATTTTCCGTTGATCGGCCAAGGTACGGATACCAATGCTCGGCATTCTTTAACGGCCAATGGCTGGCTTATCATCGCCCGCCGTAGTATACGCTCTATAATAATTTGAGATCTTCAGCCGATGCTTGGCCGATTATATGACACTTTTTTGACTGCGCAAGCGTATTGAAAATTAGATCAGCTGTTAAAATGATGATGTTATAGATGAACTCAATCATGTGGAATCAGTGAGTTCGATTGCTTGTCAGAGCACAGATGCATGCTCAGAAAAAAATAAACATGCAAAATCAAGGTCAAAGGTATGTTTATAATAGTTGAATAATTAATAATTATACAGTCTTTTATTGATTTGTTTCATTATAGAAGTTCATTCTACCTTTGAGGGAGCCATTTCAACTCATATTAATTATGATGATATATTGTTTGGTAAGTGTTTATGGTTTTTATTTAAAAAAACAAATTGAATATTGCTCGTATCGCGGAAAAAAAATTTGTTTCCATTCATTATTTTTTACTATTCCAACTTTTTACATGACTTAATTTATACGCATGTAATTAAATTAGGTATTCTCTAATTACGATGAGAAAACAACTAATGAATATTTTATCTGTATTTACATGCATCGAATTTGCTAACTTTATTTCCAAGTATTTTATTGTGAAAAATAATGATTATTTAAATTGAAAAGTCAAGATTTCATTTTCTTCTTAATAAATTTTATTACTTATCTTATTAATTACTGATAATATTTTTGTATATTTTACTATTTACTGTTGTTTTAGATCGTATAAAGACTTATATTGATGGGAAATTTGACGAATTACATGAACATTTGGATGCATTTAAAATAAGCACGGAGTATGTCATAAAAAATGAAGCTAAACGAATTAAAACTCAAGTTTTAATGAAAACTGGGGAAAATGTTCCAAACATTTCTAAAACAACTGCTGTGGAGCCTTATAAAAATATATTCCCTATCAACGATGAGGCGCAATTTTTAATTTTTGATAACGACCTGAAAACTGACGACGAAAAAAAGAAACTGAAGAATTTATTCAGAGTTATTATGTACGGGGAATCAGATGTTGTAACTATAATACGAAAAACTTTATCTGAGAAGAAAGTACGTGGTATCGGGAAACACAATTTTAGTGCTACTTGCACTTACACTTGTTTAAAAGGTAGGATATATATGTTTAAAATACACCTGAATAAAGTTATGTTTTATCTATAAATATTTCTAATTTCAGAGGTTGTTGAAGAAAAGTTTGGGGACTCGGATCAATCCAGATCGTTAAGGGTAAAGATCGGCAGTTTTCTTGCTAATGCAGGAGACAGGAATGGAGGCCGCCGTCAACGAGCTATGAACAACCAACAACAACAACAACACAACAATAATAATAATAATAACGAGGACAACAATGATAATTAATTTTTATACTAAAATTACTTATTTTCTTTTTTAATAACTCACTTAATGTTGTATTACTTATATTTATAATTTCAGTGCAATATTCTTTTAAAACTCTTAAAATAAAAAATAATTTAGTATAATAAATTAATATATTTATCGAATAAAGATTAATGTTTCTAAATAAAAAAATTTTTTATTTGTTAATTAAAAATAATTATTTATAATAGTACGTTTGGCAGAGGCTTGGATCCTATGCTTGGCCGATCATAGGATCCGATATCGGTTCGTTTGGCAGATGCTTGGATCCTATGATCGGCCAATCATGGGATCCTATGATCGGCCAAGTATAGGATCCTATGCTCGGCCGATCATAGGATCCGATATCGGCATGGCGTTACAGTCCGATACTCGCCCAGTCTTGGGCCGATGATATATTCGGATCATTGGCCGATACTTTTAAATCGGCTGCCTGTCTTGGCCCATTAATGGGCCGATCCTCATTTTTTGTATGGGATGTGGAATCTACAGAAAAGACATGAATCTGCGTTTTTATAACCAGTTATTTTATACTCGATTAGTCTAGTGAAATTCGATAACTAGAATTTGTGTATGTTCCCTTGAGATTGGGTTGTTTAATTCGATGGTATGAATAGTCATCGAACGGTGTCAATAGTTACCTCTATAGGTTCATTGATAACCTGCATAATATAATACGATACAATCCGATTTACTTAGTATTCATGAACTGTAGTAGTATCCCTCTATACATGTGTATTGATTCCATAGTACCTACAAGTTTAAACGTGCTTATTGATAGTAGTAAAGTACATATGTACTTACAAATATACACAAAATGTTGAGATTCTAATATAATGATATTAGAATATTGTTGGTATCGTCTCATCGTTATCTTCATGGATTTATTCTAGACAGGTTATTGATCGGATTTTTTTTTTATAAACATTTTTTTTCAAAAAAAAAAAAAACTTTGTGATTTTAATATATAATAAAAAATTAAAATAATAATGTATTTTACTACATTCTAAATCGGGCAACATTTATCATCTCTGGATTAGAGGTAATAATAAGTAACTAACGGTAACGTGGTGTACATCAAAACTAAACATTCGTTTAATTGAACCTGCGTAATCAAAGCGAATCCTGTTTAACAAATAATAATGAATATTGTGATTTGCTTGCTAACTTGTTTTGGAGATAAAAACTAACAATGTTAATTGTTAACATACTCAACATATAGTTTAACAAAAGTCATAAACTTTACTCGTATTTTAATTATCTTTTTATCTCGTATGGTTCAAACTAAGGTCAAGGATCCCTTGAATTTAGCACCAACTTAATCTTACCTTTAAGCTTAGAATACACGAAGAAAATTTTGTAATTATCTTGACGATACACGGACAGACAGAAATGGGCAAATTTGTTGATTCTATGAACACCGATACCTTAGTTTTATTACTATGTATAATATTTGGTTACAAACTTTAGACGAAACTAAATATACTCTGACATATTATATATCAGTCGAGTTTCAAAATATGATGATTGGAAATTTAAGTCAATGTTACGTCTATCAGTAAGTTTATTAAATTATTTTGAATGGTCATAAAAGATTTTAGAATTGTGTAACCTAGACCGTATACAATATTGCTTCTCAAATCTAATGTTTCTCTATCTGACGTATTTAGAAAATGTATTGGATCTTGCTAGAATCTTACATATTGAAGTTTTTTCCTAATTTAAGAAACACATACAGATAGTTTAATCAGAACTCAATGAATAGTCATACTTTACAATGGATAGTACCCATTAATGTACCTATGCCCTCTATTTGCATACAACTTTATATACAAGTAATTGGTAACTATTCAAACTACCTCTACTAGGAATATTTGCAATATTAGCCAGGCAGCGTTGTAATTTTATTAGACGCATAGTTATTCGATAAGACTCATCTTTTTATTATTAAAATCTATGATGAAAGTGTAATACTGGATCTGTTTGTTTTGACTGATGGTAATTAATAAAAAAAATATAACACTATAGAATTGACAAAAAAAGTAATTTTTAACACATAATTTTTAAGATCAGCAAAAATTTACATCAACAGAAATACAAACTAATTATTATTGAAAACTATGAAATAAATATAATTAATGTTTTCATTCAGTTGTATTGTTACACGATGTAACAATGAAATATTTCTATATTTGACTGTTTTATTTATTCGTTTTGATTATTACAAAATTTGCAGTTATGATGGGCAGTTAACTCATTTTCACTGTACATTTTGTGAAGGTAGAAGGGTGAAAATGGATAAATTAAGTGATTCTACGCTTGTAGATTCACTGAATTTGTTAAAGATGCTTATCTTTAACAAGGTTTTGTCGTTAGGCTCGATTAATATTTTCAACCGTTACAAGCTTTAGACCAAATTTATTATGACATTTTCTTTTTCAAATATATCTCGTATAAAAAATGTATTTTCTATGGTATAAAAATTGTATTTTCTATAATCTAAAACAAGCACATTGGTGCAAAAGACGGGTAGTTCATATAATGTAAGACTTATGTGACATAATGGAAAAGATTTTATTTAGGATGAACTATATAGACCAGGGTAGAAGCCTTTAACAATGGTAAAAATCGAACAAAATGATAGTAGAATGAAACCCATTGGAAACAGAAGAAAATACAACAAAAATGAAAGTAAAAACAATTTGCGGGCGATCTGAAATCGGGAAGTGGGAGGAGAGAGTTTTTAAGAAAAAAACACGGTTTATGTCGATAATAAGCAAAACTACCAGTCATATGGAAAAATGTTAAATAGCGAATTAGTTGTAAAAAAAGAACTTTGTGTATTTACACTATTTTCATATTATCTCAAAATTTTTTCGATTGAAAATTGGGTGCTTTATCGATATTTATTCAAAAAAATAAAAAGATAGAAAAAATAAAAAACTAAAAACTTTAATTTTTTACATAAGGTTTGAGGTAATGTGAAAATAGTGTAAATACAAAAGTTGTAGGTATTCATATTGCCATTAACTTTTTTATATTCATACAATTTTCTTTTTTCCATAGAATTTGGAGGTTTGTCGGAAATCGAGATAAACCTTTATTCACTTTCCGACATCCGATCGCCAATAAATTATTTTTCTTTTAATTTTTGTTGTAATCTCTTCCGTTTCCAAAGGGTTTCATCCTACAATAATTTTTTTTTGGTTTCAAAAATTATCGACCCTTGTCTAACATGCAAAATGTATAATTCATGCTGATTATATTAATGGTAATGTTATGTCTAAGTATGTTAAATTGATATTCAACACATACATAATATAAACATATATAATAAACCTTATATATATACATTTTAGAGGGTAAACAAGTGATATGATAATAAACTATGTGTATAAGAAAAAATTAATAATGTTCACAGCTGGTTATTCAATTTATTATGTCTATGGTGTGTCTTCATATTATTTATTATTAATATTAACATTTATCTATATATGCGTTGTATATTATATACACACAAGCGTATATTATTATATATAACCAATATTGAAAAGGGCAATTCATTTTTAATTTAATTTAAAATAGAAATAGATATTTTATGTAACTTGTTAAAATTTAAAAAATATTTTTAAAAGGCTAGCATTCATGGTATTAAAAAGCAAAACCGGTATAAACAAGGATTTTTCTTTTTATATAAATGTAAAAGCCATATTTACCAAAGATTGTTGAAACGCATGGACGTCGAAAAAAATTCAATTTTACATAGCTAATAATATTTATAACTTTTATATGTTGTCATAATATTGTATTATGCCATCCAATTTAATTATTGTAGGCTCAATTTCTGCCCGACTGAAAGCTCAGAAATGAGAAAAACTTTACTTGTTATGTTTGATAAAACGCACAAAAAGTTCACCATATGCGAAAGAGTTGCATTGACATTCTGTTTTACGGATAATCAAAAAATAAGACAATTCAACATTTTAGAAAATGTTCTTCAGTATGTTAGTACTGTATGTAGTCTTGTATGTAACTTTTGATAATAGTACATCTTTACTGATTATTTTGAATATAGAATAAACTAGAAACTTAATACTCAAATATTCAACAATAATTTCGGAAATTTCAAACTTATTCAGATAAGCGTAAGATATTAACTTATTTATAGTATGCACAAATTTAATCTATTGTATTTTATTTATCCTACAAGTTAACTGCGTTTTCTACTGGTTTCCGATGTGATTGTATTTAAAAATAGAAACGTAATATATAAAATTGTCTACATAAAAACTGCTAATAATTTTGAAAATACCCAGCAACCTCATTCGTATAACTGGTAAAAGGCTTGAGTGACATTTGAAAATAATTTATACAATTTTAATTGGACTCCTTATCTTTATTTTGTATATTATTATAATTTTTATGATTATTCTTAATACAAGAAGCGAAGGCAATAACCGGCAGCCTAAATTATATGTATAACTGACATATATGTATAACTGACAAGAGGGAATCGCAGGCGCGTCTCTTATATCTAGACGTTTTAGACCTTTTTACACTTTTAGAATACCCCATCACCTAAAGTCAAAGATGCTTTCTAGTACAAGGTAACAATTAAATATTAATGAGATTGGTGGAGCCTGTTTCGTCGTTGTTATTCAAACAACGACAGTTTAATCAATCAACCGCATCTGTTTTTATAATTGATCAAAACACCCATATGCATGGATTCAAACCCATAGTCTCCAGTCTAAGTAGCTAAATGGTTAAAGGTATGAGTGCCTTTTACTTACTTTTTCACTGAGCCTTTAGAATAACCGACTTAAGAATGAGTATTATTATTTTAATTATTTTTATTTTTATCACTGAGTATATAATCAATAATTGTGAAGTATATGCAGTTATGAGTTTATTATACTTGTTATATTTTTGTAAATTAATTCAAAACGGCCGCTCATCATGAAATTGATATTAATGTTTTGTTTACAATTGTTATTATTATTATTATTATTATTATTATTTTTTTTTTTTTTTGAATTTTTGTAAGTATGACTTTTATTAAATGGCATTGATGTATTAGGTTTTATTAATTTAAAAAAAGGTTACAAAAAAAAAAAATTAAATAATACAATCTTATACAACTAATATCAAAATAAATGTTTGCCGCCAGCGTGATGTCACGGCCACAGTAAATTATAATGACTAAATTTTCCTAATTAAAAATTTGAGAACATAATTTAATTCTGCAGGTCCAATAAGCACCCAAAAAGCATCTAATTCTGAGAATATTTAAATTAATTTGTGATTAATTTTTTTGTTATTTCAAGATATTTCTACTAGTTTGACACTTTTCAGTGTCTCATGTTAGTGAATCATTGTAGTAATTTTTATTGACATTTTGATAAAATTGATTTATTGAAAGCACCCCATAGACACACCTGATTCTGGTACTTGCAATATATTATAAATGTTATTTTTTCACATTAATTTGCCAGCGTGAATTTAAGGCAGCCGTGCATAATAATAACTAAATATTCCTAATTAAAGCGTATTTAAATTTATTTTTGAATACCTAATTTGGTCTGCTAGCTTGACTTTGATGTATAAATAAATCCTTGATTGATTTTCGTATTAATAAAATATTTTACATATTATTAATAACAACATGATGTTATAGCATTAATAATAATAATTATTATTCTTCTATATAATATAAAAACAAATAAGTGCATTAAGAGTACTTTTTAATTAAAAATTGTAATTTTAATTTAATTATATTTTTAATATAAGAAATACATAGGATGAAAAATAAAGTATATGTTTTTGTAAGATTTTATAATATTAAAAATGAAGAAATATATTATCAAACGGAACACAGTTTTTGTATTTATTTGATGTTGAATACACATTTCTAGACGAAAGTAGAAAGAAGCTTTAGGGGATTTTTATAACGATTTTTTTTTTTTATTAAATTTTTAACAAATTCAAAAATAAAAAAATTAATTAACATCATATTTATTTATGTAAAAAGTATAAAAATCAAATCAATATGAATACGTCTAACAGTACTTTTCGAATTTATTTTAAAATTTGAGATGATTACAGTGAAGTTAAACACAATTCAAAAGTCAGTTTAACAAAATATTATATATCTTTTAATAAGCATTATAATGGAATATCCTTCGACAGTCGAACTTATTTGAATGCTTACGGCTTTTCTACTACACTGTAAATATACATGAAAACAAATGAATGTGACATTAATGAACGCAAATCTCAAATTTTTGGAAAACAAAGAATTAAAATGGTCAAATATTAAAATATTTAATAAATATATCTAAAATGACGAATCCGCATATTCAGTTTATCTTCCTATATAAAGCGATGGGAACAAAAACACAAATTTATTTGCACATAATAAATTTTAATAACAAGATTCTTACCGAACAAAGTGATTATTAAATCGATAAATTTCAGGGCTCAATAATAAAACTGTGAAAAATGGAGGATAAATGTTGCTCTATATACCACACATATAATGATTACTGTTTATAAAATGTGAACTCTTTACAGTTGAGTAAATTTATGTTAAATCTTATCACAATTGTACACTTGATGAACATACAACAGACTTTTAAACATTTATATACATGCACTAGTAAACCCAGTTTCGCATAGCTGTGATACTTTTCACAAAACTTTGAAAAACAGTTTTCTCATTTTATCAAACCTTTTCATATCGAACTTTCTTTCTTTAGTAGTAAGGAATCAGATAGGGACGAATTTTATTCAGTATTTTATCCCGGTTTTTAAGACCACTGGATCCCCATGGCGGCATTCGGCCTATCTTCCTCGTCACAGAAAGCTACACATATCATACTTCATGCTAGGGCCGCCATTTACCGGCAAGCCCTCCTCATGATCCCATGAAGAACTTCGTTCCAAGAATAATTTATACTATTGCCGATTCACCCTATTAGAAAAACGGGTAAGAAAAAAAGTTTAAGCTAATCGTTCCTCATAGAAAGCAAAAAGTATCCCTCTACCATGACTAAAAATATTTAATAGGCATTTATTTACATAAACTTAGCGTATGTTTTTTAAGCGCAGGAACTGAACCATTCATTATCAGGATGTTAATTTTCTTTTGTGCTTTAAAATCACCAAAAATTTGGCTGTAACATGTTTCATTCCTCAATAATAATCCTTGAAAAATGAATTATGTATTTTATGTTGAGTAATATATTTTATTGTCATATGTCATATGGTTATATTAAAAAACAAACTTCAATTGAAATAATATTAATATTTTGCGAAATATGAAAGTGTGCTAATATATATATATATATATATATATATATATATATATATATATATATATATATATATATATATATATATATATATATATATATATATATATATATACTCGTGGAATGAAAAAATGCAACGACCTCAATATTCCACTTTAATTACCTATATACCTTTGTATACAAAGTTCGACGGTTTCTTAGTATTTTGCTTGCGTGAACCAGGTACCTTTAATTGGAAATTGTAATATACTCCAACATTCATAAACGTAATGTAAGCAATAATAATGATTATTGCCAAGGAAATTTATTAAAAAATTATATATAAAAATTAAATACCCCTGAAAATAATCAAACATTAAAATGAAGATACGATAAGTAGTTTCGAAGCTTATTGCGAACCAGAACGTGACACGGTATTTTTATATATTAGATAGATAAAATTGAAACTAATAAAATGAAAATTTGAAATCTGCAATAAAATATTTTAATTTATTTTCATTTATATAAACCCCATAACCCCTAGCACTCACACCAAAACATAACACACACTCACGCATTTGTTTATTTACTCTCTATAGAATATTATAATCTTCTGGTTAATTTTCATACTCAACGTACCCTTTTATATATTTTATCGAACTGAATATTTATTTATATTGGCTGCCTCAAAATGAAATTCAAAATCTATAGAAGGGTCATAATTTAGATGAGATTATATTCAATTTTGATTAATATTAAATTTTGAGAAATGTTTCACACAACGGTAAATGTGAACCTTTGTATTTTGTTTTAATCAGAGGTCTTTTAGTAGTCCTATAGTCTTGAAAAACTATTTAATTCAATTCAATTCTTTATTCATTCAATTCAATGTTAATATTCGCTTAAGTCAATTGAATTATTTATAAGACGAGGGCTTTCGATAAAAACTATAAAAAATTATATTTAACCTAACACATTGAAAATTACTTTGTATTCATCATACTCAATTCTTATAACAAGCAATTTAAATAACTTTTAAAGAAATTAACAATGGAAACAGAAACCATATCTAAAAGCAAAAGACCAAAAAAATAAATAATAATAACTAATTTCTTAGCCATTTTTTGAGAAAAAATATTCATAACCCTTCGTTTTCATATAAATATTGTGATCGTAAAACAAGTGCCGCATGGTTGCCATCCGTTAGGAAGAATTGTGTGCCTTGTTATACATGTCTCAATTTTTTATTTTTTATTTAAGCCTTTCATGTATGCATACTCCAGAAAAATGCTTTAAAGTTTACCATATCCGATCATCACCTATATTGGTAGAAATTCTCACAATTTAACAGAAATAATTTTAAGATAAATATAAGATGCAATAATTATATATAAAACAAAACCAGTTTATTTTATATATGACTAGCCATACCCGCAATTTCACCCGCGTAGAACTCCAATTCAACTGAAATTATTCGTCGAAATATTTCACGGAAAGTTTGGCACCACTCCTATTATTTTTTTTAGCTTATCCGACACTAATCAGAAGCACATCATGGCCATTTCTTCTTCGTTTATAAATATTCTTTTAAAATATATATGTGACTTTATTATGGTTAGCGTAACAATTTTACCCCCACAAAATTTTTAATAAGAGAGATACTCTCTTTATCGAAACCCGCTTTCAGTCACATGTTTCATAAGAAAGGAATTTTCTGGTTATTGAATAAGTGGCATTCCGTTTTTCGCATGCCTGGGGGAATACTTTTTCAATATTTTATAAAACTACCATCGTATTCCAGTATACAAAATCAAACGTAACAACTTAATGGACTCAATTATTTGATTCTTACAAGTGCAATCGAAAACTATGGAGCTCAAAAATGAGTTTACTCTAACCAAGCAAAATTCAAATTCTTTTAAAGATATTTACAAATGACCTCATATGATTATGGGCAACTGGATTTTCATATCGTCTTTTAAAAGTCCACTGAGAAGTAAACATTTTTAGAACGGACCAAATAATTTGTATTTTATTATCAGATGCACGTACATAAATAACAGACATTTCATGTCTTATTTTATAAAAGCATAAATAAAAAATTTTTACACGAAATAGAATCAAAATCAAAATGTGCAATAACAAGTAAAAAATACATTTAAATTAAAATTAAATTTATAATGATTTTTTACTTTTATATTCTTATCATATTTAAATTCATTATTTTTTCCCTTCTGGTTGTCTTTATTTATTTGTTAAGCAATCCTTCGTTATAGTTCACAACAAAATAAAATGCTCGCATAACGGATAATCTGAAACAATTTATAAAATTAAAAACTTAGTGAATATTATCCATGAAAATTTCCATTTGAATGTTTTTGATATCTAATGTCATTGGATAACAACCAAGTGAAGGTAGTATAGAAAGTTATTTTCAGTGCCATATTATTTGTATGTCATATTTTTAATTATATTTTAGAACAGTGCGTAAGAAACATACTTAGATATAAAACATAAATATATGATTTCTCAAAGAACAATAGAAGTATTTATATGAAAGTATTATATGTAGTTTTAAACAATATAAATCGTATTCGAGCTTGAGTTTATGTTACATGAAAAATTATTTTAATATGGAATTATACATTATGACTGGGCAATTTGAATAATTGTAAGTAAGACTACAAGACAATATTAGTATTTTATCGCTGCATCTCATATTAGTATAAACGAACAATATGATAATGATAACGTACAAGAAGTCATTTTGCCAAATTGGAAGGTTCCATTGTTTAAACACCATGACCCAGGTTGTTTTTCCGAGAACCTGCCAAGAATCAAGCCAGGGACCATCCCATTGCGGATATATTACCCAGAACACCGCATATGTTTAATTATTAATCAGCAGGTATTTTATTGTATGTGCGAGTTTCCAACGTCACCATTTTTTATTTTTGTATCAAACATGGTACTTGAATAATAATAATTGAGAATACAGTCAATTTTTATATTTGATGCAAACACCAAAAATGGTGAGATTGGAAACAAACCTCTTAGTTTGATAGTTTTTGGTAGGATGACACTTCGTAAAGGCACTCTCTTGACTTATTTTATATACGACCAGTTTTTCAAAAGTCTAGCTAAATCAATTCCCAATTTGTTTGAAACAGATTTCCCGAATTGAAAATACTTATCGAGTACATTGAATTTAACGTTTACGGCGGATCTTATAAATGGGTTTACGGCGTTTATAAGATAATCAATTTTCGTTTATTTTGGACAAAAATATAGTTACTCGAGCTTTATTCATAGGACTCAAATAGCAAACCCCATTGGCATCTTACTTAAGATACGTATAGATTTTCAACTCTCTATCTATAGCAATCCCCAAAGTGTTTGTAACAGTTTTCCCGAATTCAAAATGCTTTTCGAGGATATTGAATTTATAAAACGGCGTTTAAATGATTATTAGTTCCCTTTTTTTTTTGGGAAAAAATAAAATTACTCGAGCTTTATTCATGTGACTCAAATTGCAATATTACCCTCAACATATTCATAGTATGTATATTGTAAGTTGGTGATAGCGTCAGATGTCACAACATGACGTTAACTATTTATTATTATCATAGTGTCGTTGCTTTGTGTATGTTATGTTATTGTATGTTAAGTTTGAGTAGAACAATAATCGTGGCGATAAATAAAGAGTAAAAGATAAAAAGTAAGCAAACAGACAAATGAAGAAAAATATTTACATTTAATTAAAATATAGTAATAAAACATTACTGTAAAGTTAGTTTAATTAATATTTTTAACAACTTTTTTTTAATTTTTAATTACAAATTATTGCTGTATTTTTCTTTTTTTTTTATGACAAAGATGTGTTTTTAATTAATTAATAATCTTATGTATATCAAGATAAAAATCCGATTTCTAACATTCCATTTTCTGTAATTAAAAATATTTGAAAACCTAAAGACATTGATTGTAGGTGAAAGTTTTATAAATTTTATATTCACCTACTTCATTCATAACACTACATCGTGGTTTAATTACGCTTAATAATTTGCATTAAAGTTGCAATTGAAATAATTTTGATCGGTTTTTATTATTTAAATGAGTTGATTTTAAAAACTGAAAATTTTTATTAAAACCGAGATAATATATAATTTAGTTTAAAAGGTTTGTATAGCTTGAAAATATTGAAGACACTAATAAAATTTTTGAATGACAGTGGTCTCTTCACCAAAATTGTTTAATGCTCAACTATCTACCCATCCATGCATCGATTCGTCATCAATATATACAAAAAACAAAATGCGACTTGAATTTTTCGAGACGTAATTTAGATCTTCGAGGTAGTAAGTTTAAGTTTGTGAATAAAAAATATTAATCAATTGTGTCCAATGGGTCTATACCATAACTTTATAGTTCTTATGTAACAGATATTCGTTTTATCTCTAATTTAGTTGATAAATATAATAATAATAATTATATTTATTATTAAGTCACATTAAAACATAACAAATTAATATAAAGATTTTTATAATAATATATTATATAGTTATAATAGGTATAACAGTGCACTATTATAACTACCTTTGCCGAATTTTTTGTAATTAAATAGATTTTTACTCAACCACATGTATGGTCTTTAATCAATTAATAATTCCAAACTTATTATATGCTTTTAAGAACTAACTCTGAGTGTTAAAAAACCTTTATAGCCCGAGATCCGGCTGTAATGAGATACTATGAATAAGATTACATGAACAATTTTCGGCGTGTGCATAGTATTACAGTAGACCCGAAACCACATCTTTGAAATTGTCACTCGCATGTATGTACTTAGAGTTGGCGCTTTCGATCCCCATATTACTTTATATTATACATGAACCAAATTTATATAAAAAAATGTTTTCGATGAGTGAAATAAAAATATCTATATAGAGACCTACAATAAAAATAATTTATATAGAGACCCACAAGAGTACTACTGAAACTGAAGTGATGTCAGACACTCTAATTCTACATATTGAAACCTATCAATTAGGTTCATGTAAGATAGCATCGAAAGCGCAAATCGGAAGTCACAAACGTGCGGGAATAAAATTACAATTTCATAGGTGTTTGCTTTTAGGTCAACTAATTTTCATATATCTAATCCATAATATTTTTTTACGGCCGACTCTCTATATATGCAATATAATAAGTCGAATATAATTCATTTAAATGAAGTTTCAGTCTCTATAGTACAAGAGAGTGGATAAATACACAAATCATTATTATTCATAAAATATTTTCATATTATTAATACAATGCTTTGTTGGTTTTTCAAATCCACTAGCATATGTTAGACATTTAATTATATTATGACCAACAGAAGTGTTCCCAGAAAATGTTTTCGAACGTGATAGAAAAATTTATTCATATACTTAATTTATTCATTACTAGTTTATACAGCAAATTAAGATGTAAATTTGGATAGTACGTAAAGATTAGATTATTTACTGTGTATAACGGATGAATATTATTACATCCATGGTATACCACTACTTTATAACATTCCATGTGCATATGACATTTAAGACTTAGACCAGTGACTTTCCAATTATTCTATTCATTTTTAACGATTGTGAGAATAATTCTTGTATTCAAAACTGTTTATAATAACAGTTTCATGTGGTTCGCTGCGTATTCATGGTTATAAAGTTGTTCTTGTTCTTTACTAACAAATATAGTGTACATAGCCTACAGAAGTTAAAAACGCTTGAATAAATTAATAAATAATTATAATGCTAGATCTTAATACACTTAAGTTTTCTATTGGGCCGGGCAAAGACATTTTTTACAATGACCTGGAAAGTGATGGATTTTGGAATAAGAAATTGTATTCGCTACTTTTGAATAAGCTTTTGCTTACATAAAAAAACGATTTTCAACCACGAAAAAGTTTTGACAGTCAGGTGTATTCATTTCTTTACAATTTTCTGTTTTACTTTTTTATTATTTTTGATCGGATTATGTTATGCTTATAAAATATTTTATTGATTTAGATCAATATGTTTTTTATTCAATTTATAGACTTTTCAATGGAAATTAAATACTATTATTTATTAAAGCTTCAAAATTTTGTCCAATCAAAATCTGTCAAATTTGATTAAAAATAATAAAAGAAAAACAAGCAAAAACAAAGAATGGCTTTCGTTATTATACACTATATTATCCAAATTGAGGTTAATATTTTGTTTTTTCGGTTAGATACCGCTTATATACTTATGCTAAGATGATAGTTAATAAAATATAAGTATTTTTCACTCTTCGACAATAGAACTCGAAGATTTATAGCCAAGTTTAATAAAAAATTATTAAATCAATTATAATTATAAGAGTATGTATTAATATATTCTCAATAAATAAAACTATTGTGCCATAATGTAGGTCGCGATGAATTCGAAAGCTACTTATCTCATCTTAATATACTTTTCTTTCAAAGTGGGATTTGCCACAACTATAAAGATTGATTTTATTTTATCCTAATTATTTGCTTTCTATTACAAAATTAACGATTGTCCTTCTTAATTGTTAATGAGTCCTATAATTTTCTAACAGATGCGCAAATATTTTTTATCGATTGTTGGATATTGGATATGATTGAATCGAATTGTCTCGGAATACCAAATTTATCAAATTGTTGGGTAGGCAAACAATAGTTTTTAACTTGATTTTAATTTTCAACGTGTAAAAAATTTGGTTAAAACTTTCTGTTATGTGAAAATTTAAATTGAAAAATTTAATCGTTAAATCATTAAATATTTAATTAAATATTTTCGGTGCGATAGAGAGATACAATTTTATGTATTTGATGTGGAATTATTTTCCGAACTTTTGTAAAAACTATCAGCAAAGTGTAATTGTAACTATCAGTGTGGAGTTATTGGCGTTAAATTTTGTTGCCCTAAAATCTACAAACACTAAAAAATAAATGAAAGGTTACAATGTTCGATTATTTTTATTCAAAATCGAAATAAAATAATTTATAGAGAATTCTTACTGCACAGGTTCAGAATCAGTGAAAGTTTACAATTTACCGTGTAGTTAATTAAAAATTATTTTATTTTGAAAACAAAACTTTAACTTCATAAAATAGTTAACACGCTTGAGAACATAACAAAATGGAAGAGAAAATATACAATACTACAAGTATTTAATAACTTTCAAAATTGGAATCAGTAAATTTGTATAATATTTTTGGTTTATTTACTTAGTATATATTATTTTCACATTTTTTTAAATTTTGAAATCGATATCTGTCTTAATTTTCATGATTGTTTCTCATTCTTATGATTGATTTAGTTTTTTTTATTGACATTCAGTTTGTTTATGATACAAAAATTATTATGAAATCTAAAAGGATTAAAAGATAAACCAGCTTACAACTATTTTTCTTTAACTTTGAATCAATTTATGAGTAGAAAATAAATGAACACATTATATCAATAAAAAAGTATAATACAACTTTATATCAATTTAGGTATAGAAAGTATTTATTCAATCAACCTGTGTTAATAATATGCTTCTTTTTTATAGAATAAAGTAACATAAAACCGATATTGAATAAAAGTTGATCAAATCAATGCTATTAAATTCCATATTAATTTTAAAGGAAGTAATTTTATTTCACACACGGATTGCCTTGCAGTCTTTCATTCAACACTATACATTCTATACTACTAATGATTCACAGACGCATATGTACGCTTGCATAGAATGTGTGTCTCTATGCATACAACAAATAAATATACATGGAATGAATACTAAGAAATCCATAAAGTTTATTTGAAACGAATAAGTGGTCTTAAAGCCCTATAAGCATACATACATAGTAATCTTTACGAACCTATATTTTCAGAATGGAAACATTGTTACATGAAATTTTTCTTTGTCGTTCTCAAATATGGCAAATATTTTCATATATTTTAATGCTATATATTCTCTTTCCTTGCAAAATTGCATGCCCTTCCAGAATTTTTGTTTTTATGTAACCATTTTTTGCACATTGATATAAAAACAGTTGACGAAAAAACAAAGTTTTATGGGGACAAAAACGTTTTGCATAAAATAATAACTTTTTACAAATATTTTCTTTAAGATAGAAAATTTAAGATTATTTAGTAAAAACTGTATAAACGATAAGTAAAATGGAACTGAGACGTACACGCTGTTTAAATTACCATTTAAAAATATCAAAAGAACAATATTTCATTTTCTTTCGAGCCCACCATATGCTACAACCACAACTAAAACCGTAAATTATCTTTTTAACGAAAGGTATACTTCTTACTTTATCATCGACCTGTGTTTAATAAACTTTGAAGTATTCATTTGTATATTTTGGGCGTCCATAAGCGAAGCCAAGCGTATTACATCATTTATAAGTATCCATTCAAAATCTGTGTATGATTTGATTCTGAGAAATATAACAACTTTTTCCCTGAGGAAGATTCCGAAAATCGGCTTTCTTTTCTATAGCCGTAAAAGTTTAGATTGTCCCCACAAACTTCAAATTTATAGGCATCCTTTTTCTATTATATATTTGTAGTAGGAAGATTATTCAATAATAAATGTAAAAACCGGTAAATTTTTAATTGATACTATGACAATTTCAGTTTGTCGGACAACGGGCATGTGATATTATACCGGACCGGATAAATCAGTATTTACATTTTTATTATATGATCTTCCGAATACATTAATAGAAAAATGAATGTCCTTCAAATTTGGAGCGTATCAAGGCTACCAGAAATGTTCGTGCTCTGGAAAAAAGTCCTTTTTAAAAGACTATATATGGCAAAAAAGTTGTTATACTAATCATAATTATATAAATTTATATATAAATTTAAAAATTTTATATCTAAATTTTTAGAATGGTATTTATAAATGATATGGTATTTTTAAGTGCCTGTGACTAGTATTGTTTCTAGGGACTAGTATTGTCGTAAAGCTTACGACAGTATCAAAGACAGAGCCAACCTGGTTTTTAAGCGTAAATTTTTTCAAATACTATTCTGAAGTCAACTTTTTTTAAGTTTAGTACTTTAATTACTTTATAAATATAAACTATGGCTCTCGTATAAGCTAAGGAATATATTTTATGATTTAATAAATTAATTGGAAATATGTATCCTCAAATAATTAAATTATATTAATAATATTCTAAACAATATCATATTTGGTATACGATTATTATATTATGATACCATGTTTCCACCCAATAGAATTTTATACAAATTATAGAAATTACAATTAATGGTTTGAAGGAATTGTAATGCAATGTAATGAAATGAATAAACTTATTTAATAATTATCCATTGAAAACTTTAATATTAGCTTTTCCTTTACTAAATACTTGAATATATTCTTCGTTATATCATAGATGAATACCCAATGGAAAATAACAAAATAGAAATACACATATAAACATCATTATATAAGATATAATTCGATAATTTAAACGATTTACAACAATTTTGTTATTTGAACATTTTAGAAGTTGCCATCCATAGTTTCTTTGAATATTATTTTCAATAATTATAATTTCATATATCATGAGTTAGTATAATGTAAGCTAGGGATGTAAACAATTATAACTGGTAAAAAATAATGTAATTGTAATGAAACACTGTCTAGAAATAAAAAGCTTACGGATTAAAGTTTTCATTTAATGGAACAACACAAAAAGTAAAATAATGCCGTTGACTTGAAATAATCCAAAAACAGTTAAAACAATAATGTCGGTTTTTCTAAGTATAGAAAATAATAATTTATTTAGACATTAAACATAAAGATTTTCACTCAGGATTCCTTGCTAAAGACACGCCTTCTTACAAAGCTGTTTCTATGATTTACATTCTTATTAGAACTACCAAACAAATAATTGCTGCTTATTATTTTAAGTCTGTGCGAAAAACATCTACCAAGTCTTCCATCTTTGCATTGTTCAAATATAACTTAAAATAATATAATCAAAGTATCTGTTTTTGGTTATAAATTTTTTATTAGATTTTTTGCTTTTTCTATTTCGAAACAAATCATTAAAGTAATTTTTATCCCTCCATTACTGTGCGGCAAAGGTTTTCGCTAGGATTTTTTTACTATGAAATTAACTTCAATTAGTCACTCCTAAATAAATTTATATGAGCTCAAAACACATATCAAAAGTTTAACAACACTCCCCACTGTTTCGTGGAACAAACATGTATAACAGAGAGTGTTACAAATATTAATAACAAGACTCGTTCAACATAGTTGGTAGTCAGTTGACGTTTGTCGGCTAGCCGTTAAACAGATCACATTTATCACTTGAAAATTTGTCTTGGAGATAGATATGATATCAAAAATTGGTGTTTTCCCACCCAACCTTATAGATTATAGAGGCTCAATAATAATCATTGGGTATGTTTAGTTTTTTTTTTTATATTTTTTTATTATTATTATTTTATTTTTTTTTTTTTTTTTGGATAAGCAATACTCAATTTGTTTTATAAAAATTATTAGTAAAAATTCCAATTAATAGTCTTTAAAAATAAAAAGTCTCTTGAATTAAAAAATATTTAACGCAACACCATTGGTCAATTGAATCACTGAATAGTTATTACTTGACAACAGCGTTTATTATCACACGCATGATCTATCACTAGTGACTGATTTTATAAAAAAGTAATAAGAATGTAAATCAAAGAAACAGTTTTATAAGAAGGCGTGTCTTTCGCAAGGAATCCTGAGTGAAAATCCTTATGTTTAATGTCCGAATAAATTATAATTAGTTATTTCTATACTTAAAACCAATATTATTGGGCTAGCTGTTTTCGATTAATTCAAGTCAACGATATTATTTCACTTTTTGTGTTGTTAAATAAAATGAAATTAAAACTTTTACCCGTAAGCTATTTATTTCTAGACATTGTTTCTTGACAGTTGCAATATTTTTTACCAGTTATAATTGTATACATCCCTAGCTAATCATTATACATGAAATTATAATTATTGAAACTATGAATGGCAAATTCTAAAATGAATACATATATATATATATATATATATATATATATATATATATATATATATATATATATATATATATATATATATATATATATATATATATAATGTAAATAATACAATGTACTATAAAGATTTTCATTCTCCCAAATATTCCCCTAAAATGTTCTCATTCCGAATAAAATAACAAAGAACAAAAAAAAGTGCAACCTGTTCGAGCTCCTTGTTTTTTAACAATTTGCTAAGCTATCTAAAATCGAAGGATAACGTTTCAAAATTTTCAAGTCAATTAAAGGTCTTTTTGATTGACAACACCTTACACTCCTTAAAAGTATTTTAGAATTATAAATAATTTATTTATTTTATTTTGATTTATCTTATACGTTTTTGACAATGTACCTGTATCCAAGATAACACACATGTAACGTTATATAACATTACAGACATATAACGTTACTTTCTTCTGGATAAATATACATTCTATCTATACACACACACACAAGGATCTGTTTTACGGTAATTTTTTTAATAAAAAAATTTTAATATCCTTTGTATAATAAACTTGCAATACAAATCCAAGTAAATAAAGTTATTCCCAGCATGTAAACAATCATTTGAAAATAGTAATACTTGTACTTTTTACAAAACAAGTATGTAGAAATTTTTATTGAACAACATGTTTTAAACAATAATAGTCAAATAATATACTTTTTAAATAGCTATACGAGCTGAGATGGCGACAATTCTACGAAAAAGTTTAAACGAGTTTTATCAAATAAAACAAATTAAATTACCTCAAAATAACCTAAACATACACCATAGATGGATTTTAGAATCACTAGTGAAGAAACTCGTTTTGTAGTTTTTTCTATGATATCTATAATATCACATACTCACTTTCAATACTACCTAAATGTTTTCTTTCTTATTGTTTGTTTTTTAAGACAGTTCGTTAAATTTTGCAAAAGAAATTATTTGTTAAACATACTTGGTGTAAAAAAAGCACAGACTTCAAAAAAACAGGATCTAGTTGATAAGAGATTTTTTAATATTCTACATAAAGTGTTTTTCAAACAAACACGCTGCTTCCAGCTTGGTTTAATCTCACTAAGAGTTTCCCACTTAAATTTTTAAGAAGGCATATAAGATTTTTTTATTATCAAAATTCAAATATTTACTATTTTATTGAATGAAAATAGTGTCATTAAAAATATATCTGAAAATATGTTTAATTGAAAAAAAAATCTAAAGCAGGGATTACTAAATTTGGCTTTAGCATTTTTAATTAACTTTCCATGTTAGGTTATATTGATTCAATACTTTTTGGACAAATCTAAGATATACCAGTCAAGAATTGTTGATTCTAGTTTTAGCATAATGTGAATATAATTTAAAAACCATTTAAAAAGTTGTTTTTACTTACGATTAAAGGGTAATTAGATTTGAAAAATATCTAAGCATTATGCTTCTACCAAACAAGGATAGTTACGATCACAGTGAAATCAAACAAACGGTTATCCCACTAAATTGTATACTGCAATTAAAAAGTCCTAACTTCACTGAAGTAATTATTGTAAATAAACTAATATTGTGAACGTTAAATAAAAAAACGGAGATTCCTGATGAAATAAAACGGAAATTTGATATTCATGACTTCACATGCATAAATATTTCTTTTTATATTTCAAGAAAGGGATGGACAATAATTTTTGACAGCTTATAACCTCTTTGCTTTTGAATCAATTTTAATTTCATTTTCTTATTATGGTTTCAATTTTTAATATGAATGAAATATTACAACTTCAGTATCAGTAAAATATCATTATTTTAAGAGGAATAGATCAACATTTTACAGATTATCAGTAGTATTCGAAATAAATTATAAAAATATATCGGTCTGTTTAACTATCCCCAATTCCGATATAGAAAATAGTGGGTTTCTATGTCGGAACATACAACATACTAACAAAAAAGTTTTTGAAGGACTAACAAACAATTTAAAAATATTTTTATGATTTTTTTTTCTTGTTATACTTTGGGGAATCATCATATATTCCTTTTCACTATTGTTTTTTTTCTAGTTGTTAGAAGAAATGTTTTTATTTGTAGAAAAACATCTTTATACCTATGAGAAAATCTAAGCTTGTTTTCTTAATATAAATCCGTATAACAGCTTTGGAACATAGTTTTAATGTTTTCCCTCAATAGAAAATTATGTTTACAAATTTTATTTTATTTGAGACAATTACTTTTAGAATGTTTGTTAGTAAATTTAATTTTGATATAATTCCAGGTAATATTATTAAATGTAATATCTTTACTTCAAAATTACTGAATTTATTTATTGTACATATTAGTGTCAATATTTTAATATATTGTATGTTTAAACATCAATTTTAAAGTTTTTAATAACTAATGTAAGAAAACAATCGAATAATAAAGAAACGATATTTCAGCATTCATAATTAACAAATTATTTTTGAACAATGTTTCGTGAAATTATTTCAAAATATATTTTTCATGTAAAAAATGTACTTTTTATAAACGATGTGTGTTTGCTTTGGGCTACAGTAATTTTTTGTCAATTGAACGTGAAATAGCCTAATAGGTACACAAACAGCTAAAATATCAATGTGTATTAGGTCGTCTACACATGACTTTGATGGCTCTAGTACCAAAAATATTTCAGATATAGAAGCAAAACTATCGCAAGAAAATTTTATTTTTACAATTAAACTCAGGATGTTCATAAATGGATTTTGTGTGATCGCTAGATTATGTATCGATTGGAATCAAAAAATTACTTTTGTACAATATCAGTAGTAACATGAATGGCCTATAATG
This sequence comes from Chrysopa pallens, assembly GCA_020423425.1. Classification (NCBI taxonomy): domain Eukaryota; kingdom Metazoa; phylum Arthropoda; class Insecta; order Neuroptera; family Chrysopidae; genus Chrysopa; species Chrysopa pallens. Next base: position 92,156,575 of record CM035592.1, read on the forward strand.
TGCTGTCTAGCTCCAGTCTTTGTGCTACAATGTGCATTCCAGAAAATTTGAAAATTCGGAAAAATAAAGCAGCTACAGCAAAAAATAAATATTTCGCCTACAATGACTTTATTTTACCGAAAAAATAAAATATGTGGCAAAATGTGCTATACTTGTGCTACAACGTGCCATCGAGAAAATAAAATAATTTTGAAAATCAACTAATAAAAACTGCAGTAAAAAATAAGTAAATACATAACTTCGGTATTGCTACTATTTCTGAAATTCGTAAAATGCGTATATTCATTCATGCACAGGCAATATGTTGATAGACATACTATGTTAAGTGGTAAAACTTTTGATCGAATTTGAGTTAAAGTTCAGAAGGTGTTACTCATCATATTCAATTAAATTGATTTCCCAAATAAGAGAGGTATTCAAATGTGCAGTTGGGAAAATTTGATAGTTTTAAAAAATTAGGAAATTACTAATTTATTGGAGAGAAAATAAATCAGATTAGTTTATAGTTTACTATTAGGCGCCGTGGGAAGTTTGATATGCTTCACGTGTTTATTTATTGGATTAACATATGGATAATATAGTTGTTACGTTGTTGAAGTTCCAAAATCCTAAGCTATTTTAAACGACTTGCTTTTGCAATTTTTTCATAAATTATCATTAGCTACACTTATTTTAGCGTTCATTAAAAGAAACAATTAACAATAAAACATTTCAGTACTCTTTTTTATTTTTCGATACTAGAGAAATTTGATTTGATTTGTTTGCTTTAAATGAATAATGTTTTTATTAGTGATGATGAGTTTAAAAAAGGTAATTTTGGTATATTCTGTTTATTCTATGTACAACCAAATCCAAAACAAAAAAAATTACCGGCTTGAATGTTTCTTGTTTATTTAAAATAAAAAATACACAATGTTTATGATATAGATAAACAAAATTATATCCAATAAAAGCCTTAAAACTTTCAAAATCGTGTATTTTGTAACATGAAGTTTCAGGTCGGTAATTATTTTGGATTTTACTGTACATTAGTTTTTGAATTATATATCATAACATTATATTTTGTCTAATTTTTTGTTCATTGTTAGTGTATATAACACCTTTAAAGTTCAAAACATATTTATACACGATTCATTACAGCAGGGAAAAATGTATTTATGTGTTTTCGTATATAACATATACACAAATAGTGTTATCTTACAGAACGCTAGGATATTTCGAATAAATTTCGATTTTTTGCTATAATTTTCTAGATAAAAATTTTTATTTTATAAATTCGTATTTCGACTACAAAGTAGCCACCATCAGTACGAAATAACGAAAGATTTTTTTTTAGCAGTAGCTGCTCTATTTCTCCGAAATTTTGAATTTTCTGAACGGCACAACCCCAGCACATTTTATCACATATTTTATAATTTTCGAAACAATAAAAATCACTGCTGACAAAAAAGTTTTTTTTGGCTGTAGCTGCTCCATTTGCCGGATTTTTTCAATTTTATCACATTACAAGTCTAGAACACTACAGCAGATCTTAGTTAAAAAAAAAAACGTTGCTATCTCACATGTCATCTATATCTCACATCACAGAAATCTATATTCACGCTAGCGTGAATTTATGCTACTGAGTATTATAATTACCTAGTAAGCGGAAAGAATCAAAAGAAGAAATTTAATATAAGATCTTCCATTCGACAAGCATTTGTCTCTAAAACACCAGCTGCAGTGACTTTGTTCAAAAATTCGTTTTATGTCACCATTTTTCTATTTTTTAAAATCAAGTTGATCTATTTAGATATTAAGACCATAATAAACCAAAGGTGTGTGCTATTAACAGATAGATGTTGAATTTTTGATGATCTGAAAAAAAAATGCATTTGTTAACTTATTTCATTTTTATGTAAATCTGTGATCAATGAAAAACATATCCAGCTTAGTATGACAGTTACTGTATGACAGTTACTGTACCTAATATTTAAAAAAAAATCCATTTATACATTTAGTTAATGCACAATGAATGTTACACCCTCATTCATGGACACCCTCATGGACAATTTGTGTTACATAATAGGGAAAACAAAACCAAATGAACTCATAAATACAATTAAGTAGTTAACAGCACAAAATTAAATGAATGCAATCGAATAAAAACAATATACAAGAATTAAGTGAAGTTGACGTAGCCCAGAGCATACCATAATAGCACTGCTTTTATGTAATGTCTTCGATAAAGAGGATATGTTTGTTATATTTTCTTAACAACGCCGAATATAAAATTCAGTGTAGTTGAACAACCAGACAGAAAAAAATCCTTAAAATATTCTAGTGTAACTATTTTAGTTCCCGTACAGAAGTAATTTAGTAAATCTCTATCTATCGAAGAATTTAAAATAACCTTATGGATAATAACCTACGTTTGTTAATTTTACCTTGGTTATTAGAATCGTTTAAATTTACGTAATAATTCTGCTCCACCAAAATAAAAATTTACTTCCTGCATTACTGAGTTCAAAGTCATCTCATAGCAGTATTTCAAAAAATACAGCAAATTTCTATTTTAATGGTTTACGAAAAAATAAAAAAATTCAAATAAATTTGATGTCACTCACAGAATTCATTGAATAACTTGATGACAAGATGCAGTACCCTCAAGAGGGTTACAAATTTTTTTAGAACCGAATTGTATACGAAAATCTGGACGGTAAAACGTAGATAATTTTAATGATAATTGAAAATTGTTATCTGTCAAATATATTTGATTATTTCAACAAAATTAAAAAAGCTTATAAAAATAAGTAAAAGTGCATTTTATAATTATTATAAATAAATAAATTTGTTAACAAAATAAATAAATAAAACTAATATAAAATTACTAACAGAAATTTGAATATATAATATATAAATAAATATTTTGTTATAAAAATATGTATTTTATATGTATTGTAAGATAAAACTATCTAATATCTATGTAAAAAATTTTAAAATTATTCTGTAATCGGGCTTGAGTGTTAAGTATGGGTGTAAAAACATATTGTTGGGAAACATAATAAATTGTGAGTTTATCAAAAACAACAACAATAACAACTAAAATCCGTTATCCCACTGGATTTTTCTGAAGGTTTTCCAAATTTTTGAATTTTATGATTAATTTAAAGTAATCTATTTAACTTTTTTTGCAATTGAATACAATTTTTTTTAATGGTCGAAATTATTAAAATTCCAATTTAAAATTTCAATTCCGGATTTAACTGGAAGTTAACTTTGAAATTGAAAATAACAATATTCTCAACAGAAACCACCTCTTTCAATTCGTCATTGTAAATTTGCGTAATTCAAGTGAAAATATTAACGAACAGTGTTAATTGGCCTAGATACTCGACATATAATTCAGTATCAATTTTTGTTTTGAGCTAGTTTTTTTACTGGCATTGCTAATTCCATAAATATTTCGCTTAAATTAAAAATTAGATTGAAGATAAAAAGGTGTTTCGATCAGTTGACATAAGGAAACATCAATTTTCTACGTTATGGTTAGAGCTTTTAATTATTGTTTACACAATTAATTAAAGATTTATTAACGGCCAATTTTGATCCTGTTTCGAATTTAATTGGGAATAATTGTTTCGCTAAGTTGACATACATTATGACTGTCTGCAAGTGAAATTTTCCTACCAATAGAATGAGAGAGAAAACCTCAGAACCCTATGTTTTCTACAGTAAGTATAGAAAAATAACCACTCGTTTTATTTTGTTGTGTTCATTTAACCTTTGGAGAATTTAAAAATGATTTTCTATATTGGCAATAAATAAAGGCAGACTAGATAGTTGGCTTCCCTTCTCTAGCTATAATATCTATATGATTTCTATATACCATTTACGTCACTTTTTAATATTAAATTTTTAAATAATAATTAAAAATAATGATTTTGTGTTTTTATGTTTATAATTCAATTAAAGTGTATTTTTTTAATATTTGTTTTTTAACTTTTTTTTTTGTCGAATATTCAAATTACAATATTCAATAAATGTTTATAAGCATATTGTATTTCTCTAAATTGCTTTTAAAAATAATTTTTTATGTTATCAGCTATAAAAATAAGGCTGTTTAGTAATGTGTAAAGTTACGAGTGAATATACCCAAAAGACTGTATTTTACATGTTTTAAAAAGCATAAAAACACAACTTTCATAGACAAATGGTACTTACTGCTCTCCATTTATTAAAGTTTATTTCAAAACCCAAGTGTATAATAATTTTTGTTTTGAAATTATCTTTTTAGTAATCTACAATGGCCGCTTATATATTTTCATACAAAAAATTTAATATTAATTTTAAACGGTTTTTAGGGTCGAAATTGATCTTGTTTATTATCAACACAATAGAGTAGTTGATAAAAATTGTGTAAATAATGTATTTTTTCTTTTTAATTTTGTTAAAATATTGATTTTGTTTTCACTAAAATTATTCTTGAAGGTGTAAAATTTACTTTTATGTTGAAATAAAAGTATGAATCAAGTAACACTGTCAATAAACATTTGTCTCCAAATTGATGACATTTAAGGAGATTTAAATGCTTACTTTCAAAATTTATAACGTATTAAATTGTTATAACAAATGAAAAACCGTCTGCTATGAAGATATTGAAACATCAGTTTTTACCAGGAGAAAGCCTGATAACTAGATCTAATGATACCTTCTAATGATCTTTATTTGCGGTATTTTGCTTATCGAATCACCAAATTGAATCTTCCACCCTATTGTGTACAATTTTAAAAATAAGAACAACTTTTTCTATTCATGTTAGACTGCGAGTTTCGGAAGAAATAACAAACATTTTGTATCTCTTATCGAATGCATCTCAATCGGTTACAAAAATTTCCAATAACATCACTTTTCCATTTATCTTTTAGTTACATTTACATTTCAAAAAAATATAAGAATCATTGATTTGTCTTTAGTAAATCTCTTTTAACATTGTTTATTCTATCAAAATTTAAAGTAATACAACTGAACGTATAAATGAAGATAATAACCACCAGTATTTATTGTTCATATACTCTAATGTTTTAACTATTTTTAATCATTATAATTGACAAAATACTCTAAATATGCGGTCCTGCAAATTTTGTATATATGTATTATTATAGAGTGTTATAAATTTGAGGCAAATTAAAAAAATTTATGAAAAAATGTTCCGATTGAAACTTGTTTGATTTGATAAATAGGAAATTTTTTACCTAAGAATTTGTTTTTTTATCTTTTATGGTTTAAAAGTTGGGTCATGATCCATTGATTCGGATTAGCTTATTCACAAACATGATCTAACCTACTTTTTAGGTCCAAGATACACCACCAATACTCTCGCACGGTTGTCTATTTTCGTTTTTGAATAGTTTTGATGACGGTCATATAAACAGATGATTAGACGGATGGACAAATGAAAAATAATATATTTAATTGATTCTATGAACACTTATACCAAAATTTAAATATTGCCATTAATATTTGTTACCATTTCAAAAGAATAAAAAAATTATATTCCAACTCATATCTCTTGTTTTGTCATAACAGAAAAAGTGTTAAATAAATTTTCATGTCGAGAGCTATTTCTGCATGAAACTTGACAAAAATTACATTATACATTAGAGATTTTCTTTATTGTAGACTGATCTATATTTGGTTCATATTCCATGTAATGTCATCTGGTATTAAAATATAAAAGATTTAATTTTTAAAAATATTCACTTGAGTTGGAATTTATTTTCTAAATTCTTTAAATTCTATAGATAAAATTGTTGTCATTATTATATGTATAACGACACAATAAAAACACAGAGGATAGAAAATCATTGAATATAAATGGAGTGGTTTTTATAATAAATTTAATAAATTAAATTCGCGTAAATAATGTAAGACGTCAAGTGTGAGTGAGTGGCTTTTTGTTTGTTTGTTTGTTTTTTTTTTTAAATATTCTTCTCGAAGAAATCTGTTTTGCCCTTTTTTGTCATTGTCTGATTATTCATGGTATCTTTTTTTATTGGTTTTACTAAAGACATGTCTTTTATACCTTATAAATTAATCATTGATGTATTCTTTTCATTCTATATGGCAAATTAAATATAAAAACATTAGTTAAGACCTTATACAAGACCAGAGTAGAAGCCTTAAAAAATGATAAAATGTGGACGAAAACTACAGTTGGATGAAACCCATTTTAAACGCAAAATAATATGATGCAAATGAAAGAAAAAATAAATTACGGGCGATCTGAGATCGGGAAGAAGGAGGGGATGAGTTTTTTAGGGTAAAACACGGTCCTACGGAAAAAAAGTTAAATGGCAAAGTTGTAGGTAATTAAAATATCTACTACTTTTGTATTTACACTTTTTTCACATAACCTTAAAATTTTTCGATTGAAAATTAGGGTGCTTTTTCGATATTTATAAAGATGAAAAATCAATATTTTAAATCAAAAAAATTACAGTGTATTTGGAACATAAAAAGGTAAGTTTCGTCACCAAATTTCGGAGAAAAAAAATAAAAAACCAAAAACTTTTATTCAATTTTGCACATTAATTTTAAGGTTATACGGAAAAAATGTTAATACAAAAGCTGTAGATCTTTTTATTACCTACAACTTTTCCATTTAACTTTTTTCCATAGACATAGTAGTTCTGCCGGAAATTCAGATAAACCGAGTTTCACCCTTAAACACTCATCCCCCCCTATTTCCCGAAGTCAGATCGCCCGTAATTTATTTATCCTTTCATTTTGAGCATATTATCTTTCGTTTCCAATTGGTTTCATTCTACTATAATTTTTTTTGTTTTCAAAAATTATCTACCCTGGTATATTATTGAGGTAAGACTTTGAAAATGATAAAATAAACAGATATTTGTTTTGAAAATTTAAATTTTATTATAATAAATCGACTTTTTAAAAATTTTATTCTTGGTATTAGTTTCACCTCATACATGATACTGAAAAAACAAAATTTTAGTATCTAAGTCTGTTTCGCTACAATCACAATTTTAAGAGCAATCAATTTCAAATTTTGGTGGAAAAAACAAATGCAAAAATATCAATGGGTGTCACAATCTGTTTAATAAAGTAGATCTAAATTATTTGAATTCGCTTCATTTTTATTCCTGGTGAGCTAAAATAAATTGCTTGAAATTGAAATAGAAGAACTGCCCTTAATGAATCTGCTAAGGTAAAATTCGACATTCAAATCAAAATTTTGAACTTTCACTATAGTACGGTGCAAAAACCAATTTATAAGAACAGCAACAGTTTTTTACACTTTCAAAGAAAATGCTAATGGATGAAAAAAATACTTTCATTAAAAAATATCTAATAGCAATAGTTAGTAAGCTAAAGCCTTTAACAGACACACTGGCAAAAATCGATTAGTATAATATTTTTCGGTGAAGATAAAAGTAGAAAGCCGGCAAAAGGAACAATAACTTATAGAAGAATGTTTGATAGTATGAAATGAAAGAAATGATTAATTAATTGTAGTCTATTGGAAACAGACAGTAACAAGTGAAAATATCAACTAATGGAGATAACTGCTTAGATACTCGACAAATAATCAATGTAATTCTGTTTAAGTAATCAATGTTTGAACTATTCTTAATTAGCAGTTATAAAATACTCTAAATATCCAGTCCATACTGTTATCATTACATATATGACAATAATATGTATTGTTATTGTGTTCATAAGCTAAATTAGAACTAAACTTGAGATGAATCCAAACATTTTACGAAAAAATATTTCAAACAAAAGTCAAAATTTGCCATTTTTGCCTTTTAATTGTTTATCTTTCATTTTTGTTTTAAAATTGGCTATCATAGAATGCAACTTGTCATCTCTTCTTTCCAGTTATCTTGATGATTGACGGGCGGACATGCTGAAATGGGCTTATAAGATTCTTCTGTACATATAGTTATATTTTGTTTGGTGCTTCGCTATTGCGATACAAACTCTAGACTAAAATTAATATACTCTGGCAAACTGTTGCCAGATGTCGCATATGAAAGTTTAAAATGATAAATAAAATACGAAACAGTTTGATACACTTGATATTTGGATAATAAGAGAAGAAATTATGAAAAACAGGAAAAAAAAAGATTTCACACGATTTCTTAATACATTTTTGTCTTACTCTTACCCTTTTTCAACAACCGTAAAAAAATTGTTTATTTTAAAAAATTTTTCGAGGGTACAAGAAAAAATGTTTTGATGCATTGTTTTCAAATACTTCAAATAATTTATATCAAAATAATTCATATTTATAACAGGATTATGCAGGAAAGGATTTATCTACATTTTTAATCAAATATTTCAAATAAATTTTTTATAGTAGTTAGATGATTTGCGAGTAAAAAACTAGAGATCAAGTGCAAATTTTTTATCTCCGGAATGCGAATTATTAAATGATATACGACCATCCTCCAGACCAACCGACAGGCAAATAAGAAATTATAATTGCTCAGGAAATTCTAAACATTATTAGCTTGAAGCAGAATTAATTTGAGAAAGCTTTACTGGAAGTAGATTTGGTTTATGACAGGGTCACAAAGATTTTTAGAACTAGTTTCTACATGTTTGAAATGGAACTGAGAATATGCGTCCAGATTTGTGAGATATTTTTTTATTACATGAATGTTTTTCACTGTTGCACACGTAATTTATCAGACAAATTACCTATACTTCATTCAGAGCACTACAATTTTTTGAAGCAGAAGATTTGAATGCTTATTTGTATAGCAATGCTTGTTTATATTCATTAAATAGGATTTTCATCAAGCTTTTCATTAAATGAGCAAGAAAAATTCTACTATTTTAACAAAAAACTTATATCATATATTGTAAATAGTTTATGTAAATAATAATACTAATACATTCATTCTTATTAAATTGCACCCATGATTATATAAAAAAAGGCACAAGTAAGGCAATGAAATAAACAAGAAAATCATGTCACTTTAATATTCCTCTATATGTATTTATGGTTCTAAACACAATACTGATCATTGAAATTGAACCTCTTGGACGATGCCAATTACAAATGTAATGCTTCCTTATAATTTTTAGTTATAGGTGTGCACTATTCTTAATAAGCAGTTATAAAATACTCTAAATATCCAGTCCATACTGTTATCATTACATATATGAGAATAATATGTATTGTTATTATGTTCATCAGCTAAATTAGAACTTAGAATTTTTAGTTATAGGTGTGCACAAAAACACTTAATTAGTCCATTTTCGACGGTCCGATTGTCCGTCCTTCATCACTCAAAAACAAATAGCGATCTGAAATTTTAGTGATGTATTTTAAACATAAAACCTGAGTTCAAGTTCGGGAATGTACAAAAATGATCAATTGGGTCCAATGAACCATTGACCCAACTGTTAAACTATAAAAGAAAGACATATCATTATTTTATATGTATATATATATATATATATATATATATATATATATATATATATATATATATATATATATATATATATATATAACTGAATAGACTGGATACTTATAGTATTCGATGAATGCTAATTAAAAATAGCAAATTAGTTGTTATCTTCACTTGTTTTTTTTTTTTAGTGTAAAATTAATGATTATTAATATAATATATAACATATCAAAAAACAAATTAAAATTAAATTCAAATGATTTCAAAACAAAGAAGTTATAAGCTGTCAAAGATTTTTTTTTTTATATCTTTCTTTAAATCGATTTATGTAGAGATACTAATAATTCACGTCATACGAAGGATTCTTTGTTTAATTTGGGATTTTGAATGATTTATATTTAAAACTTTAATAACTTCAGATACATGTTCATAATGTTAAGACGTTTCAATTCAAGTTATAAAATAAAAATAAATTCGGTCTCTCTTTGAAAAAATGAAATCTGTAATATTCGGTTTCCAAGTAAAGGTTTCCTAGTTAGTCGTATTGATGGTTGAAATATCAACATATAATGATTAAAATAATATGTATATGAGTTTTTAACCATTTATTATTACGAGCATTATAAACATATACAACATATACTATAAAAATATTGTTGTAATTGGTTAACTTTTTGTTAAGTTAAATAGTTTATGAAAAATGTTACAACAAAAGTTATTTGTTTTTAAAAAATCATGTACATTTTGTTTACTTCAAATTTAGTACTCTCTTACGGTTTAAAACATGAACGGGTTTGTTCAATTGAGAGCTTGCACTTTTATTTCCAATGGCATCAATAGTTCAGCTCGGTATCAATATTTTCATTTTAAGTATTATAAACTTTGGACCATCTTTAATATACGCTCATATATATCATAAATTATATATTGAGTATAAAATAAACACTTCGATTACAGAAGTGGTATAGTTAATTTTGATTCGCTGTGTCCAAATATATACCTCCAATACTACATTATGTACAACAATGCCTATTATTGTTTGAATGAGCAATTTTACTAAGAATAGATATTACTTCATAATCATTATCGGGTAGTTTTAGTTTCTTCTACTGTTCGCCATTCACATTCGACATCTACAACATCTTCCTATTTGTCTACATACATCTATTAATGTAAAATGTGTTATATGAGAGAATAGAGTTTTATTTTTAGTTCTCTTTGCATAATAAATATATATATTCTTATTTTATTCTTTACAATATTCACTATTTATATTCATTTGTTTAGTATTCTGTAGCAGAAATGAAATAGGTATGGGTCATTACAACATATCGTATATTACGCAATAAATTTCTTTAAAATTGTTCGTATTACTTTTGTAATAATACTGCATTAAGCAACAATTATGCTGGACTGTCTCCACTACATTCAACAAGTATAATATAAACTGGTGCACAGTAAGTATCATCGTAAAAAAAATCAAATCATCAAATTTTCGAGACACCATTTGATCCTATTCTCTTTATTTGTTGCTTAAAGATATCTATTAGAAGAATTATAATAAAATAAACTAAGAGCACATTTTGAAAATCTCATGACTGATAAATGTTCATCTGTGGTGTAAGTAAGACCCATAATGTGAAAATCTGGGAATATATCTATGACGTTTAAGCTTATATGTCATAGAAATATTTTTTCTTCGGTTTCAAGATCAATTACCGGTACGTTCAATTTTTTTTAAGTCATTTTTTAACTGCTGAAATCACAAGTGACTACAACAATAGAACTATATAATAGCAGAACAATAGCACAAACCATTCCCAGGCGGTCTAAATACTGACTGTAGCTGATATTCTTTAACTTGGGATGATTTCAAATTTATTTATATATATTTTACTGAACCTTTGATGCTTGGCTTGACTCAAATTTTACAATATATTTTAACCCAGATTCCACTCAAACAACAAATATATTTGCAATACATATTGAGTAATAAGTACATGTTTTTAAACAACATTAGTAAATAAAAGTTTTACTAGCATAGGGTGGATTGTTATTTGTACGGGTATAAACTTTTATGAACAATGACAAGTTTATTCGTATTGAAATGAATAAATGAATTGGAAATGGATGATCGTACAAAAATATTTACTTCAATGCTCTTTGGACTTATAATACAAGTTATTTTATTTTATATTATTTACTTACAAACAAAAAAACTATGGTTTTAGGGTGATGGAGTTTTTGAAATGATTTAACCAAATGAAGCAATACTAATTTTAAAAACTTTATTAATTATTTAAATTTAATCGAGACTGAAATTGAATTAGAGACTGATTTTCAGACGATAATTATAATGATAATAAAGCTTAATAACTTGTTGAGTTTACTCTTTCGATTTTTAGTTAAAAAGTCGGAAATTTGAAGTAGTTATTCTATATCATATAAGAATTTTTATTATTTGAGTTTTAAATAAATTAATAGCTGAAATAACAGTTTTAAAAATAAGATAAAATTAAATTCTCTATAATGAAATGAACTACTAGTTTTACTGATTTAATTTTTGCAATGATAGAAATTGCCTCGATTACACCTGAAATTTGAGTGGCGAATTCTAGACCTAAAAAGTAAAAGATGTCAAGTTTGTGAATGACCAAAATTAGCCAATTGTGTCCAATAGTGCAATGACCCAATTTTTTAACTCTAAACGACAGAAAAATTATTCAAGGGCAAAAAATGTGTATTCTCATATCAACAATTTTTGCTTGAAACATTTTTTCATAAATTGCTTAGATATATTTTAGTTCAAATGTATAATAAAACAAATTAATAAATTTCCACTTAATGTGTAACCCACTATTTGGTGTGGGATACCCGTGACACGAAATTTATATATACACTCGTGATTGATGTGGGACACCCGGTACCTCGTGCACCCACAATTCGTGTATCTTGTGCTGTGGTTCTCATATACTTGATAAAAAAATAAATAGTAAAAGGAAGTCCAGAACCACTAATTAAGATAAATAAATTCTATTTTGAATAGCTGACCCGGGTAAACATTGTTTTGTTATATAAATTATTTCTAATCAACATAAATATCTATCTCCTAAATATAATAACATATTCTCAATTGTCTATAACTAAATAATTAAGCTGCGGCAAATCAGAATAAATTATGATATTAATTTATATTTTGAAGCATACCCACCCGGTTTACGCATTGCTGTGTTATTTTTCACATTTTAATAAATGATATTACATCGTTTACATGCGGATGCAATTCTACCCTTAGGGGAAGAATTTCAAATCCTTTCTTATCGGATTCCCTGTATTTATTGTGCACCCGGTACATTATATGCACCCGGTATTTACATGGTATTTGCTGGGGTATACCCGGGACCGCGTTCACCCGATAATTTTTGCTGTGGTACACATACACTTGATGAAACGTATATGGACCTCCTAAACCAAGAATGATTCCGGCAATACTTGAACAATGCGATATGCACACTTTATATAGTTGACAGTTCGTCATACTGCTAGTGAGAAGAGATAAAGAAGTTTTATTTTGAATTTCAAAATTAGATTTTGGTTTCTATGGAAATGATGATTTGTAACATGTGAGAAAAAAAAAGACAAAATATGTTTCACAGCTAGGAACATTTTGTATTCGAAAATTAAATTGTTTATAGTATTTTCCTTTAATTATTATTTATGTTTCTCACCGTTTAAACCTTCCCTTAACTTTCACGATATGAGGAGTATCTAAACAATAAACAGTTTAAGTTGAGTAAAACATCCTGTAAAAAATAAAAAAGGTACACATATATATATATATATATATATATATATATATATATATATATATATATATATATATATATATATATATATATATATATATATATATATATATATATATATATATATATATATATATATATATATATATATATATATATATATATGCGGTAAAAAATACATATATACTAATACAAACATATATTCTAATTGGGAAGAATTCTTTTTAAATGCGGTCCATAATAAAATAACCGATTTATAGTTCTTTAAAAATTGAATATGTTGAAGGTTTAAACGGTGAGAAACATAAATAATAATTAAAGGAAAATACTATAAACGACAATTTAATTTTCGAATACAAAAGGTTCCTAGCTGTGAAACATATTTTGTCTTTTTTTACCGTTTAAACCTTCCCTGAACTTTCACGAATATTTAAGACCAAATGTAGCCAAATCGGTCCAGCCATTCTCGAGTTTTAGCCTGACTAACGAACTGCAATTGATTTATATATATTTACTAGCTGGCCCGGCAAACGTCGTTTTGCCACATATTTCTAATTAACTTCAACATTTTCTAAGTATAATAATATATTCTTAACAACTTTCCTCTATTTCTTAATACTGAAAGCTAAGGCAAATTAGAATAAATAATGATATTAATATATATTTTAAAGCATACCAGGACACGTTGTGGTGACAATTGATATTACATCGATTGCATGCAAAATTTGAAGCAGATTGGACGAAGGAATTCCGTTGTTCCATACAAACTTTGCCTCTGTTTTTCATCCCATTAGGGGTAGAATTTCAGAAAATCTTTTCTTATGGTATGCCCGGTATTTGATGTGTAACCCACTATTTGGTGTGGGATACCCGTGACACGAAAATTATATATACACTCGTGTTTGATGTGGGCCACCCGGTACCTCAAGCACCCACAATTCGTGTATATTGTGCTCTGGTTCTCATATACTTGATGAAAAATAGTAAAAGGAAGTCCAGAACCACTAATATAGAAAAGAAGAGATAAATAAATTCTATTTTGAATAGCTGACCCGGGTAAACATTGTTTTGTTAATCAACATTAATATCTCCTAAATATAATAACATATTCGCAACTGTCTGTCTATAACTAAATAATGAAGCTGCGGCAAATCAGAATAAATTATGATAATATATATGTTGAAGCATAACCAACCGGTTTACGCGTTGCTGTGTTATTTTTCACATTTTAATAAATGATATTACATCGTTTACATGAGGATGCAATTCTACCCTTAGGGGAAGAATTTCAAATCCTTTCTTATCGGATTTGCGGTATAAAGTGTGCACCCGGTATTTACCTGGTATTTGCTGGGGTACACCCGGGACCGCGTTCACCCGATAATTTTTGCTGTGGTACACATACACTTGATGAAAGGTATATGGACCTTCTAAACCAAGAATGATTCCCGTAATACTTGAACAATGCGATATGCACACTTTATATAGTTGATAGTTCGTCATACTGCTAGTCAGAAGAGATAAATAAATTTTATTTTGAATAGATAAAGAAGTTTCATTTTGAATTTCAAAATTAGATTTCGGTTTCTATGGAAATGATTCACAGCTAGGAACATTTTGTATTCGAAAATTAAATTGTCGTTTATAATATTTTCCTTTACTTATTATTTATGTTTCTTGCCGTTTAAACCTTCCCTGAACTTTCACGAATATTTCAAGACCAAAATTAGCCAAATCGGTCCAACCATTCTGGAGTTATGCGCTTACCAACACATTTTGCGATTCATTTTTATATTATAGATATATATATATATATATATATATATATATATATATATATATATATATATATATATATATATATATATATATATATATATATATATAATGTTGAAAAGATAATGAAAATTATGTCATTAAAAAACGTACATATTCAATTTTTAAAGAACTATAAATCGGTTATTTTATAATGGACCGCATGTAAAAAGAATTCTTCCCAATTAGAATATATGTTTGTATTAGTATATATGTATTTTTTACCGCATTCACTAAGTATGGAGTGTATTTTATTAACTTATGACTAAAAATAGTTCAAAAAGCAAAACTCAACAATATGAGGAGTATCTAAACAATAAACAGTTTGATTTGAGTAAAACATCCTGTAAAAAATAAAAAATGTATATATATATATATATATATATATATATATATATATATATATATATATATATATATATATATATATATATATATATATATATTTTTATATATGTATATATATATATTTCACTTAAGAAAAAGAACTTCATATCGTAAACTAAAATTATATAACATTTGATTTAAGCTAAAGCACATACAAACACATTTATAGTATTTATTCTCCTATCGCATTACTTGATTCAAAATGAAAGATGTTAAACTTTTTTTGTATTTAAATTCTTCTTTTGTACGAAAAATTTTATAGCAGAATATCACACTAAAACACGTATGTAATAACTACGTACTATCATAAATACCATGTATTCTATATTGAACCATCACGTTTGTATATGGAAATCTTCAATGTAGGCAAGATCTATATTTACATTTTAAACTTTGCGATAGATGTTTAATATTTATCTTAAATTTGAAAAATTTAGATCGACTTTAATAATTCTATTTGATTCAGTATAGTTTAAAATTTTTTCTGTTTTATTTAAGCAAAAATTTCAGCCCTAAGACGAGGGAGAAAACCTATTTTTAAGTGATTATTCACATTTGTACTGAAAAATGTCTTGTCAATATACAAAAATAACCAATCGTATATTAAAACAAGGAACCAAATAATTTTTAAATAAAAACTTCTATAAATTTTTTCTTGTGATCTACTTTTCATATTCATATTTTTTTATTAGCATAGTTTAATTGATTTGTGTTTTTAGTAATTGTAACAATAATCGAGAAATAATTTTGCCACGTTTATGCATTTATATTCCAACTTTTGGAAAAAATGAAAGTAACAACAAAAAAAGTGCAAGTTTTCAGTTATTTTTAAACGTTACACCTTAACGTTAACGTTACCGAATTGATGTGTGAGACAAGGAATATAAACGACAAGCAGGGAAAATGTGTAAAATGGAATAATTTTTCAGTCTATTATAAATATAATTGGAATCTCGGAATCGGCTCCAACGATTTTCATGAAATTCAGTATGTATTCAGTAGGGGGTTTCGGGCGCGATAAATCTATCTACCTAGGAATCATTTTTAGAAAATGTCATTTTATTCGTGTTTTATCGATAATTTTTTATAATGTTATTATATGTTTGTTTAATATTTATAGTCATATAGTCATTGGAATGGATAAGTGTTAGCGTGCGAGGCTGTTATACAGAGATCCCGCGTTCGAATCCCGGCTGGAGCGACGAGTAAAATTAATTTTTTTACATTTTAAACCCAACTCAACCCAACAAGACAACACAATAAAGTGAGTAATATTTTTCAAATAAGATTTTGCTATTATAATTGTATAATTTTTTATAATGTAATGATATATTTGTTTAATATTTAAAGTCATTGGAGTGGCTAAGTGTTAGCGTGCTGGACTCGTCTTCCGCCTCGACGTAATATAATTTCCAAAAAACACAATTTATATTAAAAAAAAAAAAGTATAGAATATTTCATTTACATCAGACACGACGATAGGACCTTCTAAAGTGAGTACATGGTTATTAATCAAATATCCTTGATAAATGTTTATCATATTTAACACTTAAATATACAATAATGTGTCATAAGAATGTATTTGGATTACAATAGAGTTTAGTTCGTTTATAAGAAAAATGTCTTTAAATAAACGAATCTAAAAGTGAGAATTATTAATGTATTTCTATGGCGAGTCGAGTAAACGTAGGTTTTTAAACGAAAAGTCTAAAAAATGTAAAATTTTCAATTAAGAAAAAAACATAGTTTGGGTTGGGTTGGTTTATGCTATTAAAGTATTTATATGGTGTGTCGAGTTTATATAGGGTTTAAACGAAAAGCTTAAAAATTTAAAATAAAAAAACCACATAGGTACTTAAAGCTATACTGCCAAATTTCATGTAAAACTGCCGAGTGATGATTTTGACCATGTTTCAATTCAATTTTGAATATTTTTTTTGTTATTTCAGGATGTCACTGCTAGTTTTTATGAGTGATTTATGTTAGTGAATAAGTGTAGTTTTTTTTATTGTAATTTTGATGAAATTGATTTATTGAATGCACACAATGGAAGGCCCTAAAGAGCACTTAATTCTGGTACCTGGTCAGCTTCATTTCACGGCAGCAGTGCATCATCAATGACTGAAAATGTGTGCACCTAGATCAATTTTGTAACAGCTAAATAGCAACTTATTTTAAGCATACAATTTTGAATACTTTTCTCTGATAGCTTAGAAAAATCTGCTTTGCATAGACGATAGGGAAAAAAATATATATTTTGAGGATGATTATGGGTAAAATTAGTTTAAAAATATCAATTGCAATGGAAATTTATTCATACAAAAACTAATGATGAAGATTTACTTGTATTGTTTTCGAATTTACTATTCATTGCGGTTTGTAAATGATATTTCAAAGTGGACAAATATTAAACGTGCAGCCAAAAAACAAAATATATATCTAATAAATCTTCTATTTCCAATCCAATCTTCTATCCAATGAGTCTTTTCGAATGTGCTACTACTACAAATATTTTGGAAATAAAAATAGACGAAAATACGATTTAAAGTATTGAAAATAATAAATATAAAAAATAATGTATTTGAAAAATTATTTTTATATACTTAAAAATTATGAATAGTCAATAAATTTATAATAATTAAGTTTTTTCAAAAAACTTTGAATCGTTTACTAGTGGTAAATAACTTTGTTTTTCCTAAAAAATAACTTCTTTGAAAAACATTGATCAATTATATTAAGATCGACAGAAACGTTCTATTTTGTTGATTATACTAATCCATGTTGTACGACAAAATCAAATTTTAAAATTTATATTCTTTTAACTCACAAATAATACCAAACAAGTTAAATATTTATTTGTGTTAACATATAGTTTATGCTTTATTTACCAAAATAACAATTTGTTTTTACATTTGTTTAATAACTAGAAAGAAATAAACATAAATGTCTGGGTAAGCTCTCATGTAGTGAGTTCACTCTATTGTGTTATAAATTCGAAATAAACACCAAAAAATAAAAACATTTTACGAATATCATAAATTATATTAGGTATGAAACGTAAATCTAAGGAAAATAGAATGTACAGAGTGAATCTTTTGAGTTCATTTTGATTTAATGACGATGCATCGTTTATTTAATAATTCCACTGCAACGAAAATTTTTGTTAAACTATCCTTAGATAATGTTTATTACCAAAAAGTGAATAATAAATGAAATAATAAAGTTAAATAAAAATTGTTGATCATAACAGTCTCTTCAATAATTTCCTTGTTCACATGAACCTTTTTAAAGACTTCTTAAGACTCGATCTATACATATTTATATAACGAAAATAATATTTACATAGCATAAAGCCCGCATTGATCGAAATTCGTTAGGGACCATCTTGAAACGAACAAATTCCATAAAATAAATTTATAATGTTTTAGAGCAAACATTTATTTGGCGAAGCATGTGGTCATTTTTTCCTTGCTCTGGGGCAGTAATGAATAATCTGGATTTCGATCTTTTTTTCTACCTTGGAATTCACAACTGAATCCTTAATTAGGGGCGATTACGATATCAAGGGCCCCTAAATTTGACTTTTAATTATGTTAAAACAAGCTAAAATAAGACGAAAATGAAGAATACTAACTTTCTTGTTTTCACCTATTTTTCGAGTTATCGAACTTTTTTTTCGAAAATATACTCCAAAATAACCATATATTTTTTACGTTTATTTCACAAAATAATCACAATTTAACACATTTCACAAGATTTAATTACAATTTGTTGTTACAATTAATAAAATTTCAGTTATTAACAACCAAAATTTCAATTTATTTAAACGAAATAAACACTTTTATTTTAATCACTTTTTTTTGCATATTCACGCCATTTTTTATCATATATATTTGACTGAGAAAAAAATAACTAAGTAACATCCTTTTGAAATATTATAGCCAACATTAAAAAAAAAAAAGTTTCTTAAAATGCGGTGCTGTACAATGTCAAAATGTTTTAAATATTAATTAACAGTAAATGTCAAAATGTTTTAAAAATTAATTTTTTGTTATAATTATTGGGGATTATTATTCATGATATTTTTTATTATTATGAAATATTAACATTCAACTGTACGTTCAACATGTGATTAAACTACCCATAGATTTGTGGGGTATCGTTTGCACGGGTCGAGTTGGTTTTTGGCCCCTACGTTCAACCTGTGATTAAACTACCCATAGATTAGTGGGGTATAGTTTGCACGGGTCGAGTTGGTTTTTGGACCCTACGTTCAACCTGTGATTAAACTACCCATATATTTGTGGGTATAGTTTGCACGGGTTTAGTTGGTTTTTGGCCCCTACGTTCAACCTGTGATTAAACTACCCATAGATTTGTGGGGTATAGTTTGCACGGGTCGGGTTAGTTTTTGGCCCCTACGTTCAACCTGTGATTAAACTACCCATAGATTTGTGGGGTATAGTTTGCACGGGTCGAGTTGGTTTTTGGCCCCTACGTTCAACCTGTGATTAAACTACCCATGGCGATGAAATCTTAGCATGAATGTTTTATATAAAATTAAACAATAAAATCTTCATTATATTCATTTAGGAATTTTTTTTTTAAAATGTTTTCTATAATGTTTCAAAAGAATGTTTCTTAGTTACTTTTTTCAGTCAAATATAAGTATATAAAATGGCGTGAATATGCAAAAAAAGTGATTAAAATAAAAATGTTTATTTCGTTTAAATAAATTGAAATTTTGGTTGTTAATGACTGAAATTTTAATAATTGTAACAACAAATTGTAATTAAATCTTGTGAAATGTGTTAGATTGTGATTATTTTGTGAAATAAACGTAAAAAATTAATGGTTATTTTGGAGTATATTTTCGAAAAAAAAGTTGGATAACTCGAAAAATAGGCGAAAACAAGAAAGTTAGTATTCTTCATTTTCGTCTTATTTTGGCTTGTTTTGCCAAAATTCATCAAAAAATCGAGGGGCCCTTGATAGCGTAATCGAACCCTTAATTAACATATAAATAAAGGTAAACCGATTTATATTATCCTACACTTAGAAATATGTATACCGATTTATATTATCCTACACTAAAAAAGCTAAAAATGTATTACTATTATTATAAAGTAGAAGGTATTTTATTGTATGTGTTTCATATTTATTTATTATGAGTAATTTTTATTTTATGCCCGTCGCGCTGTCGGTCTATGAGTCTCATTTAGAAGAGCACATAAAACTCCACAACTAACAAACAAATGTTTATAAATTTGTGACAAACAATAGTTGAGATGTTCAGTAAATGTCATAGAAAATTTTATACGAATGAAATGTATAAAATGCATCTAGAAGACTTACCGGATATTTAACTATTTAAGAGTGAGCATATTCGTATATCACGAGGAAGTTTTGTGTTCATTTTGGGTAGGGTATTTTTACATGTGCTGTAAGAAAATTCTTTAAATTTTTCACATCATTTCCTTGTGCTATACGTTGATTTAAATACAATAAAATTTGAACTTCTCAAATTGTACTTGGTAGCGCATAGTGGTATATCATTTGTCTTTTGGCTGATATAAAATTATTAAACATTTTACTTCTTATTGAGGTCTTCATTTGACAGAACTACTGGTAATAATTTGTTTTTCAATGGAAACGCACGTAAAACAAGAACTTTGTTTACAATTACAAATAGTGTTTGTTCTGTTAAAATTTTAGATCGAAGTTAATGCTTTATTTGTTCTTTCCACTTAAATATGGTATGAGACATGAGCATAAATTTACATAATTTATTATTTCATTTTATTAATATGTTTATGTGATAAATTAATAACAATAACGTATTTTTCGTGCATGTAGTTCATTTTATAAAAACCGTTCTTTTTGGAACAAGGAAATTTTATGTGAACATAAAATTTTCTAAATAAATTCTATGTACGCAAACGATATTAATAAAAAATTTCGCCAAGAGTGTGTCATACTAATATGAACTTATGGTCCAGTAGTCTGTACTAATTGTTAGTAATGGGAAAGTGGGATCATCTTAAGGGTTTTTGTTTGCTGCATATCTTCAAAAATGTAAAATACAGCTTTCAATAGCTTTTTTTCTTAACTAAATAAATAAGAAGACATAATGTCATAAACTTTCTAAAAGTATGATAATAAAATTAAGGTCTTAGAATCTGACAAAGCCATTTTAGACAACCTAAGAAAAAATAAAAGCATAATTTTTTACTAATTTGTTACGAAAATTAAAAATTTATTACTCGCACCAATAAAAATTTGGTTCTATATTTTGACTCGACTTCTACAAAGTATTGATGACGATGATGATGAGAGTGTCATGTTTGGTTGCACCATATGTTGTCAAACATGTTTTCACTATCGTATGGAATATAAATAACTTTGTCCGTTGATAATTATTCGGAATGCAAATTGTGTATGTAACAATCGATTAATTTCTTGTTAAGCTATTGCATAGCATCTATCGCGGGCCTCGAGCGCGGGGACCGAATACAGAAATTCCGTTACGATAAAACCTCACGCTCCCCACTCCGACGGGCAAGGAGGTGTGGCTTGACGAATCGAGACGAGCTGCTCCGAAATCGGACGAATACATAAGCAGCTGTTTATGAGAAAGTATATAGGTGTATAGGTGTAAGAAAAAGCAATACTGCATGAATAAAATAAATAAATAAATAAAAAATTATAATTGCATAAGTTGATACAAAATGCTATGCAATAGCTTTACCGCGGCAGTACCTCAGTTCCACACGTCTTTTTTTTATTTTTCCACCTTGTTCCATTGTGCGTACATTCCAAATACCTACTTTTAACTCAATTTTCTTTTTCAAATTCATTTCACAACATATTTTTTCCTGGGCAATATCATGTAGTGATGCCGTTCTACAAAGTATTAGAAAACTAAAAAAAAATAAATGAAATAGGGAAATAAGTTATGAAGTTATGCCGTGACGAAGGGACAGGTTAATTCATTTCTTAAAGAAGGTGCACTCATGAACACTTCCCGAATAAATGTGGAATTAAAACAGTAGTCTACTTACGTATAGATCAGCTGAATGGGCAGCATACCTCCAACTGATTGTAGGCATCACTGACACAGCTCTTGACCATATGGACTTTCAAAATTCTTAGGAAGCAATACCTTGAATTTTCTGATTATCACTGTCACTTCTTGTTTCCCATTACACGCTCAAGAAAAGCTATCGTCAACGCTGTTAAATTTCACGCTGTTTTATATAAAATACGTTAAATTGGTTTTTACCGCAGTCCGGCTTTTATAAATTATTTACATATAGGTAATTTTATATTATTGTTTTCATTAGTAAAATTTCATAATTTTACACTGAATATAACAAATATACTTTTTGTTATAATATAATAAGTATTTTTAATTATATAAAACTGTCGATAATAAAGTACAATTTATTTTATACAATTTCCAACATATAACCTATAAGAATTTAACCAAATTTGTCAATATCACGAATTTAATATAAAGTTTGTTGCGTGTTAAACTAACTAACCATTGAAAGGTATAGGAAATATGGATTAAGTAGGTTACTAAGGTAGTATATTATTATAAATGATTACGTAGAAAACATTTGTTTAAAAAACTTTAGATATACGTATTAATTTGATATTTAAATATTTAATAATTTTTATCAATACGAATAAAATTGTTAACGAACTTAAAAGCATATTTATATATTTATATATATATATATATATATATATATATATATATATATATATATATATATATATATATATATATATATATATATATATATATATATATATATATATATATATATATATATATATCAATATTGATTACAATAAAAAACCAGTAATGTAATACGAAAGTATACGAAAGTATACGAAATATATATATATATATATATATATATATATATATATATATATATATATATATATATATATATATATATATATATATATATATATATTGTAATCATATTTGTTGCTATCTAGCACTAGCAACATTGAATATGACATTGTATCGAATCTCCTTGCACACTATATGACTTAATAAAAAAAACCATTGCCAAATGATAACTTAGAAATAAATCCAAATCATAAATAATTTATATTTTATTTTCAAAAATCTAATATTCGTAACAGAAACTATTTGAAACAAACGGATAATCCGAAATATTTCATATTCGTAATCGTATCCGAAATCGTTATAATATTACTCCAATATATACATCCGTATCAGTATGCATAATGTTATATCAATATAATTTTTTTAATAACTCCCATATCTTTTTAATACATTCTTAAGACTTACCTAGAGAATTTTTGATAATCAAAATTTTAAAATGTTCCTAAAATATTTGTTAGATTTAAAACCTAAAAAATTGTGGAGACGCATACAGTACATAACAATAAAAGAGATAAGAAAACTATAATCCTATCATTATAATATTATAAACGCGAAAGTTTGTATGTATGGATGTATATTTATCTTTTCTCACTAGCAGTAGATCGTACTGAAAATTTAGTGTCATATCGAATCGTTCAAGTATCACCAGAACTATTCTTGCTTTTTCCGAGGTCCATATATTTTTATCAAGTATCATTACCACAGCGTGAAGGACCGGGTGACAATTCTGTGACGAGCAGCCAATTTCGAAGGCCAACTCGAGAGCCAAGGTGGCAATGTTGGCGGGTGCTTATAGCAAATACCGGGTGGTTACACCAAATAAATGGGAAAAAGTTTTTTTTCTAAATTTTTTCTGTGAAGAATGTCACAGCAACGCGTGAGTGGGTCTACTAGTATTAAAAAATTATGGCTATGTTAATCGCGGCATATTGATGAAAAGTCGTCTAATATTGTGTGAAAAGAATGACCCCGTGTCGTTCTATTCAGTAAAATTGAAAAAAAAAAAGTTTATAAGGGGTTTATTTATTTTATTTGAAAATACTAGGCTATGTAGATCTCAAAATATTGAAGAAAAAAGTCAACTATTGTGTGAAAAGTATTATAACTTCTCGTACTACACCTTGCTTATAAAAGTTTTTAATATAATATTCATATAGATTATTATATAACGAAGAATTATAGCTATATGCTGCAAATTTTATGAGTCATGATCAAAAATTATTACACATACTATAGATTGTGCTTGTATTCCAACGTTATGACCCATTTTGTATTGTTTTTGTGAGCATTAATTTTACAGAGTAGTCTGATTTCAAAGACGATATAATAGAAACTGATTTAAAAAAATTTATATCCCTAAAAAATTGGAGATATTCTAAAGAATGGAGAGTAAACGATCTATAAAAAGTCAACAATTTATTACACTTTGAAAATAATAGAACTTTCGACTGGGCGAACCGAAGATTCTTTTTTTATTTAAAAGCTTATGAAAACCTTCCCGTTTGATCCCAGTTCAATTTGGTCCAGATCTGATGTCTCAACGGGGAGGAAAGACTGAGAGAGGTAATTGATTAATTTGAATGACAAAGATTATTGGTCACAAGGAATAAGTACATTATGTAATAATATGGTCAATATTATTATGCTCACACATAGAAAAATATCCAGAAAAACATTTTTATTAAATATATTTAGTTTTTAGAATTAATATAAAATATATAAATTTCATTTTCAATGTATTCATTCGAAGGGAATGGTGACTAGAACACAGGTACATCTAGATATATTTTGCAATAAACACTGGTAAATTACAAAATTATCAAATTAGTTATCATTATTACCACACCCTTGTTAATTATGACAAAGGAGTGTTCTTTTGTATAATTGGGAATTGTGAATATTCTATGTATTGTTTGTATCTACTATCATTCTGTTGAAAGACCGACCTAAAACACGATATTTTCAGTTTTTTAATGAAACGAATGCAATACTTTAATTTATCAAATCTGAAGTTTCTTTTCTGTATGGGTGAATTTTCACCTGGACTTTTTCAAACATTGTTTCCGAAACTAGTTTATACAAAAATTTTAAGGAGATGAAATTTTTAAACATTTAAATATTATACATCATATGAGATCAAATCATTTTTCTAAATTTAAAATATCTTAAAAATTTTAACTAAGAATGTAGTTTTTTTCAACCAGCATATACTCCTGAGGTAATTAAATAATACATTGTCATATCCCGAGGGATAATTCGGTATAATCGATGCATTCATAATTTGTTTTACATGGCAGAGCTGCTTATAATAAGTTGATCTTTTACGTTGATCCAAAATTAACGGGCAGAACTATTGTACGGAACTTACTTCATAAATATGTTCCGTCCACAATAAATTACAATAATTATAATTAATTAAGTGAAGTTAAATAAGAATCTTCAGTGTTTTGTCTCTAATGAAATTTTCATTTAATTAATAATATTACATTTCAAACAACTAAAAAATAACTATATAATTTATATGAACATGCTCATTAATTTAAATTATTTTAATTGATTACTCAGCAAATAATGATTATAATGGTATTATGCATACTTGGATCTCTTCTAAAGTGTATCACAAAGTTACAAATATTTCAGGTTGGCATATAGTTAATCAAATCTCTAATTTATGATGACAACCATAATCGTTTATTTGGCATGTAATTCATTAACTACTTTTATAATTTCTTAAAATATTAAAACCAGTAGTATGCAATTGAGTTAACATTCCAAAATACCATCACACAACTATGATTTTGTACCAATATAATGGAATAAATATACAATTGTTTAATCGTTAAATAAATCAGCTAAAAATTTGGATATATTATTTAATAATTTCAAAAGTTACTTCACGAATAAAAATATATCATCACCATTTTTACAAAATGATAAGTCAAACAAATTAAGGTTCATTGGGACTCTTGCGGGAATAACTCATACGAAACATTTAAATTTTTTAATATTTAGAAACTTAAAAATAACTTAACGAAGTTTTTTATTTTAAAAAAAGTTTCTTTTCGAATAAAATAACATAATTATATTTGGGTGGTAATTTATTTTGAAACGAAACTCGTCGAACAAAGTTACAAGGTAAATAAACTTGCTTCTAACAGTTAAAGTTAACTACGTTTATAGTAAATCACTAAACAAAGACTTATGTGATCTACAATTTACAAAAAATTTTCTAAAAGATATTACACATCGAATGGCACATTGATGTTAGTTTGGTGAAGATTTAGTCAAATTTTATAAACTGACTCGTATTAACTAGAATAGAACTTTATTAATCCAAATTCAAATGTAGTGTCCTTTTGTAACAACTGTATGAATATATTTCGGAGTAAATGAAATGAAATGTGATTTCCTTATATTTAATTCACATGAATTAAGGTATATAGTTACTACAGTTCCGTATTTTAAAATAATATACCTTTATAACAGATCATACAAAAGTTATTTACACAAAGAACGATAGAAATATATTTTATCTATAGATACGTACATCCGTATTAACAATAGACAGCGGAAAGTGTTTTCATTATTACGGAAGTTTAGATTTTTTTTTTTGTTATTTGCTATTAAAACTACTAAACAAAATGTAATAATTATCTGTTTTATGGAAAAATAAGTTATTTCCAAATTAAAAAGTTCACACTTGCAATTGTGTAGAATATTATCGGCTCAATAGACGCGTAATATAAAAAAAATTAGTTATTTGAATAATAAAAATACATCAAATAATACGCCGGAATAATCAAATTATTTAAAACACTACTAGCTTCGAATACCACAATTTAATTTTATATATCAATCAGATCCAGCTTAAGGAGATCATAAATTTATTTAATTACTTCAATAGAAACGTCTTAAGTTCACAAATATGGAAAATTAATTTTTATAAATAAGTAATATATTATAAACTTTCAATAATCCTGGTAAAATAAATAGGGAATTAGTACGTCATGACGTCAGATGCTAGTCACTGTATAAAAATTACATTTAAAAATAAACTGCAAGTTTTGATATAGAGTCTAGTAGTTTCACATTTTGATGAGAAGTATAGAAAATTAAGAAATTAGTATAGAAAATTTAAAAATACAACTTTGAAAAATATTTTGAAAGATGGCGTTTTAGAGCTGGTAATTATGGTTTTACTTGCATGCCAATATATTTAAGAGAATGCGTGATTGCGCCCGAGATCTTAATATTCAATAAAATCTTGGAGATTTTCTCAATTTTGGTGGTTAAGTATAAAAAAAGATAGTGTAAAGGAATCTTAGAATACAAAAGCTTACGAAACGCTTATTTCAACAAACAATACAAAGAAATGTAAATATGCACTTACACAATAACGTGTGTATTACGAATAAGAATCTTTTACTTTGATAAGAAAGGCCGAAGTAGGAAGAATGTTGTGGGAGAGTGGATATAGAAGGAAGAAAGGTTCATAATTTAGTTTTTATCTATATATTCTTCATATAACCTAGCTCCGACTATTATTTAAGAAAAAGTTGGACAATATCAAAATGAAGAAAAACAGGACAATCCCTTATGTGTTCTTGATAAAATTATTTACATGAAACTAAAATTCTTGAAATTTAATTTACTACATGGTAGTCATCATGACTGCCATTTGTACTTACATATTTTCAATTTAAATCTTTACTTTATTAATTACTGTTAATAATAAACTTCTTTAAATTTCTATTGACAAATTACTGTGAGAGTTTCATGATATCATTTGTTACATTTTTCAAATTCATTTATATTGATTTTTAAATAATTGTGTTAACTGACATGATTACAAATGATTAGTATAAATTAAAAAAATTATTGAAACGCTATTCTTAGGCTTTCTAGACCTAATGATATAACTAAATTCGTTAGTATTGGGTATATGAATGTATCTATCGAAGTGATTCCCAAAGTATGTCGATTTTTAGCAAGCTATTTCACAGTTTCAGGATTTTACAACAACATGCCATTTTTATTTTTTAATAGAAAATAATGAACAAAAGTAACATTTTTTGGCAATGTTGGCCATAATCTCAATCATAAAGGAACATAATTATAGTTTTCTTTTTCAATTGAATTGAGCCTTCTTTTAAAAATTATATACGTACATGTTTATCCAATTCCAAAACAATGTAGAAGAATCTGAAATGTAGAAAAAACTCATTGTTAGAACAGAAAAATTAAAAACATTAAATCATTTTTAACAAGCAAGAATATTTTACGAATATAATTTGAATGTTTATTCATCTCTTATAAAATAAAAGTTGGATTATGGATGGATTACGGGACCTAATTGGCCGTTTTAACTCTAATCTAATCATCACGATTCTAATATATCAACAGATTATAATAGTTTTTTTGACAGTAAATACATACACAAATGCTCAGACCTAGTTGAGGTGACATCTTATAGTGCTTATAATTTTAGCTTCTTAAATGACTATCATCGTTTTGTTTGCTTTGTAGCTAAGAATATGATTAATTTAATATTAAATTTAAATATACAAACGAAATGTTACAATATAACAAATAAACGATAAATAATATACAATCAATAGGTCTTTACAACTGTAATTACTATTTAAATAAATGTAGTAAGCTTTAAATGAAAATATTCTATAAAATGTGAGTAAACTGTACCTATATTAATAACAGTGTAGAATATTCTAGTCGTAAAATTAGATTAACTCATGCGACGTTCTATTATGTGTTTAATGTTATAATATTTATCCATCCTCTATAATTTTCAATAGATATTATATTATATTAATACTGTTATTATTTCACATGCTCCACGCTATTATATACATAGTAGTATGGGTTAATTTGTCGAAATTAAAATTAAAATTTTCACGGATATTGAAAGTGTGAATGTTGAAGCAGCCGCTTAATTTTTTTAAAGCTTCGTCTTTTTGCCAAATGTAATATACAATAACATGTACATGTGTAGTTGTTGTGGCATTAATTGTAAAAGCACTGGAAGAAATTCTTTTGTTATTAACAGCAAGCATTAACAAAAAAAATTGCTAGATCATGAATTAATAAATCATTGAACAGATATCTATGTTGCTTTCCAATTCTCTTAATATGGCAATATAGCAAGTATTTGAAAAATGTTTAGATTCGCACATAGTTTTGGTAAAATAGAATACGGAAGTTTTATGTTTAAAAAAAAAAAATATTTCAAAATATTAATTTCATAATGAACAGTCACAAAAAATATTATTTTGGCAACATAAACCCGATTTGATTTCATAAAATTACAACAAAATTTTAATATTTTTAATCCCGAAAAAAACACTGTTTGACATTTTGGTGACGTAATACTGATACATAATATCGAGAATTACAGCATTTTAAACAAAACACAATCTTACCTTTTCAAATATACTTTTCCTAATTAAGGTAACTGTGCAGATTGAATTGACAAATGACAACTAATAGTTTATGCCAATATGACGTCATACCACCATCACCATAGCAGGTGATTTAGGTCACATGATATAAACATCAAAAATGGGATTATGTTTAAATTTTAAAATAATACAACAATAATGTGCTTTAACAAAATTAATTCAGAATATTAAAGTATTTCTACATAAATTTTAATTTTTGTAAAATGTCATAATTATTTTTCACTATCGAAAGGACGCTGTTGTTATAAATATTAATATTATATATGCATTTATGATTGTGTAGACTGCATATTAAGGGTATTTGAAATATATAGATATTTTTGGTTTTTGCAATTTTTTGAAATTTGTAATTTTGAAGCTTCTTGGAGTTGATAATATACTTATTGGACATCATGGTAAATTTAAGACAATTGCTTTCTATTCACGTGTGAGTAATAGAGTAAAGTATTATTACACTCGCCTGTAACTGTACATCATTCATAACAATAAAATAAAATACCATTCATTATTAAACATTAGCTGTATAAACTTTATATCAAATGCTATTCTGTTATTTCCAGTCTACTAATTTCAAATATTCCATGATTTCGATATTATTCCATAATTCTTTGTAAAAAACCATCTCATAAATTATTAATAAATAATAAACATTAAGCGAATAATAAATATGAAACCAAA
Source organism: Chrysopa pallens (assembly GCA_020423425.1). NCBI lineage: Eukaryota > Metazoa > Arthropoda > Insecta > Neuroptera > Chrysopidae > Chrysopa > Chrysopa pallens. Next base: position 92,187,095 of record CM035592.1, read on the forward strand.
AAAAAATTAGTATAGTTATTTTTATTAAAATATTTAATCTAAATAAAAATTAATAATGAATGGAAAAAAATTTTTATCCAAATGATTTATATTTAAATATTGTTAATTGGCTCTTGAGAAAATTTAAAATTTTATTGTTAGATGTATAGATTATAGAAATAGATACTAAAAAACAAATTAAACAACAATGTTATTAAATTATAAATACAATTTTGAAGTTTTATTTTCCAATATTTTTATTTCTCTAAATGCCAATATAGTTAGTTATGTCCATATTTATTGGACCCTTTGGATTTTGATTGATTTTGGTCCCTTAAACAGTTCAACCAGATATTGCGAGCATACAAAGGCATGAGAGACAGGCAATATTACACGACTTACAGAAATTGTTGCTTAATAAAATCCCTGACTATTAAAAGGCTTATTAAAAGCACAAAATATTCATTTAAAATATTCATTGATTAAATAGAATAAAAACATTTTCTTGTTATTGCCTTACAATATGCTTAATTGTTTAAGAAAAAACTTTTATTATTTATTATTATTTAATACTTATTTAGTTGTGCTAAAATGAACATTAAGTGAAAATTACTTATTTATTTGCGATAAAAGCTTTTCCATTAAATTTTCAAGTACAATTGAAATATTGAATAAAAAACTTTTGAAATATTTTCATCAGTAAATAATTTAGCTTTCATATTTTCAGTAAATTATGTATAAATAAATCGTGCTCAGTTAAAAAATGCAATTAGGGGAAACATAAGAATAGTTTATCCGTCTTTGAGAGTACATCTTATTGCATTTTAAATTACACTAGTATACCAAATTCAGCTGAATCGATTAGGTTTGGTTTTTCTGTTTTTAATCATCGGCATCCATAAAATACACTAAATATGCCGTTCATATAGTTATAATAGTTATTGAAATATACTTATACAATGTGTAGTAAATATGTGCTTATTAGCTGAAATTGTAGTGAATTTAATGGTTTAAGCAAAAACATTTATTTTGATGAAAACTCATTTAGATCCATTGCACTTTTATGTCTAGAATCAAAATTTCAGCTTATTCTCACACTTCACTTTAGTTACCTTGATGGCGGTCAGATGAACGGACAAAAAGTCACTTACATGGAGATTCTATGAACAATCATACTTACATTTTGCTAGAGCTTTCAATATTTTTTAGAGATACTAACTTTTAACTAAATTTAAATTACCCTCATATATTTCGAGAATAAAAAAATAATTCTTTGTATTTTATGTTTTTTCCTTTTTAGGGCGAAAATCCTATTTGTTAGATTAAACGATTTTATAAACGGAATAAAATAATTTTTTTTTTTTTTTTTTTGGGAAATCACTTATTTTATTTTACTTAGAAAGCACAACATATTTTATAAAATTGAAAAAATAAAAGGTTTTTTATGAAAAATAGTTTTCTAAAGAAACATCTAGAATTTATTTTTTCTGGGAAAAATATTGGTTTATTTAATGAGATTGTAAAATTGATCTATAAAAAAACAACATCACCAACAGAGAAATATCCAGTAAACTTAGTTTTTGGTAATTTTTTTTTTACAGAAAAATTATTACAAATAAATTTTTTTGATACAATTTTTTTTAAGTAGAAAGTTACTATGTTCATGCCGAAATTTATTTTCTCCTTTTCCTTTTTTTTAATGATAGAAAAAAAAATTAACTTTAGTATTCTGTTGGTTAATTATAGAAGTATTCATAAATGACAAAAAATTTATTTAGGAACTAATTTGAAATTTCATTTCGATAAACTAGAATTAAAAAGAAAGTTGTTTGCAAGGCCTCTAAAGATATTTACTACCACGGTTTGTATGTACGAGTGAGTTTATAGCCTGATGTTATTATCTCATTTTAAACGACTTTTTATTTCATATCACTACACCATCCATGGAAAGTTATTATTTAATAATCACCCATTTATGTTTTGAAAACAATATTAAAATGTTTTTCGTTGGGTCGACTTCAATTGATCAGGGAATACTCTTTTGTGTTGTTGTAGCATATTTTATAGGAACAGTGAGAATTGGTGTCATAAAAAGAAATGGGACTATCAAACGGTGTCTACATATATAGTTTATTTATTTATTTTTTTCACATAGCACGGATTTGGATTGTTAAAAAGAATGTAATTTTTTGTATAATATATTTGTATACGATATGAACGATATAGGGCAGATCAATAAATCCTTAGAAAGTCTATGACAACAAACGCAATCGCAGTTTCAATAGCTAAATTTAAACAATAGAAGTTTGAATTAAACTAACACTAACACTAAAACTAATGAACGAAATTTAGTATGATTCCATTTTAAAAACATCTTACCTATCAAGTGTTCTAAAAAGATAAAATTTGAACAGAAAACTGCAAAAAACTAATTAAATTTAGTTAACTTAGAGTTCATTAGAGAACAAGTCCTGTGTCCATGATTGGCCATGTATTTTTTTTTCAACATAATATCCTTCTAGTTCAAAACACTTTGACGTACATCCCTCCTTTTCCCAGACTTTTTCAGTCTTCTGAAAAGTAATATTGGGGTTGTTCCTCAAAATAAACATTTCTGTGATGATCTCTTCATTTTAGATAATCCGTTATCCACTGAGCTATTTTTTTAAATTTGAAAATATATAGCAACCACTTGTGTGAATACGGTGGATGATCCGACTTATCACAGAGTAACGAAAATTACTCAGTATATTCTAAAACATCGATATACAAAATTTTTAAACTGAAACCATAACATTTTTATATTTTATTTTTTTGGGAACACATTACTTTTTATATCATTTATATAACTAAATAATTTACCAAAAAAAAAAAAAAAAAATTTGACACGGCTTCGTTTAAACATAATGTAACAAATAAGAATACAAAACATGTAGATAAGAAAAATATTTGTTTTTATAATAGAATGAAAATAACTTCTTTTTATTTTTAATAAAGTGTTAGTAGAATATTTTTCTTTTATAAGAAAGCAGATACGTGATAATAATTTTTCTAAATATAGTTTTAAGTGAATCATTTTAGTAATTGGATGTGGTGAGATTTAATAAAGGGGCGAACCTAAAAAAGCTTTGATTATTTTTCGAGAAAACAGAATTTTTTATTCAGACTTGAATTTCTGCGAGCTTTGCCTGAAACACGCTAATCATTGAACATTTTTTAATTTAGTTAACAAAATTATTAATGTTTTTATAGAACGCAATAGCATTCTGCTAAAATAACATTTTTTCACAATTAAATTTATTATAATTTATTAATTCTAGTGTAATGAGAGCGATGGCGATTGAATAGAACGTTTGCTTGTTCGCGCACAGCTGTAATTGTTCTGCAATTTGTGACAAGAGAAAGTTTTTTCTTTAATATTCCTCCTGTGCTTACAAAAAAAGTTCCGATTTTCAGCATTCAGGTAAGCATAACGATATATTTTTATTTTATTTTGTTTATGCTCATTAGATACCCAAAATTTGTTTTATTTTATGAGGTGTTTATTGAATTTTGATTGAAATTGGAATAAAATATTAGTATTATAATTTTTTCTTCAATGTAATGAGATTTGAGAGCCATGAGGACTTCCATTACTCGTTATCCCGTTATATAGAACCCGTTATCCCGTGCTAGTTCATAAAATATTTTAAGAAAATTTTAAGTTTATATTTATTTATTCATGTTTTGGATGCAGAGTACAAGAGGACGTACAACAACATAAGCTTCTTGACAATGGATTCATTTTAATATGCAATCAGAATTTTTAGAAGGAGAGAAATTTCATTGTACAAAGTTTCTCGGCAATTAAGTAAACCTACAAATGCTCCATCAAGCTAGGTAGGCCTCTTGTGTGAAATGTTGTGCAAGAAACGATACGGGCTACCCGTCTTCGCACTATGTCAAATAGATTTTTTGGCTCACAGAAGACCAATTTTGTAAATTTTTATTGCACTATATCCGAAAGAAGAAGTGTTTCAGAAAGGTTTAACGAAGCTAATAAAACTGAAGGAAAAAAAAGAAAGTCTATTTAGTTTTTTACAGGTTCATCTAAATACTTATTTTTGTTATCACAAGTTCGATTTTTTTAGGCATGTGGAAATTATAATTATACTCAGCCTCGAATTTTTTTTTTCGCTACATGAATCATTTTTTCATAAACAGGAACATTTTCAGTGTAAATGATTTTCGACTTGAAAATATGTATTGTTTTAAACTTGTCTTAACGAACTTCATTTAAGACTTAGTTGGCTAACATTACATGATCAACTTAAAGGCGCTCGGTATTATACTCAAACAGTGAATTGAAAATTTTTGAACTGATATAAAATATCCCACTTGTAAAACAGTTTTTAATAATGTAGTGTACTGTTTATCAATAGAATAGGCATCATACACTTGAAATTCTTAATTGACTGGGAGTTATAGCTATGGTCATTCAGACCATAAACTTCGTGAAAATCTGAAAATCTGGAAATGATTTAAGACAAAGATTTAGACGATGTTTCTGTATATTTGACTTAAAACATCGTCTAAATCGTCTAAGTCGTCAGTTCCGACCTATGTTTTAAATCAGTTAAATATACTTTTTATTCCCAAGCATTTTTATTTGATATATATTAAAATTTAGTATGCAGAAAGCCATCTTAAACAAAACTGTTTCTTTCTCCTTCAAAACAGTTAAGCAAGTTTTATATTTTAAAATAAGTTTAAGGTTGTTTGTATACCTATCATGTTATTGTATCAATCAATTTTGATTTTAAAACTTTTGACAATTCAATTGAAAGTTTTACTGTCGTATGGTCTATCTCTATGCGCTACCAATCAACAAAACACATAAAACTTGAGCTTTTTTTTATTGTTACATAACTTTATGTTAAACTTGTTTGCAGCGTCAACATCAATAAGTATATTGTGTGATGTATACACGTTTGCTGCTTATTGCATGCAAAATTGGTTTCGCAAACTTCATATAACTTCTATGTTACATTCAATATTATTTTATATAAGACAAAACATAGTACAACAACTATGGTGGAAATGGTGGAAATCAAAATTTTAAGATTATTTTCAAACAACACACAATAAATCTGAAAGTCGATTTGGATATAATTTGGCATTTAGTTCGATACTTTGAAATAGAATATTTTGTGACACGGCTAATGACCCAAACTCAAAACGATGAAGAATACATAGGATCAAATGGACATCCTAATAAAAAACAATTAATATACAAATCTAACAAACCCCTATTGACTCATTTTTATCCTAGGGCATCTTTTTAAGTAAAATTTTTCTTTTCAATTATCAATCTTGATACATATATATATTTTATTTTTGTGTACAGTTTTTTGAAAATCACTTTTTATCTGCTATGGTCATCAGTGACAGTACTTCCGAACAGATTATTCCCAGACGGTAACCCATACACGTACTATACTGTGTCTGTTGTTGCTTAACTTTGAACTTTCAGCTTTCCTTCGACGTTTACTTATGAATATCAAAGTATTAAATTAAATCAATAAACATTTTTCACTTGGCAAACATTTTAAACAATTAGTTTTCGTTTGAGCTACTCTGATATCTCACATTTCACTTATACATGAAAGAAGAATGGTTCTTGTTTTGTTTCTTTTATACAATTCAATATTTGCTATTATATGGAATCGGTAAATTTTATCGTCGTATCGATTTTATATAAGAATATTTATATCCAGGAATTAATCAGGAATATTGCTTGGGGTACTAAATCTGTTTATAATCTGAATTTTATTGTAAAATTGTTTACTTTACCCACTTAGTATTTCTCATATTTCATTCCTATTGACGAACTAAAAATTAATTTAAATATTTGAGATAGTCTTATATAGGACAATTTTACTTCGAATGACATGAGTATGAAGGTAGACTCACGCTATAAAAATAAATTTAAAGCTGTAATCGGTAGATGGCCACATATTGGGATATTTGATGGGTTTCAAACATCTGAGTAATTGTTGGCTCTAACAATACAACTCTTCAAAATACCCTTGCCTATGATTGTAAATATTTATGTAGTTAATAAAATGATGGGCTTTCCACTCATGCAATTTGTATAAATCAATTTTTTCATGCAAATTTGCACACATTTACTAAGTATTCACGATCAATATAGTTTGATTTTTAGCAATCGAAGAAAGTTAAAATACAGTAAAATAAAAATACAATAGTCAGAGCAATTCGTACAGATTTTTGACAAAACAAATTTTTTAGCATTTACGTTTATTTTAAACAAACAAAACTTCGTGCTTATGATTTGCCTTTGCATTACGTTTTTTCGTATCTATTTATCTCTTTTTTCATCTATTTGTGACTGTTTATGTCGCTGTAACTTTCTACTTCGTTATTCAGATTTTGAATTAAAATAATATATTCTATTGAAAGATTAATTAATAAATTGAAGTTGATTCGCGGCGTGATTGGTTAAACAATCTGGCAACAATAAAACCAATTATGATAAAGAGATGTTATAATAATTTTTCTTCCTGGATATTATCATAAACCTAGATATCGAGCTCACTTTTACTTCTACAAAGGTTTCTTTTTTGGGGTTGAAAATAGCAAATAATTATATTAAACAATAAGAATATTCAGTTTTTAGTCCGTTTACTTGGTAACAACATTCATCAACCATTAATTTAATAGAAACAACCTCTCTTATTTCACAAACAGCATTTGATAAGTAAATTCTGAACGACAACGTACGGGGGTAACATTTTAATATAAAATATGACAAAGTTACAAACGATTTAAAAAAGTTTGATAACTCATGTGATATATAATTGATTACTTATGGCAGTAGAATTATATTGAATTTATTTATACAATATTGATGGCACTCAGTGAATACGATATTTTCTGGATAAGTTTGGCAATCTTTGCAAATCCTGTTGATGTTATTTTCGTGTAAAGTTTACTAACACTTTCAGCATTTTTAATACATATTATTGTTAATATATACAACTTTCTTGACGAAATCTTTCATACGGACTTTCACTCCATTTTAAGTTCATTAAAAATTATAAATATTTAAAGTATTTTTTCACAATTTTATTTTTTTTCAAATCAGTTTTTTCATATATACAACCGATTAAACCAACTTGCAAATAAATAGGAACTATACCGACATCGATTGACATATTTAGCTAATAGTACCATAACCTATGTGCTACACAAGTAAGCTGATTAGCAGCATTTCTGTCATTTTCATTAGTTGCTAGGCATGTTTGCAAATTTAAGTTCATACCAATTAGTTATTATTTTATAAAGGTAATATTAATTTACAAAGTTTAATACTTCCAAATCGATTTTCATTTGAGCTGCATATATAACCGGCACTATATTAATATTTTTAAGTTTTCACTGCGATTATCCCATTTCTTAACGTGAGTTAAATAATAATAATTTTAATTCCTACTTTAAGCTTGACTATGATTAATTAATTTTTGCAATGTCTTGTTCCCCTCTTCTCTCTTCGTAAGCAAGCTTTTGCGATTATCCATCTTACATCTCCAGGATTTTATACACAATCACAGTGGTATTAGACTGGAAAAAATGATAAATTAAGCATGGAAAAGGATTTTATTGAAATAATGTCAATTATTCGAATCCAGGCGGATAAAGCCCCATTGACGAACGTTATGTGAATATTTTAATTGTTAGTATGAAACAAATTACACTTTATGGGAATCATTTTTAATAAGCTGAGAATTTTAAATGTAAGACTGTAATATTTTCTGTTGATGAATAGAATTATTTCATGCATATGAATATTTTAGGTAACAATATCATCCCATGTTTCAATATTTGTAATAGTTGTATAAATAAGTCAACATGAAGGTGTATTGGAATAGCCAGTGATTCGACTGGCTCGTGCAAGAAAACTTCGTGCAACCGCTTGAGTAAACAGTCTGTATGTTTTACTCGAAATTAATAAACGTTCGCATTTTATAATAAAACAAATTCATATGAAGTAGAAATGTGAGTTATGTTTATGACGATAAGTAGAGCAACACACTGGAACAACACACATCACATCAACTCTTAAATTTTATAAAAGTAAATTTTTTTTTAGAAACGAATTTCTTCTTCAAGGAAAAAAAAACCACAGCATATGTACTAATGCAAATAAAAAAAAATTATTTTTGTAAATATTTAACTTATACACAATTGATATAAAAATATAAAAACCGATCATTTGGTGATATCTACTGACCATTTTAACACATGTTGATCAACACAATTTTCGTTGAAATTGTTTTAAAAAACTGCTACCTTTTTTTTCAAGAGAAATTATGGTTTTGATACACAGTTAAGGAGTTTTCTAGCTCATGTCTAACGAAATGTGAACTTGAATCTTGAACTTTGAAGGTTAAAGTTCTATTAAATGACACTCGCTAGAAATGAGGTTCGCGAAAAAAGTATATTTACCTTTATCGTTAAAAAGTACGGGTGACCGCCTAAGAATGGTGTGTGCTAATATTGTATAGAATTTACCTACTGTAGTCAATGAGTGACCAAAGCAATTGAAAAGTAACTTAAATTTCGAAGAAATAAAATGGATGAAACGATTAACACTTGTATTGGTAATTATTTTTCCGATACATTAACGTCATTATGTCGAATAAATCTGGATATAATAGTCAATAAAAAAATGCTTAGATTAGCCTGGCACGGAAACCTGTATAGCCACATTAAGTCCACTATCTATAGTAAATACATTACTAATATAAATGCTATATATATATCTGATTGACGAAAGATGAATATGAATATTTTTAGACAAAATATACTCTCCATTTTAACAATGTTTTATGACAATATATTTGTGTTTTCAAAAGTTTTATCTAAATATGAAAATATTAAATCCGTAGGCGGATGTGAATGTAGTAGATATTATATGTAGTATATATAAAGCTCCAGGATAATATTAATATTTAATTAACCAAAATACCATACATATTACACACAAACATAAATAATATATATATATATATATATATATATATATATATATATATATATATATATATATATATATATATATATATATATATATATATATATATATATATATTATAATTACTGATAAAATTAAAAACGGAAATAAAATTGCATGCCATTATCACAGATATAAAATCTCAATGTAATTAGCAAATATAATAAATATGTTTTGTAATTTCATATCATAGAGTATTGGAGATGGGTGTGTTAGTTACAAACAAACCCTAGTTATTTGACTTTCAAATAATACAAGGTGCTCCAACAAAATTACATTCATCCAACCAATACGCTCTTTTTAAACGCGATAATCTAAATAACATTTTAAGGCCGATCAAAAATTACATGCAAGAAAAATCGATTGAAAATGCACATTATATAGTACATTGTGAGTATTACTAGCACAAATATTTGGACATATGTAATTTACAATAGAAGAAACATCCATTCAAACTAAAACGTGTAACATTTTTAGATATTAATTGTATAATAAAACTTTGTAAAATTATATAATTCGCTTTAGTAAAATCCCGTTCATCAGTCTGCCCGTAATCATGACGACAAATAGAAATGCCAAACACAAAAACGTAAAAAATAGCTTTATGAAACAGATTGTTCAAGAAGTATAAAATAAAATCCAGATTTTTAGCTCCGTAGATACAAAATCCTTCTTTTAAGATTTTTTTAGTCGTCGATACTTTGGCTCGGGGTCTATCGTCCATGCTTAAGCAATCTGTACCTTGTCGATTTCAAGTTCCTTCCATAGTTAAGCCTAGTGGTTGCTTCATTACGTGACAAGAGACTTATAAGACCTGACAAATGAATTCACCAAACCAGATTTTTTTATCTTGTTATAAATTTCCTCCATTTTAATGTATGAAGACGAACAGCTGAAGGAATTTCCTATATTAATTAAAAAATTATCAAATACAAATTTATTATTTTCGACAACACCTTTATATAGGGGTAGAATCGATAATTACTGTATATTTTTTAAGTAATTGAACTTGAACATTTCAAGTATGAACACAAAATGTGTTCATATTTGAATAAATTATTAAGTAAATTTGATTTCGTAGATGGTGTATGCTTACTCAGGAAAAAAGCACAAAATACATTTTATTATGTAATTAGGGCATTTGACAATGATGATTACATGGATACCAGATATATTGAGTGTAAACAAAGAATGAATGTAAAGCACGACACACCGCAGATTCTGCTTCCAATGGTAAAGACCGACATACCCGTTTTGCCACTTCCAGATAGTGGTTTTCCAGAGATAGAATGACATCAACTACTGTAATTCGGAACAGAAAACCACAAAAAAAAAAAACAGAAAGCCCACAAAACATAAATAGTTGTTTTAGTGTAAATTCACTCAATGTAGCCATCGAAATAACCAGCTTCAACTAGAAAGTTTCGTCGTTACGTTATAAAATAAATAATAATTTACCTTGTTTTTTTATATTACGGAGCATTTGCTAAAATGTCAAGAATTAGAGGCTCCAAAAGTTAAAAATTATGAAATAATTACGAGTAGGATAAGAATATTTCTCCCTATAAATTTTACTTCTCAGTTCAATCGATTATAAATAGTCGATTTAAATTTAAATTTTAATTATTTCATTTATATTGATAAATATTTTTTTTTTCTGATCTTGATACAATTCAACTGGGAAACTTAACTTTTTCAACTGCTGTAATTTTTTACAGGTTTTATTTAAATCTTAATTTATATGTACTACATTTAAGTATTAAGTGTATTCCACATCCTGAACCGAATAATTATCTTAGTGATATTCGGGAGACATTTGACCATTAGTATCGGGTGTTGGCTATCCTTACAAATGGTTTTTAATGGTTTTCCATTTGATATGCACAAAGTGAATACTGGAATAGTTCCTTATAAAGTCAGCCACAGCTGCTTACCTTAACGTCCCCATCCTATTTTTGACTTGTTCTGTACAATTATGTATTGTTTAAAAAAAAAAGAATGAATAAAGAATTGAATTGAATTGAACATTATCCATTTATATATTTTTCGTGAATAAACTTTAATTCTGTGAGAAACATTTATTTCTAAAGTATTCAATAATCTGCATGATATTAATGACAGGTAAATAGGTTAGTTGTTTTTTTAATCGAAACAAAACGAATCGATTTTTATTCTAATAAAAAATGTATTGCTTATATTTCATTTAATTCAATAGTGATTGTATTTTACACTTTACACTTTTCTGATTATACCACAAAGAAATAATTAAAAGGCAGTTATTTAACAGAAAACAACATTATAATATTTTTAATTTATAAATTTCAATTTATATCCATTTCAATACAAATTTATTTCGTCTTTAAAAGCCCAACTTGTAGGTAATACGTTATTGAAAAACAGATATTTACACTATTTTTTCTAAGTTTCCATTATAAGGTACATTACATTGAATACATAGACCTATTCAACCTTTATTCAGTGAAAATTTTCTTTAAATTGTATTGTTTTCGTATTTACTGAATACTTAACGGAAGATAATTTATGAGGGGAAAATTTAAAATTTCTGTCATTAAACATGAAGTTATTGTTATTTAAATAAACTATTTTCTCGTCAAATTTTACTACATAGATATTTTATAAGTTATCAATTTAAATTTTATTGGTATAAATTTTCTTTCGCTAGTTTTTTGCCTTTGATTAAAAGTTTGTCTTGTTAATAGAAATCATTTAATATCTACGTAATAATTCGTGTAATCTCATAAGTATCACCTGTCATCAAAAGTTACAAATTAACTAAAGCCAGAGAGATGTTTTCATACTGCTTAAACTTTATGAATATTATCAGCACCCATTATGTACACAGTATTCAATTTCACAAAAAATGGAAAAAACCATGAAGCATGTACATTATTTTGAATGTTAAAAAATATATTTAATATGGTTTTAGTCAAAACGGTATAACTAGGAAATTTAAATTCCAATAATTACTAAATAAAATAATGTCCAAACGTTTTATATATTAACAATGTAAAATAAAAACAAATAAACAACTTTGAATGTACAATAGAACTGTTGATAAATTGAAAGTAAAAATTTAAGAAATACGGAAATCAGCATTTAAGTAAAAAAAAGTAAATTTCGAAAATATATCCCCGAAATGGTAATAGAACAGCTCCATTATTTTTTATCCAAAATTTATTTTACACAATTTTTTCGATATTGTAGATATATCTTGGAAGTAATATCTTTATACATAAAATACACGTGCAACGTCTATTTTATACATAAAATATATATTTTTTGTGTTCGATAGACTACGAAACTACTGATGAATGATGAATCTTAACTAAATTTTGTTTTTAAAGCTCTTGTTTATTTCATATTTTTGTTCGGATGTAATTTTTTACCTCAATTTTGAAGTAGATATCTTCAACCGATTGAGCTGAAACTTAGTATACACGTTCAGTTAGGCTGTATGGTAAACTGTGTGGTGTCTTTCTAAATCCAACATGGCGACATAACTAAGATAGGAAACTAGTTTGTTTTAATACAATCCAACAATAACTTTTATGGTATTATCAGATTAATTAGTGGCTTCAAAAACATTTTTATCGCTTGTGAAGGAAGGTTGTGCATTTCGCGTATATATACGTTAAGGCTTCTACGATAGAGGATCTCTGCTTTAAATAAATTTATTATTGAAAAATAATAAATTTATTTTAACTCGTGGTATAAATCTTAAACATTTTAATGCATATGAATAATATCTAAAAAATTAATGCAAGAGATCATCTAGGATAAAGGCTCGATTACGATATCCGTGGTGCCTCGATTTGATGAACTTTGGCAAAATAAAACGAAAATGAAACATACTAATTTTCGAGCTTTCGTCTATTTTTCGACTTATCGAACTTTTTTTTTTTGAAAATATCGTGTTGATTCCATATTATTTTCACAATGTTTACTGCACATAAAAACCACAATTTAAAACATTTCACAAGATTTAATTACTATTTGTTGTTAAAGCAATAAAATTTAATCATTTATCGGTTACTATAAATCACTATGCTATGGTGTATTTTGTTACGTAACTAATTTCATAATTCACAGAAGATAAAAGGCTTCAAAATGAAGTGGCTTCAAAATGAACTTTTAATAATATAGAAAGATACAATCATGAATATAAAAGCAATATTAATAATTTCGTAGTGAGTGTTTTTTTTTTCTTATAACACACCGTTATTACTTACATAATAAATTCTTGTTGGCTTTCAACTTTGTCATATATTATTTATAAATGCTTCTTTATGTTTCTTTTGAAAATGTATTTTCATTTTAATATCATTACATTATGTTATGTACTTATGCCTATCTACATGTATGTATATTATAAATACATACATATTAACTGTATGTAAAGTTGTTTAAATTTAAAGCTACATATAATCAAGTTATCTTACTTCAGTTATTTCAAATGGTTTTTATATAAGTAAGATAATTTCAGGCCTGTAATACCGTTAGCTTGCCTAGCTGCTTCTAGCCTTTGGAAACCATTTCACACTTAACATTTTTATATTTTGATTTTGAATCATAAGCACTTGAAAATCAACATTCTGTAATAATTGCCACACAAAATACATAAGTTTTAAATAACTTACAATTTATATTTATTTACACATAGCCAATTAAGAATTGAAAAAATTATCTTTAATCTAAGAATAAACATAGAACTATTCTAAAAAAAAATATGTAATTTTAATAGATTATAAACTTTAAAGAATTTAGCATAAATTTTAGGCAATCGACATTCCACGGCTCTAAGTAGGCAAACCGGAGCACCTGATCCAGATACCCAACTTAAGGATGCACCAAAAACGTAATTTAGAGCAGTGCTCGTTCTTCTTCGCCAAGTCCACGTTTATTCCCTCTCTCTGTTATGTCTAGCTCTAAATGTAACGAATGGAATGACTATTATTTTATTATTAAAACTGCTCAGTTATAACTTTAATATGAATTTATTATCAAAATAACTTTACACAGAGCACTTATTCATAAAAAATGCGCTAGGATGAATCATAAAAATCGACTTAATATACTATATGAACGTTTTAATTTACATATGTTTTTTCCGTATTTAACGAAATATGGTGTATGGCATAGAATGATTTCCATTGTTTCAAAATTTTAACATCGTGATTCATAAAATTTTTGAGTATTCATCTAGTATCAGAAAGTTTTGAAATCAAGCCAATCATTATACAAACTATTTTTCAAAAAGAGGCCACATGACAAAATGTGAGAAATCGCTCAAATTTTTAGCAAAAATTTAAACTATTTAGAACAACCTGAAAATAATTGATTTTTGATGGAAACTTGATACATTCAAAGATCTATTAGTCAAGTGTATTCAACCTGTTACAACATCTTTGCAAACGTTTCCTGATGTTAATGTTTGGCACTAGTTTGATTAGCTAATAATGTTATCCGCAGAAGCAAACAAGTCATGCTATTTGTAGTAAGACAAGAGAGATAAATTCTCAACCTGAAGAGCCTTGTTTGTCATGGTTATATATACCACAGGATAGAACAATTATAAATAGAATTCATATCATTTATGATGATGCTGTGCAAATTTAATATGCAGAAAACATGTTCAAGCAAACATGTTTTAAATTTTAAGAACAGTGAAACAATTTTTAGTGATAGGTTGGAACAGCCATCAACCATCAAGGTATTCGTTCGCAAGTTTATAATCCTGAATCCTATCCAAAACGGGACGAATTTTTTTATGATGTAGATAAAGATGTACCATCGTCATTGAATTTCATGCGGATGGTACGACTTTATCTACGTTTTCAGTTAATCGGATATACTCTACTTCCTTTAATTTAGGTAAAAGAAAGCGAATATAAACAATTCTATACTTTCTGCAAAGTAACGTAAAGCAAAATCGTATTGGGGTATTACTTTATCTAACTACTCCTGTGTCTATCTCTCCTTGTTGTTCTACAATGCTTCTGGTCATTACTTGTCTTGCAGGTCTGCTTATGGTAGTCTTAATACATATCCCAATTGTTTAATGGTTGTATTTTTGTCTCTGTGCTCCTATAACGTTTCTTATCTTACACGATATCAGATTTTGTTGACTTAATCTTGGAATTGTCAGTGTGATTCCCTCTCAAATTTCTGATACATATTGCTATATCTACATAACAAAGCTTCGAACTGCTTCGTATTGACAAACTCGTTGTTCAATGTACATTGGAGCAGTTTATGTATCCAATTAAGTACTCATTTTTGACGAAGTTTGATGTACTTTGCTTTAATTATCAACCTTCCAGACCTTGTTACAAGTTTTTAAATGAGGATATACTCGCAGAGTCAACGCAGCTTCAGTGTAAAGTATTTTTTATTTGAAAATTTAATGCTCTTTTCATATATTTAAAGATCTTTAACTATTGTAATGTTTTGTAAAGATCTAATGAAGAAAAATCTGAATGGTTTTACTCTTTAAGTGCATTTGCAATTTTCAGAAAAACATCTTTAATAAATACTCTATTTCATATGGAAATTTAAAATGTAAAAACATTTTTTATAAAAATGTATCGTACACAAATTTAGGATACAAGTATATAAATCATATTTAGATACTCTAGCTAAAAGGATTAAAGTTCGTTTAGGACACTGATATCCCACGCTTGTTATACTATATCATAAAGTCAGTTATATCAAACAAGTTATACACGCACTCACGACTGAAGGTAAAGGTGTTCACAATAGGTTCCGCAAAACGTAAGGAAGTCATCCGATCACTATATATTTTCATACATGTTCTACTTATATGGAAATCGATTCTAAAGGAGTAAACTCCAAAACATGTGGCAACGCTAGAATGTGGAAAATATCTTAATTTCAAAAATCTGTAATTTGAAAATATATCTAACTAGCCACTGTGTATGATAAACATTCAACAATAGTTTCAAACAACAAACATTATTTTACTGTACTCAATTATACAGAATTTTATATCATTAAAGTGTTTTACTATAGAATAGCCTTCAGATATTTCCATGATGATGGTATTATTATATAAGTAAAATAGTATTTGTTTTGAGACTACCTTATGTCAAAGGTACTATTTTTTATATCGATTTGTTACCAAATACCTATTTCTTTTTTGTGAATCCAATAAGTATATGGCCAATAAGTATATGACCATTTTCAACATTTATTCTTAATTCCTGAAAAACTAAAAATAGACACAATTAAGTATTTCTTTGTAACTTGGGGCAGTCTTAAGAATATTGAAAACTATGCTAATTTATTTCATCATATTACATTAAAATAATATATTTGAAAAACTTAATTAATGATCATAATATTTTTAGTTGAAACTGCATATTATTGTGCCACCAAATAGTAATCAAGCGCTTATGCAGACATTCAAGAGCACTTAAACAGGAGCGTATTAATTAAGCGTACGGTGATAATTCTATAATACTTAAAAAAAAAATGTTTTCAAAAATAGACTTTTATGGCCTATGATTTGAAACACCTCGAGAAAATAAAGAAAGATACATCTTTAATGGGAGTTATTAAACTTTTTTTTCAAAAACTGTTTTTTTTAATATAAAATATAATTTAAATTTTTTTTAAATTTTGTGCTCTACATATTACTTTTAGCGAATATTCTATAAAAAAAGGAGCTATCCTTTATTTATTGTCGATTCAAAATTTTGTAACTGAAATTTGTTTCAACTGTAAAAAATACTTGTTTTTGATTTAAATTTGAATATAAGAAATTATTTGATATACTGAAAAATGCATATGCCTATTAATTTGGCTTATCCTTACTTCCGTACTACCGTAAGAAAAATTTTTTCAGTGAATGTTTTCTTTCATAGTATCCAGAAAATTATAAATCCATCGAACAAACTTAAAATAAGTATTATGTTACTAATAAAGGATTAACCAATGAGAAATTAGTAATCTACTGAAACTACCGTTTTTCTAACGATCAAAATATAGGTTATTCTGATTATAGGGCGATATATTATGTCCTAACGTTTTTCTTCTTAAATCTCACAAATACATCAAAAATTAATTATTTTATTTATTTTAATTCGTTATGAAAACGGATATTAGTATTTAAACAGAAATAAGCAGTACTAACTATGATTAGTAAATAGCATCATTTTAAATTATGACATTATCAAAGTCATAATATTTTTAAATAGAATTCAGTTTATTAAATAATAAATATTATGATTTAAAAAAAAATCGTGAAGCTTATGCAACTTCTACGATATGACTCTTCTTAATTGAAAATACTGTGTTATAGAATACACAAGAGGATGAAATGTCTTTTTAAAATATTATATATTAATTTTTTTTTTTTTTTTTTTAGATTTTAAATTAAATATTCTATTTACAATATTTTATTTTTTTAATTTAGTTTATGTTGATACAACCTATTCAATTATAAATACATAAAGTTTATAATAAATGTAAAATACATTTTTTTTTTTTTTTAATGTTTTGAAGGGGAGTTGCATGTAAATTGTCAGAAATTTAATATTAAACGTATGTAAACGGACTTTTATAAGATATTTTGGAATAAAATTTTTTTTAAATATATTATTATTATTATTTAATGAAGGCATTTATTTAATTCTCTTTACAGATAATTCAAAGAATTATATACGCCTTGCATAATTAAAACGTTAAAAAATGTTTCGATCCTTTTTATAGTATTTCCGATTATTTCTAAGATTGTGTGTATGGAAAGGTAGATTCTCGAACAAGAATTATAAGACCGTGGGCAACTCTATTAATAAGAACTCGATTGAAAATAAATTGATTTGAGATTCGTTTAGTATTTAAATTAGAAACAAAAAACCTCAAAGAGTTGCTTAAACGCATGCTTTGTAATGCTGCTTTAATTGCTGATGGTTGCTTGTCACGGTTGGCAACAAGACAAGCAAACATCAGCTAAGAGCTCACAGGGAAAATAAAATTCCCAGCAGGCGGGTATTGAAAACTATGAAAACATAAAATTACATTGAAAAGAAATAAAACTAAAAAGTATATTTATTTGATTTGTATTCTTCCAAACATTCATTATAAGAAATAAATCAAAAAATTCATTGATGTTGCCTAATTATGTTATAAACGTTTTTACTTTGAAAATATCAAAGTAGAAGGTTCACTTTGAGGCAGAACAACTAAAAAAATGAGCACCCAAACATGAACCATCCAAAGTCATAAATACAATTAATATATTCACCCTATTACTAGACGCTGATGAGCGGTTGAATGGGTTTACGCAAGAAATTGCTGAAAAATTTCATCACTGGGTTACGTTATCTTTAAGAGCCTTGGTAAAGTTGAACAACTTCACTACCCGAAACTAAAATCTATTGGCTGTGATTTAATTTAGTTTTTAAAATTAGGAATATAAATTTAAATTATTTTTTATACTGTACTGATTTAGTAGATATGAAGAAATTGATGTAACATTTTGAATAATAACATTTTTGGCATGAATCAAAAATATACATAATAGTTTTAACCGTGCTTTAAATAATATTGATTTTGCAATCTTTAAAGAAAAATTTGCATTCTGAGTGTGTTACACAGTTTGACGTTATAAACAACATTTTACTGAGTACTGACTATTCGAGGTCAACAACAATAGATTGGCTTTGTACAAATATACAAGATGTCTTTAAACTTAAAATGGCAAAAACCTCGTAAAGTTAATTGATTGGAGAGAATTGTTTCAATGGAAAAAAGTTTTAAAATTATTTTCAATATTTTAAATATTTTCTCAATTTTTTTTTTTTATAAAGCTCTAGTTTTTGTAAAAACAATTATTTTTGTTATTTTGTTCATGTATCATTTACGCATTATATAATTTGTTTTTGGTCAAAACTTGATTTTTTTTGTTTTTAGAAACCGACTCAGCAATAAAAATTATTTGATTCTATTAAAAAAAGGATAATATATTGACCCTCGACCCAAATTCAAATAATTAAACTTGAGTTTAAAACTATTTTCTCGATTCATATTCCTTTTCGAATTTTCTAAAAAAAAAAGCATTTTTTCGAACCCAATGCAATGTATTATACACCAATTTTGTTTTCCCCTGTCATTTACATTTTTGATAAATTTACAAAATAATGAATAACTATTTTTTTAGGGTACAATTACATTATACGTAATATTTGAATATAACATGCTTATCAACCATTATAACAAATAAAGAACACGTTGGTCTTAAATTCATATGAAATGAAATATATAGATGTTATATTTTTATGTTATTGCATACAATGGTAATATAAATATTAGTACCTACTGGATGAAATTATTATGGTTGTTCCAGCTTTAAATCACTATTCGACAGATTTTTTTACGGTCTCTATACGATCCTGAAGCAGCAAAATTTTTGCGATTTGGGAGTTCCTCCCAATTCAAATTATGTAAAACTAACTCCTTCCACCTATTATATAACAAAAAGACAGCTCTCGACAGAATTGAAAAAAGTAAGTGGATATAAAAAATGTTTTAAGAATAAGAAAAATAAATAGAACCATAAAACCGCGTTGTTTTGTTCTCTTTTCTTGCTATTAATTGAGTGACACAAGAGCAATTTTAATATTTTCCAAGCTCAAAACGTGTCTTCATTTCTTACATACGTGGGTAAATTCCTATTATATTTATAACATAGTAAACAGTCTCAATATACTATAGTATACTGTATTATATCAAGCTGGAACGACCTTAAATTACCATCAGCTTATATTTGACCTTAAATTATTGATACCGATATTGCAAATTTTAAAAACCGATTATAATATGCAGTTTTACATTATTACCAGAATAATTAAGTGGGGGTTAAGATTATGTTTTATAATTGAAGTAATCATATTGCAACAAACTGCTAAAATGATGGGTTACATATAAAAACAGAAAAGAGATACGTGGTATGCGTCATTCAATAACGCTTTGTGTCATTACAACTTAAAAAAACTGTTAATCTATATAGCACGGCGGGCTTTTCATTTATGCTCTTGAATAATCCTTCGTTAATTCACTACGGTAATTTAACAGACGTTTTATATTGGCTGACAGCTTTTAACATGTAGTTCTTTTTAATATTTCTAGTTAGCAAGACTAACACTGATTTTTCCTAAAGAAAAGATTGCAAAAAACTGTATCTTCTGCGTAGACTAAAATTGTTATTTTGTAAAGCGAAATGTGTACAGCAAAATTTTCCTATTTCCATATATTAAATCATTACAATAAACATAGATTGCAAAATACTGCACCTTTGCAATATGCATCGAAACAAAAATTGGTATTTTTTAAGATTTTCCCGAAGAGGAAGAAATGCAAAGAAATACACACTAAATTAAATAATGTTTAAGCTTTTATGCGAAGTTTTTCTTACAACGAAATATTCTTCAAACTCTTATGTCCTCATTCATGAACTTAAAATTACTTTGTGCTAGAATACACTAAAAAAATACACAACTACCTTTTTTGAGTAATCGTAATAACAGACAGACAGAGTAGCCAAAATGTAAAAATAAGGCAATTCTTAAAACGACTGTATCATTATTTAGTTTCTTGCCTTCAATATTTTTTATTGTTACAAACTTTTCACTCGCTTTAATAAACCCTCACACATTGCATGCATGTCGGTTATAATAGTAAAATAGCTGAGAAATTTTATAATTAAATCTAGGATTATGTTATTAAATTGTTATTATAAGAAAACTAAAAATTGAAAAAAAAGACTTAAAAATAAAGTCAGCTTAGTATTACAGAGATTTTTATGTAATAGAAATGAAGAAAATGAATATTTTTAATTTAAGTTTTTGTTCTTGATCTCTTAAAATTTTCTTATAGCTATAATATAAGTAAATATATTCGATAATAGGTATTTTAACTTAAATATTGATATATCGTGAAATATTCAAGCGAATTTCATGAAATTTTGTATCTAGACACATGATATAGGTAGTTTTATATCAGTGATGTTATTTTTGATATTGATTATTCTGAATATTCAGTAACATCATTTTCATGAAAAAGTATTCACACATAGCGGTTTGTATGTAACCCTTTGATAAATATTGCATTGTTAGATTAAGCACTTAAATCAGTATTTAATTACTTCAGTTACAATCCCATTTATTTTCCATAAATATTTGCGTCCCCATCATTTCATACACAGACTCACTCACTACACACCAATGAATAAATATATAAATATATAAACACATAATTTGACATGTTGATGGTATTAAATCAACATGTAGGTACATTTACAATATTATATAATTATGTACGTGGACTACTATTAACTTGGTTTGTATACTTCCTACCGTAACGATATTTACGGTTTTGTAACATGAACTGTATTTAAAATTTAGACACGCCTATAACTTCCACCATACACTAAAAAATATATTTATATAGAAGTACAAATAATGCGATTGTATGTATGTATGTTTTTATCGAATTTCTTCCTCAACAAAACTAAAGTAATGGTTTATAAATTATATTTTAAATTTAAATTTTTGACCAATTCACCGCAAATCCAATCGTTTAACTTGGTATTTTAAAATAAAATATTCAAGTAATTATTCTGTAGAATTGAAAGGTTATTCATCAATTGCTACATTAAACGGTAGTTTTTTAAACACTAAACTGTTAAAAAGCTTTACATGGGTTTAATGTTAAAAAACATAGTTAAAGTCCTTAGTTAAAAAGCACTAAGTATAATTGATTTATTACTTTGAATCCCAAACACAGCATTGTTACTTTGAGTTGGAGAAACAAAAATTGCTTAGCATAACTGTTTTGTATGATTTTTTAAAATATTACCAGCTACAGATGTTAATCTGGCTACCGTTATTTTTAAACAATATTAAACATGGTTTATGTGTGCATAGATGTATTTGATCTATCCCTGACTTATATGAATAAAGTGTAAATTCAAAGGTTATAGATCTTTTCATTACCTACAACCTTGCCATTTAACATTTTTCCATAGGGCTTGTAATTTTGCCATGTTTTACCCTTAGAAATGTATCTACCTTCCACTTCCCGACCTCAGATCGCGTAAATTATTTTTCCTTTCATTTTCGTTATACTCTCTTCCGTTTCCAATGGGTTTCACAACTTTATTTCACGTTTTACCATTTTTAAAGGCTTCTACAATGGTCTACAATTTGATTTTAAATTTTAATTTTTATATTTTGTGCTCGTCCTTTAGGACTTAGTGATTAGGTATTACTCTTCACATGGAATTTTCTTAGGTTACGCCGTACAAGCGTGAGTTTAATTTTTTTTATAATATATTTGTGGAATGAACATGAGGTGCTATAATTGTGTAGATGTACTAAACCGTTTTGTTTGTCTGTTTGTTTATTCGTGCTATAATGAAAAATAGAACTAGCATCATCAACAACAACAGAATAATGAAAAACAATTTTGTAAATTTTATTTGGATGAACAAGAAGACGCAAAACTCGTTAAAAAATAAAATAAATGTATGCCATTCTTATTACAGAATAGAACCGATCTAGAAATTAAAAAATTTTATTGTAACAATAATAGCAATAATTATAGGTTTACAAAAACTGTTGTATTTGTTTTTGGTATCACTTTTTAATTAATATTTCTTTTTGGTTTGGGCTATAATATATGTATAAAATTTTTAATTTTGAAAATTTCAATAATTACACAAAGATTTTATTGTTTATTACTTTTTATCTTCAGTATTAAACTCTCTTTAACACAATCAAACAAGTGCGCATGACCGAGTCAAGTATAATTTTAAAGATTTCCTAACAACAAAAAATCTTAATTTATATTTTATTATTCATAATGAGAACTCTAGGATTTTTCGAATAAATTTCGATTGTTTGCCTCAATTTCCTAGATCAAATTATTTTGTATTTTATAAATACGTATTTCGACTACAAAGTAGTCATCATCAGTATGAATTAGCTAGTTGTAATGATTCTCTGAGTAGATGTTACTCGTTGCTGTTACCCGTTGGTGACGGTCTGCACACAGTGAAAGAATCGAAATTTATTCTTAATTTATCTATTAAATTAACGCCTGATGATGGATATGAAATCCTACGAAATGCATAATCAGTAAAACTTAAAATAAAAACTAATAACCATTAAATCTTTGTTTAATTAATTAAATTTTTATAAAATAAAAACAAGTACCAATAGTAAGACATAAGAAATATACACGAGGAAAGGTCTTCAAAAGGATAAAAGCTAGATAATTTCAATGCTTGGTTTAAAATATGTATGGTTGATTACAAATAAAATACAAATATTTAAGCAATTTGGTTGGATAGAATGGGCGGAGAAGCTCAAAGGATTTCGTACATTTTTTAGTCTACATGAATTTTCATACCTAATCCTTGTATTTTTATTTGGTTAATTTCATTTTGTACAATAAAAATAGCCCTATATATTATACCGTATCATTTTTTATCAGTTTTGTCATTAAAGAAACAAAAACAATGACAAGCTATATTACTTCTTCATATTATATTTTTTATTGAATACAACTGAGTAATCATTGACGAATGGTCATTTTCTAAAAATTATTCAGTGGTTCAAATTTCATATACAGTTAGATGAGTGCTGTACAGGTTCATACACATGGGGCCATTTATTTTTATATGCTAGCTGAATGAGGTTGAAAATTGTTTGGGTGCACCTGTGCAAGTGGGTGTAAATGATTTATAGCTATGTATAATTGCGTGCATGAAGAACTATTAGGAATGTATAAAAAGTATTGTTGTCGTACAGTCTCCACTTCTTTTAAAACCACAAACCACTTTTTTATGGTAACAATAATTTTCTTTAATCGAATTGGTACTTTCAACGATCTAAATTCGATTAATTGTGCTTTTTAAGATATATAAACACCAATTATTTATCCTTGTTTTTTAATAGATTTCATTTTTTTACTTTACAGTTTTTACGATATTATTTCTGTGCTTATTCTGTGGATGGTTTTTACAGCATCACCGTATAACTGGGATTTGTCTAAAAAAATGGCAGTTGATCAAAAATGAAGCCTAAAGCTTTTAATTTCTGGCATGATTATGATTGAAAAATAATATTTTTTCAAAACACGTATCATGTTGTAGCTTTAATGATATTTCCATTTATCGAAAAAACATATTACATTCCACATTTGACCGCCCTTAAAATTCTGTTTATACCCGAAGATTGCCACCAAAACTTATTCATTTTTCCTCGCAAAAAATCTAGAGTATAATCGTACTTTTACTTCACTGCAACTCCTCTTTAAAGTATTTAGTTCATACAGTGACGCAATGTATTGATTTTAATGCAGTTGAATAAGGAGTAACATCCGAAACATGTCGCATAATTAGAATGAAATAAAGTGGTTAAGCAAAAAAAAAAAAAAAAAAAATTAAAGTGTGTAAATTTATTAATCCACCTAATATAATTAATATTGATTTTTCAATTACTAAACCACATTACACAGACCATTAACATACCATAGTGATGTACATTTCAAATGATTTCTTTTCTTCAACGAGTTTTAATAAGTTATAAAATAATATTAACATATAAACTTGAAGTATTTGCTACCTATATTTACTTAGCAACAGGCATGTGGATGCGTGTTAGACTACTAAAGGAATATAAATTTAAAATTAAGTTTCATGCGATGAATAAATTTAACCCAGATATTATAAATCTACAGGAAAGTTCAAAAATGGTGAATACTAAAATATTTGTTAACAATTTTTATGTAAGTTTTAATTCATGGTTTAAATTTCTTGGCATCACTTTTATTTTCAATCAAAACTTAATAAAGCTGTTGCAGCAAATCTAAATGAACTGAAGACATGGTGCAGTTTAACAGTGCATAATTTTGAAGCTTATATCATTTCCCTTGTCGACTTTTCGATAACCCCCTTAGTTATTTTTCAAAGTCAATGATTATATATTCGATTTTATTTGCGCTGGATGAAACAAATATGATTAGATCAAATAAATTTCTATTTTCGGAATAAAATTTTCTTATTTCATGAATAGATTTCTGATTTCGAATGTAATTTGCTGGTGTTTCGAACAATGGGCTTATTATAATTTTTACTGGATCTACTGGTTTTCTCAAATCACTTTGTAAGTTTAATTAATTGTCATTGTCAAGAAAAAAAGATTTAACAAATTTTTGTTGGCAAATTTAATCAAAATATTTCCTTTTTCTATATATCTATGGGTATTTCCACCTTGAAAATTTTCGAAACTTCCATTCAAAATATAACATACATAGAGAGTTCTGTTAAAATGCATTGAATAAATGTTATACGTTCCTATAATCTAATGCTGTTAATGGATTTTGTTGCCTTTTAAAACTACAATAGAATATTTAAATTGTTCTTCATAATATTTATAACAAATATCCATTTTATTTTCATATCTTGTTACTATAGTATGTATAACTTAAAAACTGTAAATATTTACTGCTTAAAATATTTAGTTACTTAAATTTAGTCGAAAACTTGAAACACTAGATAATATTAAAGGACTTATAAAAATTAAGTACTCATAGAATCACTCTTTAATCACTACATGCCTGCCTGACTATCCGTCGTAAATCGAAGAGAGTGTGCTGAAATTTTAATCAAATATTATACACCTAAAATGGGAGTTTTAGTAAGTGAATCGCCAAAATCTGTCTAAATATGTATATCTTAAAACAGACAACTTTTTTCATCAAATGCTTCTAGTTACCACTTAAGTTCAAATTGATCTAATTAATACATATATATTAAATTTATTTTATTTTATGAAATTAGTATGTAACAAAGCGTTCACTATTGTATGGACTATGTATTTTGAGAATTTTAAAGATGTTAGCAAATAAAAATTTCTCAAAACTTAAATATGAAGAGTTTCCTAAAAATGATGCAATAAGAAATTGTGAAAAAAAACACGGTTTAATAAAAATTAATTATGTCTTTATTGATTCAAAAAGAATTACGTATTTTATACGGCATTATATGCTTTCCTGATAATTAGTTATTTACAAGCAAACATACTTTTTGTTAAAATTTTTCGTATCTGTTTTGTATTATTATTAATTAAATCGAGAATTTTTTTAAAAAAATTACATCAAATTGATCTTGTATTTTGAATCTTCAACTTAAGACTCCTTAAAATTCGAAAAACATTATACATCGGTCGTCAAAGATAGGCGATTAAAACTGTATTTTTAGTCTCAAAATTTCATTCAATACAATTTAAGTCTATTGCCATTATAATACAATAATTAGAAAGAATAATTTTGAAGCAACCTTGAAGATAACTATTTATGTATATACGGTAAGCGATTATTATACCTTGTAGTGTATACTTAAAATGATTACAATTTTGAATTAAAAAAGCGTGTTTTATTTAAACTTACTACTTACAAAACTTTGGGACATCCCTTATAAACAATTACGATTGCTAGTTGTTTTTTAACTGGTTTAAATTAACGATTTTTCCGAATTTCGATTAGCACGGTTATGTTGATACTTACTTTTTCATTTTCAATACACATGCATTATGTCAATTTAGATTGGGTGTAATCTTAAGATACGTAATTAATTTATAAAGTACGCCAAATAATTGGCAGAAAATTTTAATCTCAACAAATTGATATTTTTAGTGGCTTTATTGTAGGCAATAAAAACTTATTGAGAAATTTTTGTTTTGGGTAAGGATACAGATCAATTACAAAAATCACAAAAAGTGTTCAGTGTACCCCATTCAGTGTATTTACCCCATGTGTTGACTTAAACTTGAACTTGAAAAGTTCAAGTCGATACAAAATTTGTGATCAATCTAAAAGAGAAAATTTGTGAAGAAAGTCAATAGACGTTAATGTCATTAAATATATAGGAAAACAGATTTTGAAAGTTGAATAAAATGATAGTTGACAAATTCATAATGTACTTTTTCTTCCAAGGATTTCATAAAAACTTTATTTTAATCACTGAGATGTCAGTGTAGTCATGTTTTTATTACAGGATCATTTGATGAATCTGAGACATCATTCGTAAATGGTCCAGAGCCGCGAACATTTAAATAAATTTGGAAAAATAAAAAAGCCAATAAATAATTCTTGATAGAAATTTCAGGCATATAATACCTCCATCATAAAAACATATGCGTTTCACTACGCTGTCAGTTATTCAAACAGTTTTTGGTTTTTGTTTTTTGTTTTTTTTTTTCTTTTTTTTGTAATTTATAAAAGATATTTTATGATCAATAACCTTTCCATAAAATCAAACATTAAGACATTAACTTTATAACTTGTTACGTACACCTTCCATTTGAGATTATTTATTATTATATTTAAATAAAAGTCATTCTACACAATATATAGGAAATGCTGAAGCATTTTTGTCCATGAAACTTTATTTTTTTATGTACCTGATAGTAAATGAAAACTAGTGGGCCAAGCAAGAGTCGTCGAAAATGGTATCTGTTCGGTTAAAGGCTCAACAGTCGTGGGACACAGTCACAGTTATAACACTTATTAAGTTGTTACTAAATTCAACAGCCTTATTTACTGTCGATAAATGACGAGTGAGTAATTCAATAATTAAATTGGTGCATTTATACATCGAAAATATTCAACTATATATTTTTTTAAATAGAATTTTAATAGTTTAACAATAAATCGCCCATGTGATAAGTCTTATTTTACAAAAATCAGATTCAAATTTTAAAAATCGAATTTCATTTTTTAATTAATAGTTAATAGTAATTTTTCTAAAACATAAGTATAGTTATTACATTAACATAATTTTATTAAAAAAAAATGGCATATCATATTTATTATTACATTGAGCAAGAGTAGTGTCTTCTTTGTAGAGTTATAAATAAAATTAACAAGAGGAGATTTTTTAAACAAACTGAGTTTATTGTTTAGACGCTCGTCGTATGATTAAATATCAATGTTTGAAACTGTTTTTAATTATCATTCATAAAACACTATAAATATACAGTGTATATAGTTTTAAATTAAAGTTTAATTAGCGTATGTATTGTAATTACCAATATTTGTAAATAGCTAAATTTGAGCATTAAAAATAGAATTATAACAAATCCATACATTTTACAATTTTTTTTTTGTTCTAAAATATTTTGTGTCAAAAAAGTTGGGTCAAGAATAATCCATTTGATTCAATTCGCCGTTTTTGCTCGTTCACGAAATCGATCTTATCTTTCGGATCTAGAATACAACACAACAGTTTCAGATTGTTATCTCTTAACATTTTTGAATTATCTTGGTGACGGATGGACAGACGGCCAGACAGAAAATAAGTAATTAGCGAATTCTGTGAACACTTTTACCAAAATTTTTTTTATGCAATAAATATTTACTAGCTTTACAAACTTTAGACTAAAATTAACGTGTGTCGAGTATAAATATATAAACCTCTATTTGAATTTATAACAAATACTTTAATCTGGGATAAAAATTTAGTTTATAAAACTTACAATTAAAAATAGAAAATTTAAATATTATAAGATCCTCATAGAAATTTTCGCGCACAAATATCTCCAAATCAATGTATTGAAATTATGCCGAAAAGTTGTTTTGTGAAAACACATTTCTAAACATAAAACCATAATTTCAATATTTACTTTAAAAAAATTGTTTGAAAAAAACTCTTTGATATGGACTCCGTTTTCATATCCATGTTGAGCATCCCAAATTTTATTACAATTGGATAAGTATTTTAACCTATTTATTCGCGAAAATAGGGTGTTTATTATAGAGGTGTCTGTCAAAAAGATAATTCGCTTAATGACCCCTAACTTCCAGTGACAGATATTACTATATTCTATTCATAAACTATATTAATTAATATGTCTTTTTTTATCGATAACGCGTACATTAGTTACTGTTTTTTAATCAAGCTAAAGAATGAACACAATAATGCGTGTTAGAGACTTTGTCATATTTTTTAAGTATTAAGAATTGAAAATCTACTTTAAAAACTATCTTTGTAGAAGAGCCCATATACCTACTCATATAAGATATACAGTTTAAATGACCTAATTTTATAGAACTTTTTCCTTATACATATTTAAAGAATGTTATTCTATACAAATGGGATCCATAAATTACAAAAATATATAAAAATTTAAATTTACGATATATTGAGTATGTATTAGGATTATGTGTAGAATTCTGGATAGATGGATGGATCTATTCCCGTTTAATATGTTTAATAATGTAAATGTATTATTATTTGTTTATATTTCAGGGTGATTCTCGAACACATGTTGTTTTTATATTAATATATTCATTTTATATATTTATATATATATTTTCATTCTAAATTTATTTTTGTAACATTAACTTGTCAGAAGTTAATCGTTCGTACTATTTACTGCAGTATACAAAAATATTTAAAAAAAAAAAAAGTTCGAAAAATAGAAAATGTTTTGCAAATATCAAAAACGTATACAGAAAATGTACACATTTTATCATACACAAATTAATTAGTGAATATACGAGATATAACTGAAAACAGATGGTTGTATAAACGCAAATATGTTGCAGTATCATTATTATTTATCAACTTATATTTACTGTTTAAATAAAAATCGAACTAAAAGCCAAAAACATGTTTCATTGGTTACTCAGCCACCATATTCCATATATCACTTGAGATGATGTAAGGCTTTTAACGATAGCCTACTTCAAATCTGTTTAGGTTATGGTGGATTAATTGGTTGGTTTAGGTTGGTGGACAGGGTCCTTAAATACGATACGAAAAACGGCCCTGAAGTAAACGAAATCACCGGAGGAGTACCTCAAGGTTCAGTCTTAGGTCCTATACTGTGAAACATCAAGTACGATGGCCTCTTGAGAATAGGATTACCAGTGGAAGTTTAACTTGTTGCATATGCTGATGATGTAGCAGTAGTGATCGTCGCGAATCATCTCGAAGAGATAAACCTGGCTTTCGACATCACGATTGGAATAATTATCATGTGGATGAATACGGTGAACTTGCAACTGCCTTAACATAAAACCGAAGCAGTGCTGATCACCAGCAGGAAGAAAATTGAAAACATCAAGTTAAACGTTGGACAGCACGAAATGGAATCACAACAGAGCAGAGTAGACGACTACTCCTATCATCTGTAGTCACATCAGTGCTCACATATGGCATATCTATTTGGGCCGATGCACCAGACTTACAGGATTCATGGAAAAAACCTGGTCGAATCTATCGACAAAGCGCCCTATGAGTAGCTAGCGAAGAATATCAGAAGAAGCAGTGTGCGTCATTTCCAGAATGCTACCTCTCAGAGTTCTAGCAGAGGAACGACGGGCTCTTTTCCAACGAAGCAGGCTAACTGCACTGAGCCCTGAAGAACATAGAATGGAAGAACAGCAGAACAGCATAGGCCGATGGTAACTAAAATGGGATGCCAAAGAGAAGGGTAGGTGGACGCACCGCCTCATACCACGGATCGACACTTTGCTTAACCGGAATCACCGCGAGATCAATTATTATCTTACACAGATGTTGACACGACACGCGTGTTTTCGAGACTATCTACACCGCTTTAAGCACGATGATTCTCTAGAATGCCTGCCCTACTCAGGAGTTGCTGAAGATGCGGAGTACGTCTTCTTTGTATGTCCTCGATTCGATCCACAACGTGAAGAGTTGGAAAGGATCCTGAACCAGAGAATGCAACCAGATTCACTACTTGAAGCAATGTTATCATCAGAGGTTGGCTGGAACGCTACCAACACGTTTGCAACAGAAGTCCTCACATACTTGCGTTAGTTACATCGAAAGAAGAAGATGAAAATTACAGATGATACAAGAGAGGAAGATAACACCGTAGCGACCAGAAGGAAGAGCAATAGCTAGATCCTCCCCCCACAAAGTAATGCCTGACGGCGGTTTCCATGAGGGATAAGAAGACAGAAGAAAAAGGGTTTAGAGTATAGTGATTCTGATTATAGTGTTAACGTTGAGTTTTAGATAACGCTGCGT
This sequence comes from Chrysopa pallens, assembly GCA_020423425.1. Classification (NCBI taxonomy): domain Eukaryota; kingdom Metazoa; phylum Arthropoda; class Insecta; order Neuroptera; family Chrysopidae; genus Chrysopa; species Chrysopa pallens. The sequence goes on from CM035592.1 coordinate 92,218,258, forward strand.
CGAGTCTCACATATCCAGGCGATATGCCTGGAATCCGTAAAAAAGATTCCCCCCTTCTTAAAAAAAAAAACCATACATCCATTAACTATGAAAATATTACACTTCTCTATAATATACCTTCTCTATATATTATTAATGATAATGTAATGCATATGTATACTGACTTAGTGGTAAAATTGTAGTAAATCTAAAATATTTTAAAAAACATATAAAAACAAAATTGCCTTTCAAAAACATTTTTTATTTTATATTTGAAGCTTTTGTCTGTTACAATTAAGAAAATGGAAACCAACTGAACGATTTTGCTCATTCAAAAAAAAAAGGTCTCCGTCCTTAGACCTAGCAAGAAAGGTAAGAAATATCTTTGAATTTATATCGGTTTTCAACCTTACTTCGGCCTTTGGCCTCAGTGCTCGCTTCAATCGGATAGTAAACAAGGAAAATATTCGTCCTAAAAACCTTAAATGGACTAAGAATCTTAAATCTTACGTCAAGATATGGAAATCATTCGTTTTAGCCGATAGCTTAGCTTTGGTCTAAGGGTAAATTACAGTCAATTTTATACAAAATTTATCTTGACAAAGGTATCTATTTCAGTAATTTGTATCGGAAATTCATTAAAACTCTAAATATCCCCAAAATAATTTTGGCTCCTCGATAGCAGCCTAACCACGGCGTTAAATCCTTATGTTTTAATCCTTATTTTTTAATTAAATATTATTTTACCCATTGACTAATATAAACCGAAATTTACTATTTTTGGCTTCGTAACCTCTATTTGCTAACTTAGTATACTGTTATACCAATTGCGATAGAACTGAGTCATGACAATTTCAAAAAAAAAAAAAAAAAAATATATATATAATAATAATAATAATAAAATTGATTGATTTAACGTCACCGCCCTTTAGTATTATCCGTCTGCTTTTCTAGGCATTCGTTCTTCACTCATAATATTCATAACTAGAAGAAGAAATTGACTTTATAAAGCTTAATGACAAAATGTTCTGGTAAATCTCATCTAAACCAAAGTCTTAATTTGATGATGTAAGAATTGAAAATTTGAACATAAAAGGTATCTAACGTACATGGAGAATTTCTCTAATTAAAAGTATTGATTTTGAGTTCAAATGGTTGTCCACTCGTACTTAAGCCCATAACATTATTCAATTCCATTGCATAACTAAATGAAGGTTCAGGTATATTGTTACAAAAAAATACAACCCCTTATTAATGAAATAACAGTTTAAAATTTTATTTGAAATTATTCTTTTCTGTTTTCATAGTACTGCACAGAGAAATATGCTATAAGGCCAGTTTTTAAGATGAATATTATTAAGGGATATACCCAATGTTTGGGGCATATTGATGTTCATTATTCTTAAAGATAAATCAGAACACATGAGGATAAGTCTTAATCTAGTTTTCCTGAAAGGCGTGTGGGAGGATAAAAAACAGTTTGAAGTCGGCCTTTTAAAAATTTCACTCTAAACTTTATCCTTCATAAAACCAAAATGTTACCAGTTTGAGTAACATTTATTTCTCAAATCTCTATCAGAATCGTAATTTCATAAAATGATTTCTGAATAAGTAAGAATTTTCGACAAAAATATTAATTAGTAAAATAAAAAGTAGTTTAGTAGTTAAACACTTTTTAAAACATTGTTTACACTTGACAATTTAGTCAAGCAACATGTTATTTGATAAGGCAATGTTCCGAGATACACTTCTTTAAATATATATTTGGGTTTGAAGGAATGGTGGAATACAATTTACATACAATAATATAATTTTGTAAAACCACATGAGAAATTTTACACTTTAATAAAATGTTGCTATTCACACTCTGTTGTGAATAATGTTGATTTAGCTTTAACGAATCAGCTAACATTTTCGCAATATTCAACACAAAAAAAGATAATATCTACGTTAAAAAAGGTATTATTTCACTATAGGAACAATAGGAATAATAAATCATTTTAAATAGAAAAATTAAAATAATTATAAAAATCTTTTTAGCTTACCGCTGCTATTTTTATTAAAATCTGACAAATCTTTCTTAGTTTTGTATTTTAAGTTTTGCTACGGTTTTCTTCAAGACTGGATTAAACTGATATAACAAACAAGTAATATATTAGCTCATTAACACTTTATATAAAATTCAATAATGTTAATCTTGTTATCTTTTGTAATAGTATTATAATATTTAAATGCTTATTAAAATAATAATTATATTAAATAGTTAAAATTGTTATTTGATATTTAGCTGCAGGACAACAATGTAAGATAAGAACAAACACAGTTTGTTAAGGTATATTATTAATTTTCATCTTTAAATAACAATTCCTCGGTAAGTATTGCCACTTTTTGTTTCTATATAGTTAGTCGTTAGTTTAAATGATATAGAAATCTGAATTTGCAAAGTTAAAATAGGTAATTTTTTTCCTACTTTGGAACATTACTGAAAATAAATCAATAATAATGCAGACAAAATAATTAATTTTAATTTTTTTAAATAATAGTTGAGTTTTCTTTTATATTAATTTTTATTATATAAAGTACTTTTAAACAGACCCAGCTGAATATCTTTTTAACCGAAAAGACAAACAGTATACAATTAATATTTTCACATGTAGTTTAAAATGGTGATCCAATTCTGTAAGATTAAATTCCTGAAGATAAATGGAAATAATCACTACACGTATTATTTGAATAATTACTTCAAATATACTGTTTCGTTTTCAATGTTATTACTATTATCAATAAATTTGAAAATAAACAAAAAATATTGGTTATTCATTTGTTACAATAGATTTTTTTCATTATTTCCGAAACCAAAACAAATCGAAATTTAAAAGGAAGGCGTCCATTTGAAGTGATAAAAAATAATGACTGTAGTGGGCATTGCCCAAAAACTGTTTATTTTCAGGATTTATAATTTGCTATCATAAGACCATTTGAATAAGCAATGGTTGTGAATGTAAACAATAAAATAAATTAAACATTATCAGTATGATAAAGAAGAAATTTATAGAAATATAAATAACAGAAACAAAATTATTTTTTTAAACTTTATACCATACCAAAATTGATCATTTTTGAACAATTTAAACTCAAATTGCACCAGTGATATCAACTTAGAAATGAGGTATCGAAATATATTTTGATCTTTTTCAATTGCAGTACCGCGAGACAACCTGTTTTTTTTTTTAACCAAAATGTGTTGCCATTTTTAACTTCATTGAAAAATATTATATGCATACTACTTTTTTATTTCACAAAGTTAACGGTTGGTGGATGAGATATTGAGTCGAGCATGTTAAAAAAGCAAACTGTATATTTGAAAATGATGTGTTACATAATAAAAATTATTGCTTTCACAAAAAAAAAAAATAGTGTCATTTTCCATCTTTAACAGTTTTTCAATTGCTAGATTCCAATTGATGTGTTTGATGATGTCCAGAATGTTCGAGAACAGCAAATGTAAACTATTTATCGTTGTATATTTTATAAAACCTAAATAAAAACCAAAAATTTAAAGCCTCTGTATCAATTAAAACTTGGACAGCATTTCTAATTTTTTCCTAAACACTGCTTCCGACATCCAAAAGTTCTAAATTTTTTTTTTAGAAATTGTTCTATCTGTCTATTTGTGGTCAAGTTATCTTCTGAACGAAAAGAGGTGCAATTACCAAATTTGACATTGATCATGAAAAGGATAATAAATTAAGTATAACCGCAAAATCGAATCAGAAACTACATCAACTGACGATTTTTCGTGAATTACTAACACATGGCTTCGATTGTTTTCAAACTTTGTATAGTGCTCAACTTACCAATATTTACAACTTTTGTTTGAAACATTTCCCTGGGAAAAATTCAAATAAGTTTCTGAACAACATAGATAGAGTTAATTGGATTTTTGAAAATTTGTCGAAAGTGATTTAATTTACCAATCAACTTTTAGGTATTTGAAACATTACTCTGGGAACATTCGAATAAGCAATAGATATTTTAAAATTTTGTATTTTAAGTTTTGCTTCTTGCCGTGTTTGGTGTGTTAACATTAACAGAATAAAAATTATAAATCTTTCTCGTAAAATGGTAGACCGGACTAATTTATTTTATATCAATTGAAGCCTCAGTACTTCACGTACTTAGATCTGAAATAATTTTTTTTTAAATCTTTAATAAATAAGCAGATATGGACATTTAAAATTCCTAACTATAAGAGGGAAATAACTACGAGTGACGTTATTTATTTAATATCTCTTTTAATATCTCCATGTAAATAACATGTTAAACTTCGTTTTCAAAAAAGAGATAGAAAAGAAAAGAATGTTTGATAACTTTTAACTTATTTGTGTTTTAATCGATTTTAAATATATATATATATATATATATATATATATATATATATATATATATATATATATATATATATATATATATATATATATATATATATATATATATATATATATATATATATTAAGAATCAGTTCGGAACCCTATTAAATAAACGAAAGTTCTGTGATTTCTTTGTGCGCCTATTTAATAACAGTTATACGATAGTTTTATTTGGTCGCGTTTATACTGTTCATAAATATATCAAATGTATAATAAATATTAATATTTTCCAATCGTTTGAACGCACACATGCTTTTCTATTTAATATAAATTACGAACATAATAAAAAAAATAAAAAAAAAACATGAATAAAATTACGATACTATGAACAGTTGTATATAATAATTATTCATCCATTTTATAAAATATGTGAATGCGTAAAATAAAAGTAAAAATATTTATGTATATATATATTTAATATAATAAAATAATTAGTACGTACTTAAAAAACCATAACGGCAAATAAATTAAATGTAAATTATCCACTAAACTGTATGTGTAGCTTTTTGAAAAAAAAAAATTATTTTAATCTTTTAAATTTTAATATAAATACAATTTTTAGTTCATTTCAATGAAAATCAGTAATAAAATACATTCATATTTTGTTGAATACAAACAAGAAATTGGAAATTTTACCAGTTGATCACAAACCGGAAAATAATGTAGATATAATAATAGCTTCTCAAATATTCGTGATCATTTCATGTACAAAAATCACTTTTCACATAGTAAGATTAGATTGTACGAAGAAACGGAGAATCCCAATAAGAAAGCTATTAAACATAAAGTTAAGACAAGAGTCGTTGCATCAGCCGTGTTTCATATGAAGTGAACTAATCAAAGTTAACTACACGGCCACAGATTAATATTTAACAAAGAATGGATAGCGTAGTAGTAAATATGATTTTTGAATTTTACTCAGTTATTTGATACTTTGCTATTTCGTTTAATATTGAATGTTAAATTATTTAAATTGTTATAAAAATGAGAAATAAAAGAAAAACACAAATTTTAATTTTAGTTTAATAAAAAAATAAAATAAATCCTAAACAAAATGTCTTATATTGTAAAAAGATGACTTTTAGAAAAATTCCTAAAGAATTTGAAGTATGATTTGGACTTATGGATTATCATTCAAAAGAAAAGAACTACAGTTAAATGTGATTTTTTGCAAAAATTCAACAATGTTTGTTTGACGTTTGCTATAAAATTTACAAGCAAATAATTGAACAAATAATCATATATTCTAAAATGTGAATATTTTTTTACAAATTTTAGATACTCGTAGTGCATTAATGGATTAAACAATGTAAGCTTATGTTTTTATTAAAATAATTAAATTAATTTTAAAAAAAATGATGATTGTAGGTTGATTGTTATGTAGGCAAATTGGATTGTAGGTTATTAGTCGGAAAAAGTACCTATCTATAATTTTTGCACAAATGCACATACAACAAACTGAAAGTCGGAAAACAGATCTTAGGCAGAGGTTATTTTCCATTCGTATTTCGAAACAACAACTTCTTGAAGAACTCTAGAATTCCTTCTTATAAATAAATTATTGCTTGGGGAGCTTTAATTACATTAGTGTAGGTATTTTAAGTTATTTGTGCGCGATAATTCAAAAAAAAATACTATCTATATTACATAAGAGATTATTGGGATTTCATTCTTTGTGTAAATTCATCTTAACACATATGATACTTCATCAATTCAATTGAAAATATATTATTAATACAAGCATGCCAAGTAGCTAGAAGCTTCTTGCTATATAAGGTTTTCCATACGGAACGTTATGTCGATATGCTCATTATAAACATTGTTTATTCAAGATAACCATTTTTTTAAATGTATCGTTTTGTCTAATGAAAAAGAATAATCATTATAGTAATTTAATTATATGTTACGAAGTTAAACTAGACATTTCAACAATTGACAGATTTCATTTATGTTGGTAAATAAACAATAGATGGACGTTCATTAGAACGGTTTCCATTTATACTGTGACATTTATATGATGTACACGCATATTATTCAAAAAAGGGTCATATTTAATTTTGGAAAAGATTCATGTAGAAAAATTATTATTTTCATGCATGGGATGATAAAATATTTTATGTAAATAGAATCTTTCTGTATTTTATAATATATGCCCTTTTTATCCCGGAAACACATTCATGATATATGTGACAATTTTATTATCTAGCTTAAATGTTTATTTCGCGTTTTTTTTTTAACAAATTATTTGCCGCCAACCAATAATCAAAATCAAAAATTAAATTGTTTTATATTTTAAAAATTGTATACAATAATTTTCGAGTTGGCTACAATTAAAATTTAAATCAATAATTTAAGTAAACTACACAACTGAAATATAGGCTAAATGCTTAAAATTGCATAAGTATTACTAATTGAATTACTGATTAAAAAATTGCAGATCGTATCTTACTTTCTCGATCATTTTGTTAAACTTTCTTAGTCGGTTCCCAACTTTGTTTTTTGTTTTTACGTTTTTCGTCATTTTTGTACATAATATGTCAGAGTATATAAATTTTAGTCTAATATTTGTAACGCTAAGAAAAATAGACCACACAAGGCAATTTTGTTATAGGTGTTCATAGAAACACCTAAATCTACTTCGTATTAATATAAAAAATGAGTTCGTGGATGAGAAAAAAAGCTTCATTGGGTCAAATGGATTCGTGACTCTACTATGAAACTATAAAAGCTAGAAGAAAAAGTCAAACGCTAAAATTATTTATATTAAACAAACAACTTTTGTTTGTAAATTTTTTCAGTAAAACCAAATAAACCAAAATTTAAGCTGAATTTTAGCTGATTATCACATATTGGTAATTACTATACATATTATTTATTATACAAGTATATATAACTGATTTGAATGGATATTTTAGTACTTTTAAAATGCCAATAGTCCAAATAATGATATTGAATCATGTGTCGAGTATCTAAACAATTAAAGCAGTTAAGTGTTAACTTCAATTGTTTATATTCCAGAAGTATGAAACAATTACTTTTAAAATGTAATTGGGAGTTTTGCTAAATTACAGCATATCATCAGCACTTAAAACGCTTAAGAAAGTTAAATTTATATGACAGTGTGCATTTTTTGTCGATTAGGGTTTCGTTAATCGAATAAAATACCTCGAATAATTAATGTTATAGGTTTTTAACACTAATAAAAAGCATAGTTTAATGAGAATGGGAATTACAAAATTAGATCATCATAAAAATAATTCAAAAGTTAAACAAAGTAATTTTCCTAATGTTTAATAACTTATTAACCAATGTGAATGGTTTGAACATTTCTTCGATCTACCCCACAGAACCAGTATCATTCTGAATAAGTATTATATCATTCTGAATAGGCATTATAATTTTTGTTAGTATGTACCAACATAATACAGTACTGCGCCGTACTTTATTCCGTACATGGGAAAAGGGCAATTCAAAATTATGTAAATAAAATGATTATAGTACAATTTATTGTTACTTTGTAATTAAAACGATTTATGATTTATAAATTTTTTTCAAATAACATCTGATTTGGTTTGAATATGTATTTTCATTTATCCTTTCATTTATTTATTTATGGTATTTATGTTGATAAATTCTATTTACAACTAGGCTTAAACACTATTTAATTTTAATTTTATTTAATGTGATTACAACTACATTGGACAAACACAAAACATAATAAAAATAAAATTTATCAACAAAACTACCATTTAGAAATGGTAATAACCGCAATAGAATAGCATTCGAATTGTTCATCTTTTCAAATTGAAAGAAAAAATTTTACATACAGAACAAAATTGTTGTAAAAATTATATTAATAGATATAAAAAAAAATTGTTTTAAACAATTAAAAAGGAATGATTTATTAAAAGATTTTTTTTTTCAGAAGTCACTTTTCAACTACTAAGGTCATAAGTGGTTACAGTGGATATATTCTATACAAAAATAGCATACAAATAGCACATTTCTAGGCGACCATTCATCCAAATGCTGACTGTGTTTAATGTAGTTTAACTTTTGAGATCGGTTGAGATCATTAATTACGTTACATTAGTGGAGATATTAATAAATATAATTCAAAAGTTTCCATAACAACAACAAAAAATCTTTTTATAAACAAGAAAATGTTTACAAAAACTTTACAAATTATTGACAATTTATTTAAATCCAAACAGTGGAGAAAAATTAGTAAATTATTTCACAGCAACAGGTTAAAAATACTCTAGATGTACAAGATTTTGATAAATTATTCAGTGTAAGTACCTAATTAAAAATTATTCTTTATTGCATAAAAAATGACGCTCTTCTCGAAGGTATGAGCGCCACTGCTTCTAAGTAACTACAGAAATCAATACAACACCAAATTGTTAAAAAAAAGTGTAGGAACATTCCCTCTCTGCTAGAGCGTCAAATTTTAAACTATAAAGGATGAAGCATTCTTAATTAACAAATAATCAAAATCGGAGTATTTTTGACGTGTTTCGAAATAAGTCATTTTTTTGTCTAATTTTCGTCCATTAATAGAATATTTTATATGATATGACAATCTGAACAGTCGAATGTAAACAATTGTGTCACTGGTAAATTACTAATATAATAGATTTATAGAAAAATTTTAAATTATATGACAGTCCATTCATGCGAGGAAACAAGGCTGAAGCTAAAAATATCTCAATCATTAATTTTGATGAGGTATTAGTGGAGCGAGCGGTGAAAATTAAAAATAATTTTAAGAATTAATATATATGATAGTTTTATTGATTGAATAATAATAAGAAAAAAAACTATCGAGTAGTAGGGTATCAAAATAAAGGAAATGAAAAGGGCATTACAAAAATATATATCATACACAAACACACATATATATATATATATATATATATATATATATATATATATATATATATATATATATATATATATATATATATATATATATATATATATATATATATATAATGTATATATAATGTATACATTCATAAAAAAAAAAAAAGATGTGTAGCGTCTATTTTATTTATAAAGACATATATTATTCTTCCTCAATAGACTCCGAAACTATTGATCCAACCTTACCATTTTTTTAAAAGTGTGTAATTTATTCCTCTATTAAGCATATGATAATTTCTATCACGAAAATTTCCCTTTTTTATTGCAAAATTCATAATTTTGTTTCTTAATATATTTATGCTCTGTTTGTTGGCTTCAATTGTATTACCAGATTTATAAGTGGTTTCCTTAATATTTGTACCGATTACTCCTGAATGGATTTCCAAAATTTAGATATCGGTATATTCGTTATAAAAACACAAGTGGCTTTGAATATACTCGCATTTTTGGCTCGAAATAGTAAAACGTTAATTCAAAAATTTACAAAATATATTGAAAAGAATATCAAAATAAAAGGGGATTGAAAAATATATTACAGTTATATATTTAATTTCATTAGAACTAATAAATTGGTTTCAAAAGTTTGTTAACCAATGTATTTTGTTCATTTTTGGTCAGTACACTAAAAAGTCTGAAATAAAATAAATAATTTAAAAAATGAAAAACCCGACTACAAAAAAGTAAGTACAATAAAACAAGTAAACAATCTTGTTTCGGTCGTTTTAATGCACTAAGATTAAATTTTCTTTTTCTAGTCGGTTTTATTTTTTAAACTATTCATTTTATTTTTGTATATTATTTTAAAGCTTATGGGTTATACATTTAATATACACACTCATTTAATATACACACACATTATACATTTAATGTATAATATTTTTTTCAATAATATCTTTTCTTAGTTAATATAATAATTAAATGAGCAAACTAGTAATTTCTCAAGAACCGTTATTTTGAATATATTAATTTAAATGAGCAAACTAGTAATTTTTCAAGAACCGTTATTTTCTTATACTACATTTATGTGGCAAAGCTTGTTTCAAATTGTTCATATAGAAGTTTCCTTTGAGATGTCTTCAGAAAATAGCTTACTTTTTTTTATTTTGTAGTTTTTATGTTGCACGTTTTCTTAAATTTTGTATATTCCATTTGTTCTTAAATGTTTTGTGAGTAATTCTAAAGACATTAAGAATTGGGAAAAATTAAATTGATACATAAAAATAAAGGCAATATCAGTTACAATATTCTATATACACATAAACAATGTTCTAATTAAGAAATATATAGTACAACGAAGTTGGTGTTACCAAAAGTGTATAATTAACCTATAAAAAGCATAATGAAAAACCACACTATATTATACAGTCGGCCCGAACACACTTATCGTGAGCTAGACTTAGAATATCACAGAAAGTTCCTTCTCTGCCGGCGCTGACATTCATCATCCTATGTAACTAACGTCCATCACTACTGCATAAGGCACCATAATTCTGGGATCTAAAAAGGACATAGAGTTCTTTGTTCGGGACACAATATTTATAATATATGTATTTAATTTTTTATAGAAATTTTCACAAATAACATGGCGACACAAATACCAAAATTATCACTAAACTAAAATTGTCAAAATTCATACATTATTATATTTATGATACAAGATATATTTGTCAAATGAAAAAATGTCCGTCCACTTGTCATCAAAATGATTCAAAATCGAAAACAATGAGCTATCTAAAATTTGAGGTCTATTGAAGCTGTAACAAAGATTTTTATATGAACAATTTCCAATGGATACATGGCCCAATAAGTAAATCGTAAAAAGTAGAAAAAAAAAATAAAGAGAAAGAATATATGTACAAACAACTTTTGTTTGAAATATTTTTTGTAAACTATTTAGATTCGACATCGATTCCACGTTTCAGCTCAAAGTTAGGTAATAAAATATATATAATGGAATATAATTCATGTTATTATAAATTTGACGTGATGAATTAAATATAAGTATTGAGTGTATTTTATTGATACCAATGATTACAAATAGTTCAAACACTGATACGCAAACTATCTAACCAATTTACACTGTTAGATTCATTTTGTTAAATGTTTATCAAAAACTAAATATTGATACAGCTTCTCAAAGATTTTTCTCGCCGGTAATCAATATTGTTAAGGAACAAAGATTTGAAAAAGAAAGAATACAACAATTTTTTTTCAAAATTTTATGAACTCTAAAATGAAAAATAATTATTTTTTAATGCAATAAGTGCCTCCGAAAACAATAATAATTTTGTTTAAAAGAAGAAGAAAATTGAAGAAATAAATGCGAATTGTGTACTTTTTATATTTAAAAAACTTTCGTAATGACGGTCAAAATTTGTACGTATCAAGGATGGCAAGAGATTTTCGATTTCTTGAACAAATTAGTAATCCAATAATTTAAAAATTATTCGATATTCTTTAAATAAAAATCTAAAAAATATATTTTACCAGAAACCTTTTTTTATATGTCGAACCGTTTTCGAGATAGAGTGCGCAAAAGTTGAACGTTTGATTGAAGTTCAATCGCCTGTTCAGCTTTAAAGCAGAAGTTTATACAGACATACGTACATATACTTATGTGGAAAATACATAAGAAAGTTGAAGTTGAAGTAAAAAGTCTGTAGCGAGACTTCTAGGATAACTTTTATAGTATCAAATTAAAGTTTTGTGCAAATATTCAGCCTATTCCGTTAGATTTCGTCGTGAAACCCTAAGCTGGTCTAATCTATATATTAAAAAAACATATGAAAACTATTCGGCTTTTCTAACTGGTCGATTTGGAAAATTTTTTTAATGATATGCATTTATATCCAGATGAAGCATCAGGCATTAAATTATATCTACCTTTTTATCAAGCTTTTCTATAGTAATGATAGTTGTGATAAAGTCGATGTTGTGAGTCAATTATTTAAACTATATAATACTCAAATTGGATGAGATGGAGGAGAGGAAGATGCCGATAATCAACATGATTTTCAACTCTTCATGAGATTTTCCGCACTCAAAGTTAGATATCTACTGTTCTAACGAACATAGAAAGTTCGTTTTGATCTAAGAACACTTAGTGACTCAATACCTATCATTTGAGATATTAAATTGAATTAGTTGGAGAGTGTGGACCGCACAACACACAGTCTTCTACATTTTGGTGTGATTTGAAAGATTAACATCAGGTATGTTTAGATAATGTAACAATTGTTTGGAATTTAAGATTCAAATTTAATCTATTAAATTATTATCAACAATTAATGCTACGGAACAAGGGTCAACAATTTTAATCTTATTAAGTACGTTATATATTTTACTTAATCTTCATAATTAATAAAAGTTCTAGAAGCTCTAGTGAAGGTTGTGAAAATCGATAAAAGAGCAAATTTGAAGGCATATTTAAATTTTTTTTTTTTTTTAATTATCCGATTGAATATGTCTGTTTTCATTGAAAACATGTGTTTGTGAAAAATAATTTTTCACAGCAGTCTTACATTTTCACATATACCCATACAAAGTTGCCGATGATCAACTATTTTCCGTTCATCGGCCAAGGTACGGCTACCAATGCTCGGCCAAGCATCGGCATTCTTTAACGGCCTATGGCTGGCTTATCATCGCCCGCCGTAGTATACGCTCTATAATAATTTGCGATCTTCAGCCGATGCTTGGCCGATGATATGACACTTTTTTGACTGCGCAAGCGTATTGAAAATTAGATCAGCTGTTAAAATGATATTATAGATGAACTCAATCATGTGGAATCAGTGAGTTCGATTGCTTGTCAGAGCATAGATGCATGCTCAGACAAAAATAAACATGCAAAATCAAGGTCAAAGGTATGTTTATAATAGTTGAATAATTATACAATGTTTTTATGGATTTTTTTCATTATAGAAGTTCATTCTACCTTTGAGCAAGCCATTTCAACTCATATTTATTATGATGATATATTGTTTGGTAAGTGTTTATGGTTTTTATTTCAAAAAAACAAATTGATTATTGCTCGTATCGCGGAAAACAAATTTGTTTCCATTCATTATTTTTTACTATTCCAACTTTTTACATGACTTAATTTATACGCATGTAATTAAATTAGGTATTCTCTAATTACGATGAGAAAACAACTAATGAATATTTTATCTGTATTTATGCATCGAATTTGCTAACTTTATTTCTAAGTATTTTATTGTGAAAAATAATGATTATTTAAAATGAAAAGTCAAGATTTTTCTAACTAATTTTCTTCTTAATAAATTTTATTACTTATCTTATTAATTACTTATAATATTTTTGTATATTTTACTATTTACTGTTGTTTTAGATCGTATAAAGACTTATATTGATGGGAAATTTGACGAATTACATGAACATTTGGATGCATTTAAAATTAGCACGGAGTATGTCATAAAAAATAAAACTAAACGAATTAAAACTCAAGTTTTAATGAAAACTGGGGAAAATGTTCCAAACATTTCTAAAACAACTGCTATGGAGCCTTATAAAAATATATTCCCTATATCAACGATGAGGCGCAATTTTTGATTTTTGATAACGACCTGAAAACTGACGACGAAAAAAAAAACTGAAGAATTTATTCAGAGTTATTATGTACGGGGAATCAGATGTTGTAACTATAATACGAAAAACTTTATCTGAGGTCATTATACCTACCGTACAATTGAATTATTCTGGCACTGGGAAGAAAGTACGTGGGTATCGGGAAACACAATTTTAGTGCTACTTGCACTTACACTTGTTTAAAAGGTAGGATATATATGTTTAAAATCTACACCTGAATAAAGTAATGTTTTATCTATCAATATTTCTAATTTCAGAGGTTGTTGAAGAAAAGTTTCGGGACTCGGAACAATCCAAATCGTTAAGGGTAAAGATCGGCAGTTTTCTTGCTAATGCAGGAGACAGAGATGGAGGCCGCCGTCAACGAGCTATTAACAACCAACAACAACAACAACACAACAATAATAATAATAACGAGGAAAACAATGATAGTTAATTTTTATACTAAAATTACTTATTTTCTTTTTTAATAACTCACTTAATGTTGTATTACTTATATTTATAATTGCAGTGCAATATTCTTTTAAAACTCTTAAAATAAAAAATAATTTAGTATAATTAATTAATATATTTATCGAATAAAGATAATGTTTCTAAATAAAAATTTTTTTTATTTGTAAATTAAAAACAATTATTTATAATAGTACGTTTGGCAGAGGCTTGGATCCTATGCTTGGCCGATCATAGGATCCGATATTGGTAAGTTTGGCAGATGCTTGGATCCTATGCTCGGCCAATCATGAGATCCTATGATCGGCCGATCATAGGATCCTATACTCGGCCGATCATAGGATCCGATATCGGCATGGCGTTACAGTCCGATACTCGCCCAGTCTTGGGCCGATGATATATTTGGATCATTGGCCGATACTTTTAAATCGGCTGCCTGTCTTGGCCCATTAATGGGCCGATCCTCATTTTTTGTTTGGGTAGCAAACAAATATCAGGCTGATAAAACAATAAAGATAAATATTTATTTTCTTATTTCTGTAGGTACTTTATTAAACGAAATATTTTTCGATATAGTTACCGATTTTTTCATGGAAAAGTACCATTTAACTTCGAATAGCATAAAATGAACAATAATTTATAGAAGGCAAATGTTTATAAAAGTAGGCATAAAAAAATTTCTAAATGAATTTTTTCTTAATTCATTCGTTCAAAAGCATTCGGAGTTATAGATAATAATCCAGTTTACTCATTTTTAAGAACAAAGTTAAGCTGCATACACTTTGTTGAAGTGTTAATTTTTAAATTATCAGGATAGAAATATTTGTATAATAATTAACATCCTTTAAAAAGAACCCAAAAGAAGTGAAACAAGTTAAAGAGACAAATATATTATTTCAGTATTAAATCCACAGATATATTACATACACTATATTATCAAGTCTCCGAGTTTAAATTTTTAATAAATGTTTTTATTAAAATAGTGAGGTATTTCTATAAACAATATACGTGTATATACCACAAAATGTTATAATGCCTATACTCAGGCGCGTGCACACACGTCAACCTAGTTATAAACAACGTATATTCCTTTGTATCTCATTCTCTCACATGTTAAATCCTATAGAAACTTATATCTCATTCTATCACACGTTATATACGCGTGTATACGTGTATATACACGTTATATTCTATAAATTTTTTTATCTGATTCTCTCGCACGTTATATCTTATTTATGTATGTAGTTGTCTCTTTTTACTGTCGCTTTTTCGTTTATATCGACTTTGAAATCATAACGATACTAAAAAAGTTTCCCTTCAAAAAATAATCAAAATCTAAATTATTTTGACCAGTTCCAAGATAAAAGTCTAACTGTCTTTCTCTCTAATGAAAGCACTGGCTTGGAAGCATCTTCTAGAAAGTAATAATAGTATGATGATGGTTTTTCTTTCCAATAAAGGTATGTAATATGTATGTATGTATTTACCCATATGTATATTATCTAAACACATGCCTTATGTATATATGTTACAATATGGTCGAGATTAACGTGTTAAATATACAATCTAAAATACGTGAGGAATCTGTTAATACGTGACTAAAATAAATCATTTTATTACAAAAACTGCATTCATAGTATACACATCAACTTGTACTACTATAATGTGAGTACAGTCAGTCAGTAGTAGTGGTAGGATGGTAGTGTGTTTGTTAAACATTAAACACATGTAATATACATGCATGTACACGATTTTAGAAAATGTTTTAATGTTTCTTAATCCAACTTCAAGGGGAAGGGGGTAATGTTCACAGTTACAACTTAAAGTTTTTAATTTTTATTTAATATAGAAGTAGCAACACGGGATCATCGGATAGAATAATTATAGGCAAATAATAATAAATTTAAATATTTTGCTTATAATATAAATATTTCCAGAATACTACTATATCAGTCAAATGGTATATAACTCTGTGAATGGTATATAATTTAACATAGTAAATTTCTCAAACTTTGTTAATAAATATAATTGAAATATTATTTATTTTTGTAATTCAAAAATTTATAAATAATGCAATTTGTTCCATCATTCTGACAAATTTTCAACCCATTATGTTCAATTAAATGTCATTTTTCATAAATATTATATAATTTTTGTTTGACATTAATTGATATTCAATTTACATGCAAACAATTGTACAGATATTTTCTAGTATAAGAATATTTTATTGCAAATTTTATCTACTTGAAGTGAATCAATCGAATAAAAACTTCCTTCTTCAATGTAATGAAAAATGGTAATTTTTCTAGTTTGAAATATATTTTTTATTCTATATCTTTTGCAATATTTGATAGTGAGCATAGTTTTTTTATATGTCTTTATTAATGTCTAAACTTTCAATTAGATAATGGGGTTTCTAATTTTGTATAATGTTGTCTCGTGATTAGAACGCTTGTTAATTATTTATTAAAACAACTGGATAACCTTCTTCTAATTTTCAAAATATAAAAATAAGCTTGCTTCCAAAAAGTAGCTTACGTGATCGTAATTTCTTAAGATATTGTGCCTTCCTTCAGATATATTTCGATAAATAGCCTTTTAATTTTATTTTATCGCCGACCATCTGTTTAAATGTATACTTTATAATAACATATTTTCATTTAAAACTTTGCTGCTTTTATAGTATGATTAAAAAGAAATTCGTGTGAGCGTAAAGAAAATAACTATTTTTCGGAAATTTGAAATACACGGGGATATTTCATCGCTTTAATTAAATATTCTTTATATATTTACATATATGATGTGCGCTTGTTTCTTCTTCGTCTTGATTATCTTGAGAACGAATAATGATTTCAATGTTCAACCAGCTTCAATATTTATTTTAGAGTGAATCAACAATGCTCACAATAATTAGTTAATAAAAATTGAAATAAGTAAAAAAAATTTTAATATTGTACAGTACTTTATATATTATAAAGTACTTAAGTGTTTTCTGATTCAAAATTTTCAGTAGATTAACATTCGATTATTATACGGCGAAACCATCATTATATACAAGTTGTTTGCTAGTCAACCTACTGTTACATCTCATTTTTACATAGTTTTTACCCAATATGTATATTTGTGAAAGTTTGGTAGGTCGAATTTGTAACCTTTCTACAACTTCTTTCTTTGTCATAGATATCATTTAACCCCATTTGTCATTCCAATGATTAAAGATTTATTTCTTTAATTATTTTTTTTTTTTTTTGAGCAATGCCGTTACAGATTATCGACAACAGGCTTCTTTTGCTTTCTTGCCAGTGTTTCATTACCCTTGACTCACTGGAAAGCAAAGTAGCCCATAAATTTAATTTGACTATGAACATATTTTTGTGTAAATGGTTGAGGAGATCTTTTAGAACAAATTTTCAATCGAACTAAGTCACGAGTTTCATAGCATTTTCGATATCATTAATACATTGAAGGCTAACATACTATCATAATACCGTTGCATTATATGTGAAGTCAAGGAGCCTTAATTTTTTAGCATCATTTCCAGAAACGATTGAACACCCAGATTAATAGTTTTTTAGGAAGACTTGTTAAAAGTAATAGCAATTATTGGCAGTGATTTATTTTCGTTCGTTCTACAATGATCGCATTCGTATAAGCATTTAGTTATGTCTATGATTTAGTATAAAAACGTGTGTGAGTTAAAGAAGTTTATTTCTAAAATACGCCCACTTTTGATATAAAAACTTTTTTTTTCAAAATATTTCATTAAAATGTAGTGGAAAGATGAGTAATAGTAAATTTGATATTAGCTACCCACATATGCATCTTTCTATAATACCAAATTATTACCTCGAATCGCCCGCGTGCTGTTAAACAAATAATTATTAAGCTAGATTATGTATTCTTTTAGTATTTTCTCACTCTATGTGCGTATTATATAAGATGTAGTAAATTTATAGTATATTTTATAGTAAGCTATTTAGTTGGCATATTATTTGAATGCGATGCCACGCTCCAAAACGCTACACGTCGACGTATGTTTTTGTAGTAATTGTTCCAACATAATATTAATATTATTATACTTAATATTTATGAGATTACGCATAAATTAACAGTTCAAATATTTATTTAATTAGTTTAAATCTCTCCCTCTCAATTACACGTTTGCACTTTACAAATGAAGTAGAAAAAAAATTTTGTTGGTATGCATAATTTATATATATTTTTGTTGTTTACTGGTATTGTTGTTCTTGTTTTACACCGTGTAAGGTATTTTGCGAACTAATTGTAAATCATGTTCAATCACATTGTAAATCATGTTGTCGTGTTTGAATATATTCTTTTGATTTTCACTTCATCCCATTCAGTTTGTTTAGTTCAATCTATACATATTATGACGCCTCGTATACTTTATTTGACGTATTTTGTAGACGATGGGTCAAAAATTAATGGAAGAAAGATATTTTCAATCATAAATATGTTGTTTTGAAGGTGATCCGATAAAACACAGGATGAGTTAATTCTCTATTTGAATAATAATTGGCTTGAACTTCAAATCAAAGTTTTCTTTAATTAGGCTTTAATTTGAAAGATTATGTTTAAGTTGTATAATAGAAAATTTAAATTTTAATTTTTGAAGTAATACTTTTTTTCGCGCATTTGGGTTAGAGTAAATTTGAGAAATTCGCGCGCACCATTCCATAAAAACGACATGATGAAGGTGGCTACAGAATATAAGTTTTATTAAAAACTCATATTCTCCTGATACATGTAGTAATAGTTTATTAGGAACTCGTAGTTTATTTATTTATACATGTTGAAAAATCATATATTCCTGATACAAATAGTAATTATACTCTCATAGGGGATAAAGGACTTTTTTGCTCTCGCTTTTTTCTACTGTTTAATTTAGTTTTGAAGTAATATAAATAATACATACTAAACGCGTTATAAAAAAATGATGAGAGTGAAATTTCAAGATGCACGTGTCACACAAAATTCACAGGTAGAAGCACAAAACTGATCCGAGTACCGATTCAATGATTATCGGAAGATTTTATGGCTGTGTACACATAATTTAAAAAAAAAATTACTTTCGTATAATGAGAGAATTTGTGTTACACTTAATGTAAGAAAATACATATTCATTTATTTAATTTTTCAAATATAAACTTTTTTTAATTATTATTCATTGTGTTGATTATCCTTCTCCAGTCTTTTTATTATTATTATATTGTAATTAATTATTTGTATGGAAATATAAATTGTTTTATAATAATGATGCCAAAGAAGTATAACCTCTGACGCGCGTACATGTACACGCACCCATTTTTTTCATTATAATTAATAAAGGTAACTCAATATTTCTACTCATTAACAAAGGCTATATATATCTACCGCCTGAATTATTTTTGTCTTTAAATGCCCTTTTTGCGAATTGGTAAATCCTAAACAGAAAATCTTATTACAATTGCCAACCCCAATCATTAACCAAGCCCTAATCTCTGAGCTAACTTCAATGTATGCTGTTGTTTAATGTTTGTGTAGCCAAATGTTGTAAACGATGTTTAGTATAAATATTTATTCCACCACATAACTTGTAGTACCAGTAAAAATTTAGAATTTTACAATTTTAAATATATTTTAATTAATTCAACTCATTGAAAATGTAATATCAGACACAATAATTTTTTCATTCACTATTTAGTTATTCCCGCATTTCAGGTACACGTGAGAGTTTAGTTAAAAATTCTTATTGGCGACAAAGATATTTCGTTACAAAAACCACATTGATATTATTAAATCAAAATCAAAATCGTATGTATCAAATTATAGAAGGAATATAAAGAAGGAGAAAAACAAAGTTTTAGTCTCTACTTATATTTGTATAGGTATAATCAATTTTAGATCAATCGAAGAACAAGAAATAATTCAATTTTATACAAATAAATAAAAGCTTATAAAAGCTATATTCTCAAATTATATCAATACAAACAAGATTCTAACGACTCATGTAAAGTTATAAAAAATAAATTGCATAATGTGAAATGTTAAAAATGTTTTACTATTATGTTCAATTTTCCATATCAGTAACATACAACTCACAAAAACGATAATATAAATTTTAAAATATTGATAAATTATTCATGAAATGTTTCATTTTCATCGATCACAACATAACA
Source organism: Chrysopa pallens (assembly GCA_020423425.1). Classification (NCBI taxonomy): domain Eukaryota; kingdom Metazoa; phylum Arthropoda; class Insecta; order Neuroptera; family Chrysopidae; genus Chrysopa; species Chrysopa pallens. Next base: position 92,238,834 of record CM035592.1, read on the forward strand.
TCATATATTTTCGTATATTAATAAAACACAGAGTTAAGTCATAGTTAGATACATTTTGACATGAAATATCAGATTAACAAGCAAAAAAAATATAATGTCATTAAAATACCGCACATATTACATTGTTTCAATTGGTTTGTTGTATTTAATAAATCATTTCAAAATGTAATGATTCAGCGTTTTTTATTTTTCTGTTTGAATGTTTTTTTTTTTACTGTTAATGTATTTTCATTTCATGCTTTCGAACAAAATAAAATGGCAAAAACATTGCTTTTTTTAATAAATTATTTGTATTATAAGTATTGTAATGTAGATATCAAATTGAATATGAATATTAATTAACAATATCATTGTTTCGAAATTATATTTAAATGTTTTTCATTTTTATTTAATATGGTATATTAATTTTTAGATAAATAAACACAATATAATTAGAAAATGTAAAGTAAGAAATTCATTTCCGAAAAAACGTTTGTGATAAACAGTATATTTCAGGAAGAAGAGAAAATATTCTAGAAAGCGGTAGTACAGGCAAATTCGTACCTAAAGGGTAAAATGGGTCTCCATTACTTAGACTTCGCTGTCTGTGTGTTTGTCTGTCTTTCCATCAGTCATCGGCTATATCTCATGAACCGTGATAGTTAGACAGTTATAAAAGTTATAATTCAATACCATTAATTAAAAAAATTGGAAATAAATTATCCTTTTATAGATAATTGCCTGGAACCATTATTGCGCGAGTACAACTCACACTTGGCGGGTTTTTATTTTAATTCTTTTGTACATCTTTCGAAATCGATAAATATACCCATATAAACCCACATTAACGGAGTTCTAACAGTAGAAAATCAATTTTGAAGGTCCTAATTTTACTTTACTTTTAATTTGTTTGCGATACATACTAACAGCTAGATCTCTGTACTAAATAAAATTTGACAAATATTTTATTTTAAATTCGTGATAACTTTGACCTTGTTAACCGTGAAAATTATTTCCACAACACATGGATAAAAATTTGAAACTAAAGTTTCAAATACTTACACTACGATTTTTTATGACTTATAGTTGTTCGAAATCGACTTTGTTTTCGCTGTTTTCTTAAAGTCATGTATGGGTTGAATATCATTCATCATTCATCATTAATTGAAATTTGAAAATTAAATCCAAATTCTAAGTACATTGTAGAATTTTTTTAAGATACTAAATAGCGCAAATACTGCCTTGCTCAGTGGTGATTTCAGCGGCAGTCAGCTCGATATAACATATAGCAATATTATAGCTAAGTTCTTAAAAATCAAATCAATAACAATAAATGAATAAATTTTCGATAAAAAAATATATAGGTAATTATAAAAAAATATAAAGGAAGTTTATTAGATTGCCAAAATAGTTTTAAACTTACCGCGCCTACCACTTTTAACTTATACATATATTAGAGAGTATTGACGTCGTTTCTTTGAAATAATGCCATTAAGTATTGGCCACAAATTGCAATTAAAAGAAACAATAAAAGTTCAAGTCAAATGAGTAGTATAACATCTACTCGGAGCATGTTATCATGTATCTTATTTAATATATACCAGATATCTATATTTTAGCAGTGTAAATATTCTAGAATTTATAAGGCACATGCTTAACATAAAGAACTGGATATTGTTGTATAACTGTACAAATATGCAACGAAATAACAATAACGTGCAAATTATAAAATTAATAAGAAGCGCATTGAAACATTTGAAAACTATATTTTTCGCATCTTTTTAAAAACAAATGATGAAAAAAAAATAAATAAATAAATAAAAATAGGAAAAAGACAATTTACCGCAACTTAAGTATTTTAACAGTGCAGTTTTATTTAAACAAAAAGATTCGATTAGTAATAAACACATATGGTACAAATTCATAATCGGAAATTTAAAGTAAGGTCCTTTGGAGGAGTTATATGAGCAAAATGAAACGATTTTGTCAATAACGATAATATTTAGGAGAGTCTGAATGAGTATCGAGTATCCAATTAATAAATAAATTTTATAAAAAGTAATTAGAATTCCTGTGCGTCGAAATGAGGAATGAAAATTATAGTATTTGGTGCTATTGTTGGCTCTTCAAAGTGTTGTGAAACGCGTAACATTCTTTCGTATGGAAAACTCACCTTTCTATTATCAAGCATTTTATAAAAGGCAATTGAAATTACATGTGAGTCAGATAATAAGGAATTTAGAATTATAATTTTTTGGTTAAAGTTGTAGGTTATTTATAATGTGGGTAAAAAAATGATGGGAAAAAGAATAACTGATATGTTCTAAAAAATGTAATGCTCAAAGAATGCTCAAAGTACCGTGATATGTAATCTTTGTTTGTAAAAGACAACTTTTACTAGATAAAAAATTATTGTGACTCCTGTAACTTTACTGTGACTCCTGACTCTCAACATATATTTTAAACTCGACATAATATGTCAGAGATTATTATTTTTTGTATAAAGTTTGTAGCACTAACTAATTTTGACCGCACTAACAAAATTTTGGTATAAGTGTTCATAAAACCACCTAATTTGTCTATTTTCGACTGTCCGTTCTAAACAAAGTGAGTTTCAGTTCGTGAAGAAGTAAAATCGGTCCATTGGATCCCATGAATCCTATAACTCTTAAACTATAAAAGATAAAACAAAAGTGTTACAAAAAATGTTCATTATTTTGAAATAAACAACTTTTGTTGGAATCATTTTTTCGTACAGTGTTTGAGTTCGCAACAATTTTTTCTCAAATTTGGCTAATAAACACATATAGTTAATAACAATATATATTCTTATTATACATATATATACAATATAATTGTAGAGACTGGAGATTTATAGTATTTTATGAATGCTAATTAAAAATAGTCCTAACAATGAAATGCAATCATATGTCGAGTATCTAAATAATTAACTCTGTTAGTTGTTATCTTCACATGTTCATTTATATAGTTCTATTATCACAACTCTCACTGGATGCATAACATATATATATATTACTTGATAAGTTACTAAATTTCTTATTTAGATTAGACAGGATAAGATTTGCTATTAATTTTGTGTATAGAGTTCTTAGCCCATTAGTTTGATAAAATCATCAGATATAATTTTTTTTTTTATTAAATGTTTTCTAGATCAATTAACATAAAAGCAGTCAGTAGTTTTTTTTCTCTCTTTTCTCATTTCACCATTAATCATTTATTATATTACTTATTTACTTAGTTACACCACTTTTATCGTACAATATGTAATTTAATAAAAAGAATTATATTGTCAGACAATTTTTTTTCTATCTCTATCTCTATATGTTTCGTTCGTAGATTGATCGGCGAAATAAATGTAGGAAAAAAAATTCAATTATTTTGCCAAATAATGAAGACACTTCATAGTGATATACTGTGATCCAGGAACGTAGGACTAGTAATGCTCATAGCTTATGAAGGAGGTGTGTGCATCCAAAAATATTCAGGAATAGTTTACTTAAAAAATACTCACTTAACAAAATATTTAAATTAACAGGTTAGTTATATCCTTTTCCTGGAATTGGAAATATTATTAAAGGTATTGTTATTATTATTTTTTAAAATAAAGTCATCAATCAAATTATTATCATCTATATTGTGAAGTTCAACGGTCAAAAGAAAATTTATTGTTCGGAAAAATATCGATTTTAATTTTTTGGTAAATATTTCCAATATTTTAGAGAATCGTTTTATTTAATCGGAGGATTCTTTGAAAATGTTTTGTAAATATGGAAAATTTAAAAGGTGCTACCGTAAGCAAATTCTAATTAATCACCTTCATACTCATCTAAAAAATAACCTTGTTTTTTTTTTATAATCTTGAATTAAAGCTTTTCAACATTGTTAGAGCTTGTCCATAATTCTAATGATTTGTCTAAAATAGAGAGAAGCCCATCTAAATAACAATACTATCAATTGACATAACTATGCTACTAATATCTCCAGTTGAATAACATTGAAATACGTTATAAGGTTTAATAAAAACAGATGGCAAAAATTAATTTATAAAAAATGTTAGTGTGGTAACTTCCATATGTAGATAAAATATCGTGGACATTTTTCGGATATATATCTAGAGTTTCACCGGATAAAATGGTTAGACGTATTTTTTGTAATCATTTCCAGTTTTAACAGATAAATTTGGTCGAAAAAGATATCGAAAATAATGGTCACAGAACTTCTTCAACATGTATGAGTAGGGTTACAAAAACTTATACATACCCAGAATATCTGAATGAGTTGTAATTTCGATAAGTAGCCCATGAAAGTATTTTCTACATTAATATCATTTAAATTTTCTGAAGCATTATGCGTAATTCCTTTTTTTGCGATTTTCCGTAATTGTTTTTATATAATCAATTTCAATAAAATCATTGATGTAAAACTACAACATACAAAATTTCATCAAAATCAAATGAAAATTTACAATAAAAAAAGGAAGTAAAAGGAAATAGGTATGTAGGGGAGCCATCCTTTCATTATTGATTACCACAAATTTAAATGTATATTCATCTAGTAGTTTTGCAACTAGAAATTGCCAAACACTCGAGAATTAGACCTAAAAAACCTTAATATATGTATAAAAATCAAGGAGCATAATACTTGCGATATCGAGACATATGACTAGAAAGTGTAATACGTTATATTACGTAAACATGAATAAACATTATCAGAGAAGACTAAACATATTTTTGAAAGAATTCCTAGTGTGTGTGAATTTAATCAGGAAGGTCTAACAAATTATATACAAATTATTGAAATCTGTGAAACAGTCAATTTTTGGAAAAAAGAACACAATAGGTTCGATATAGCTAACAAGTGTAAGAGCCTGTCAGTATAAACTCTTAGTGAAGATTGTCTAACATTAAAATATTCTCTTAATTTTTTTATATTTCACTTACAAATAAAACATTCTATACATTTAATATACAAGTTAAAATAAATAACATAAATGGCTAGGTACGTTAAAAAATATTTACCATGATTGATGTTATTACCCAGAAAACTTTTTTAATAATAATGGTGGTTGAGATAGATATCCCACGCATATTTTACTTTCCAAATATATTTTTATAGCATCCATTTTATTTTTTGCTTTTAATACAAAATATAAAAAATAATAATATTTTTAGTTTTATTATAAAGAATACATAAAAAAAAAATGTATATTGAAGTGATGTAAATGACGCAAACGTTCATCATAGGTTGAATATTTGAAATAGAAATTTTTGGTTGCAAATAAACGCTTAAGGCCAAGGAATAAAATCGTATTGTAAAGTTACCGATAAATAATTGCCAAGCCTTTTATGTTGACAACTTTGTTATTACATTTAACTAAGTAATTTTTAAATTAGGCCTACCAGTATTTATGAAATAAAATAAAATATTTATGAATGGGTTAGTCATTCATCATTTTACAGATAAAATACTTTAAACTATGCAGTGCGCTTAACTTTATTTACGCCCACAAAATCCACTGTTGTCATAAAACCCCCACTCATGTTTTTTTACTACAATAAATAACTGATAAGTTTCACATTTTCTGAACTCAAAAATGTGAATGTTGACACCCAGCAAACCAAACAGGCCAAAGGCCAAAGATTTTGGCCTCTTAAGATTTTGGATATCTAAGATTTTGATGAAAGTAAACCACTATTAATATATATAATGTAGCTGCAATCCTACTTCTCAAAGTTGTATTTGAAAAATCGCACAGTTTCTATCTTCAAGTTTTCATAGAAGTTCAAAATGAAATGAGAGCTTCACAAACCCAAAAGCATTACAAATTAAATTTGGAGGAAATTATGATGATTACATATCCAAGTGATATTCAATACCAGAACGTGTGTACTATAATAGTGTATCTTGATAAAATATTACTACAAGTCGGGCATTAAATATTACAACAAGTTTTGCTTTTCTATTTAGTATTCATAAACTACCATATTTCTGAAAATAATATAATAACACAGTTTCTGGATTCAATGGTTTTTTATAAATACTTACCACTTGTTAATTCAAAGTTTTCTACAGCATCTGAAATAAAAATAAAGGTTATAAATATAAAAAAATACAGTAAACTTAACATCTAGGTCCTATAAACTTACTTTCGCGATAAAGCGAAAAAAGGTTAGATTTTCTCTTTACGATTCAGTTTAGATAACAATTCTACATGATATAATCATAGTTTCTGAACTTCACACCCTGTACTGTTAGGTGTTCAAATTAGTACATTTTGGGCATGATATGTGAATATACTCTACTCTACATTAGACCTATTTTCCCTTTTTTTTTTTGAATAATTGAAAAATTAAAATGCAATTGTGCATGACTTGTACTAAACAATTGAATGTAACATTGTCAAAAAAGAACCAATAAAGTGTTATTAGAGTACTTTGGGGTATTATGGACCAGTCGGCCAGTACATGCGGCGAATATGTATATGCCGAGTGTGTGCAACAATAAGGGATTATGTGATTTGATGTTAGTTCTTAGTAAGTTTCACGCATTCCATTTCCTCAAAAGGTCACTGTTTAAACACTGTTAGTGCATAATTTCTGTAGGTAAACTATATATCTATAATATGGATACAGTTTGTAAGAATATTATTAAATAGTTTATAGGTTGAATTATTATTTGCAAAAACCGTAGCCGGGTTCATTATGGCCGACAAGACTATATTAGCCACACATACAGGTAGACGACCAAAATGGTCTATAATGCCACTTGGACTCAATATAACATACTATTTCAACATATAAGTATATTTTCTGTATAAAGAGAAAATTGAAAGCTGAGTTACAAAATTGAGATTAAAACCTACGTTACCTGGCGTTAACTAGAGAATCAATCAAACGTGCGTTTTCTCCATAAAATATAGTCTACAAAACCTCTCAAAGATTAGTTCTTTAAGTTGTTAAGGAAAATGACTAACTTCAGTTGTGGTCAATATGACCTAAGGCCATAATGCCCTACCATGATTAAATATTAAAGATTGTTCAAGATTACGAAAAAAGTTTATTTAAGTTATGATTTCGAAGTTAATTACGTAAGCTTGATAATTGTTGATTAATATTAAGTTCTAAGGCCGAATTAGCCAATAAGAATATTTTATCTTATAAATTTTGTGTTTTATTGACCAAAAAGCTTATGGTGTGCCATATTATCCGAATTAGAACTTACTCGATTATTATTATTATATTATTACAAAGCATTACATACAAACACGTGCAAAGAAAAACAAATAAAAATTAATATTTATATGAATAAAAAGTTTTAATTATTACTTTCACAGCATGTATTTAATTATTTCCAAACAGAAAATATAACAATTACTACATTAATTTTTACTATTAAAAATAAACAAAACAGAAAGTTTTAAAAATAATATAAAACCAGCTTCATGTTTTTTTTTTTCATAAATATTTGATTAAATTATCCCACTTATATCTTGTGATATGTGATAAGGGACATGTTTTCATATCCAGAAAAGAAATATATTTTTTCAAAATACACTTTACATATAAAAAAAAAATTATTACGATCTTTTGTTTTGTATAAAAAAATTTTGTGCAACTCCGCCCCTAACATGGATATATACATATCAAATAAATATATCTCTATAGTCTAAAGTACCTAAAAACAAAAAATATTGAAAGACTCTCTTTAGTTAAATCTATAAAAAAGTTATAGTCTATACTTCAAAATAAATAAACCGTTTTCACATTAACATAGTAATTAAGCAATGATCTTAGTAACTGAATGTACCTGAACAAGAACATTTTAGTCAAGTCCTTAATAAGATTGTTAATACAAATTGAGTATTAAAATTATATTTTTGGTTGACATTCAGCTTCTATTCCGATATATACTTTTTAACAGGTTATATAACTTTCATGGCTGTGGGGTATACTATTAACACTAAATGAATGGGAAGCTAATTCCCTTTCAAATGAAAGCATCATCTATTAAATTGACAGGTTAAATTAATTACTTTTTCCATTCCGCATCAACATCGAAAAGCTTGTTTTTGAGCAATCGTAAACTAATTTGTATTACTTAAGTCCTTCAAACATAACCTTACGCTTTAATAAAATATGTATTTTAACAAGACTGCAATACGTTACACCATATATACGTGAACCAATAACTATTGTATATAATCGTTATCACTTGTATTTGAACATTTTTACCAGATATAATATTACATATTTAAGATCATCGAAAACTCTTGTAATTCAATATAATATTTTAATCATGAACAGTATAGTCATCTTAGAAAATTGTTCGCAGAAACAAAATTGATACAAATTCTCTTTCCATGGTATTCTCCACCCTTCATCGCGATACTGGTGCTCGTAGTCCCATTAAATCGGATATAAGGCAATAGCTAATTATAAAAAAACAAAATTAATTAATCACTAATATAATCGAAAGCGACATAAAACGCATTTAATAACAGTTCTAATCTCTGTTCATGTTCATTCATTTTATTTAAATCAGAAATTCGAGCAATCTTAATGGACGAACCTACATATAGAGGTAATACTACATATAGAATACATTACTTTTTTTTCTTTTATTGTGAAAATTATCTTCTTTTTCATAATAAATGTATTAAAAACAAAAGAACTAGATATAAATCAGTCAAGTATAACAATTCCCAGTTCAATGAACTCCATCCACCAATATAGTTGTAGAAGTTTTCCGTATTGTAAGTATTCAATTCGACACGAATTGCGTTTCCAAAAAGAAAAAATAAACTATAAAGAGATCTGTAAATAATTTATAAAAGTATATATACTAATACAAATGTTTGTATAAAAATCTTTATTTAACAAAATTTATTTCATTTCAGATAAAAAATATATTAATTCAGTTATGAAAGGAAATTGGGGCAATCGTAAAGACTTCGGTTAAGTACCGAAGTAAAAAATAATCCTGAATTATTCCTGTGGATTTAAGAATTGTAGAATTTCAATAGATACAAAAGGATTATACAATTTAAATTATTTTAACTTCCCAGTGGAATTTTTTCATTTATCTCAATAACAGTAAATGACATCGAAATGATATTTCCAGTCGTTTTTTGTTGACGATAAAAAAACTAAATATGTTACACAAAATCAATATTCACATTAATAAACATATTCTATTATCTTATCTTCTCTGGTTTCTTCTATCTTTTCTGGTTTAAAAGTTAGGTCATAGATCTATAGAACTCAATGTATTGATTTTTCTCATTAACGGAATTTTAATGTCCCCAAAATTTAAACTTGATTTCTTTTCATTTCTGAGTTATGTTTATGACGGTTAGACAGACATGCGGAAGTGAATTAATTAGCCTACTCTATGAACAGTTATACCAAAATTTATTATACTATGACATATTGTATAGTTCGAATATAAAAAATTAAAGCTTCACTCATTTAAGTTATTGAAAGTAAATTTATTAAACTTATGACAACCACCGTTTAATTTAAGAAGAAAATGACTCTAAAAAACATACATCTATAATAAAAACTATATGGCAAGAATAATAATTAATTATCCAAATATATTGGAATTTAGCATCCACAATCTCTAGACGAAAACGAAGATCTTGCCAAAGTTTTTTTTAACGAAAAGTTAATTTTGTATTTCGAAATGTTTTTTCCAGAAAAACTGTTTGACACGGCTTTCATTGCTATGTGTAAATTGGGGATTCCAATTTTTACATTTATTTAATAATTTTTAAGTTATTGGTCTAGCGATTGTCTTTTATTGTAGATTTCACTTATTTATTAGAATTCTTCTAAAAATTGTATGGTTTTGGTCTAAGTTTTCAAAAATGCATGTTAATAAAAGTAAATGGTTCGGACTCTATCCGTGGAAATTTATCTCGAAATTTGATAAATGAAATTAGACGAAAATGAATGGAAATTTTCGAGTTTTCGCTTATTTTTCGAGTTATCAACACTTTTATTTAGAAGTTTTCGTATTGTACACGCAATGTTATGCACATTAATACCACAATTTAAAACATGTCAACTAGATTTATTTGTCAAGATTTAACCTTAGATTGTGTTAAATGTGTAGAAATTAAAAAAAATTAAAGCACCAATAACCGAAATTCGTTTAACACAAATCAACACTTAAGATACCTAATAATAAACATCGACGCTGTTATCCTAATAAAGCGCTTTCAACATAAAATCTCTGGTATATACAACATAAAAAAAGAAAAAATATTGGCTGATTACTAAAAATACTAGTTGATTGACAAAAATAAAAATGCGACGCCTTAAATCTTTCACGCTTATTTAACATAAAAAACACATTAAGTTTATTGGGCTTTTTATTATTTATTAAGCTTGTTAAGAATGATGTAATTGGTAATTTTGAAATATGCCATATGTTAGTTTTGTTAAAATCACAAGGGCAGTTTAATCACGGATTAAACGTAAGGACCAAAACCAAAGCCGACCCGCACGAATAACACCCCATAAATCACGTAGATAGTTTAATCACAGGTTGAACGTGGGGGCAATGCCCAACCCAACCCGTGCAAACTACACCCCACAAATCACACAAATAGTTTCACAATTTTAAAATAGGGACCAAAACATAAACAGTGCTGCCTACATAAACCTGAATAGTTTAATCTCTACGGTTAAATATTAATATTTATAATACTAAAAAAATGTCATAAAAAATAATTATAACGAAAAAATGATGGTATAAAGCAGTTTGTTGCGTTTTTTATTTATTTAAGGACACTTTTAATTTTTGAAAAAGTACCTATTTATATTTTTAATATGAGATAAAATAATAGTAATTTTTTTATGTTGCAAACAGTGTAGATAACTTAAAGAAGATCCATATTATATCTTAGATAAGCATCCATGTATACTATTACCTGTGTATGTAAAATAAAAAAAAGTTTATTTGTTTTAAACAAAATTGAAATTCCGGTTCTTTTTACTTTCATATTGTTTAATTTTCTACTCATTTTACACACAAAAAATAATAAAATTTTTTTTGACATGTTTTGTATTTATATGTCGAAAACAGAGCGATACAAAATATATAATTTCAAAAAAAAAAAAAAAAAAAATTGTCAATATCTTGAAAAATGGGCTAAAACTCGAAAATTGGTATTCATTATTTTTGTTTTCGTAAAGAAGTATAAATCTTTTACTATAATTTATTAAAAAAATCGTATTCTCCACTAGTATAACAATAAACATTTTACAACTATTAGTAATTTTTCAAAATTCTAAAACTAAACTAAATATGACTTACATAATATAGTAAATTAAAATTACAAAACTATGAATAAATTATGGATTTTATAAAACTGAATCTGTTATTTTATAATACTTAAACAGTACGAATTTTTTAAGTACCATCCGTATTATCATAACTTTTTCCATGAATTCAACTGGTCTAGAAAAATTTATTAATGTATTTCGGCATTTTAAATAATAACAAATAATATAAAATTATTTTTCATTAGTAAGTCAAATACCTTATTAATAACCATAATATTCAAAATTAATTATTAAAAACTAACAATAAATTTAGTTGTACTGTTACTAGTCTATTTTTACGTAATCCATAAAATATTCAAATCAACTTGTACCAGTTTTTAATTGAAATGATATCATCCGTGTTTGTCAATTCGCATGTGACCTCCCTGCATCTGTTGACATTGTTATCTACAGTTAATATCAAACACAGCCTTTTAATTTAGTTTCATTTAATTTAATTTAATTTAATAAAAATGATGTCAACATTAACAGTAATATGATATTGGCATATCCGCCGTATATATAATAATAATATAAATGGTGACAATTCTAAACAAGCATAAAATATATTAAATTAACAAAAACGACGCTCACGCACACAAAAGTAAACAATTAAAAAAATGATATAAATTTTAATTAAAAGTTTTCATATTTTATTCTAAGTATATTTTTCTATATATTGAACATGAAAATTAATATTTTCAATTTGGGCACTATTTTTTCATCTTACTGAAGAAATATAATTAAAATTATGTGTAGAAGTTTCTTATAATTCAGCAAACATGACGTCTATATTATTAATCAAAAAAGGTTTTAATTACAAAACTATTTTAAAGAAAACATTTCTTTAAATTTAGAAATAAATTTTTTTTTAATGACTTTAAGCTACTTGAAAAAAGAAAAATTTTATCAATTCGCCTGTTTATACTTTTATTTTTTTATTTATTTGCTCGAAATTATATGTGTTCTTTGATTATAACCCGATTTTTAGAATTGTTTTTGCGTTGGATTCAGTACAGCTTCAAAGTGGTTTGGTATAAATTTGTAGAAAAAATTCTAACAAACGGAGATATCAGGCAAAATTAACTATAGATAATAAAATGAAAAATTTTTCATGGGTGAAATAAAAAGCAAACAATAATTTCAAATAAAAAACTTCTACCAATAGTTTCCTTGGGACCAACTCTCTTTCGATGTCGGCATGATTGGCGCCTTACTTAGCTACAAAATTGATTATTTTGCAACGACTGAGAAAGATTATTGGTCACATGATCATCTGCCTTGTAGTTCATATTTTTGAAGATAGTTAAATTTTCTGGAAAAAACTTTATAATAAAAACGTTATTACATCGCCTCCGTTTGTTTCATATTAAGATTGTTTATGCCAATTCTAATTTCAATTTATATAAAAACTTTTTAAGATATCAAACAATTTGTTCACGAAAATACGGTTTCACTTGAGACGTGTTATTTTTGATAGATCATTATTTTTCTCGCTATTCTGTAACCGAGTTTCAAAGTCAATATATGTAAAAATAGATGTTTAAGTACAAACAAGTACAGTAAAATTGAAATTGTCAAATATGTAGATTTATTGTGCTGAATGCGGGTTTGAAGCTATTCTTAAAGTTTTTTTGATTTTTGACACAATCCATTTTTGTGTTTGCATTATTTGTCATACAAAACATACCTTTCCCTTTGCAACTGTATGTGCGCGTCATGGAAATGTTAGCGACTGTTATTTTGTAAAATTCTAGGATATAGAAATTAGGTGTAGTTTTTTAGAGGCAATGCGACACAATGATAGATTTCTTTTCCAGAACCACATTAAAGATTGTTTGAAAAATAGAAGTGGTTCAAAATTTTTGAAGACATCATTTTTTCATAAGTAAGCTTATTAAGATGTTTCTGATATATAAGAAATCTATCTGTTTGAAATAGATTAGAAATAAAACTTAAGATAATTAAAACCCAAATTATTCTATGCCTAGCCATAAAACAACAGAAAATAAAATTAACAATATTAGCATAAAAGGTCTATATATTTTTTTAAATTATTTATGAAGAAATTTTCTTCATAACCTCTAATGTACAACAAGAACACAGGCTGTTGTGGATTTCTGTCCTTAGTTTTTTTATATCCTACATCAATTATTTTTATAATCCTCTTTATTAGGAATGAGAACCATGTAATATTTAAATAAAAATACTGAAGTGTGAAGAAATATTTTACAACAATTACGTAGTTCATTGAAATGATATTCTTTACTTCATTTTCAATTTTTAATTGTATTTGTTCAAAGTTTTCAAGAACAGTACACTCTTTTTAATACCTTACTTACAAATTTATGAATTCATTATAATTACGAATTTACTAAAAATTTATTCAATTACCATATGAACTCGGATTTCGATAGCTTCTGTAAACTAATAATTTTTTAGCATATGCATTCAGTTAATAAATTTTTTGGGTTTTGATGTTAGGGATTTGTTATATTGCCCTCATCTGTTTGTTAAAAATAAGAAATACTAATATTTTTAAGCTTATTTCAGCTAAATTAAAAACTTCCAGTTACAAATTTGGAAAAAAAATCGTTCACGAGTAATTTATTCATATTTCATTAGAACATTTGGATGATCATAAATGAAAACACAAAAGAAGCTACCTGTTTTTGAATTAATTGTCTATACTTGAATAAAATTATAGTTGTATAGATATATCTTCAATCATTTAACATATTGTTAATATTTCGAATAAAACAATGATGATAGATAAGATACATGCATAAATTTTATTCACGTTTTTATTAAACATTGCATTCAATACAAGCGTTTAAGTCTAATATTACAAAAGTTACAATACCCTAAAAATTGTTGACGATATTTTACACACCATCTTGGTTTTCTGTTCATTATAATTTTTTTAGTATATAAATATACCTTTATGTTTTGTATATCTTACATTATGCGATATGGAACATATTTATATTAAATCTTATCAACTTCTTAAAAATTTATTTAATTACCTTCTGGAGTGGGATTTTGATCACTTCGTTAGATTTTTAAGTGTGTATAAGAAAATTCAGTAATGAGTGTTTTTTAAACATCTTGAAAGTTTTTAATGTCTACCAATCTTGGGTGTAGTACAATCTATTTTCATATTTTAGTTTATTATAATATTTATTATATATAAGTCACATACTTGCCACAAATTTAACCAAATTCCTTTTATGATTGTGACTGTGGACCTAACATAAAAGCGAACCTAAAAAATACATCATTTTAAATATTTCGTTTAATTTTAGTAAACTGGAAGTATTAATCATCAAATATAAATGCAGAAAATGAGTTCGGCTATAATTATTTGATCATGTTACATATTGATTTTAATTCTTGTAAAGATAAATGATAACGAAAATATATCGTTATCGTGTCAAATTGGAACCTTCATGTGAGGAATAAACAGTTACTATAATTTTTTTTTAAATTTATAATCTCAGACATAAAAAAGTAAAATTTCAAATTAGAAACGAGATATATCTATCGATTTTTTAACTTTTCACAACTTACTGAGTATTTAAAATTTGTGGTGAACAATAAAGGATATGTTCAGAATGTTCTCATTTTATCAATTACCACCCCGAAGAAATAAGACTAAAAATTTACCGACATTATTTTTTACTATTTTTCGATATATCGAGAGCCTTTTATCCGTTTTGAAGAATTTTTAAATGTATTTGCATGGCATAGAGTTACATCAGCAGTTTAAATCATGTCATACTTGTTCATACCAATATATCTTTATTTAAGAAAAATCGAAAATTGAACTAATAAACGAAAAAACAAGTCCGCTTACTCTCACAGAAACTCGTATCCAAAGTGTATCTCAATCGGTCCTACCGGTCAAGAGATATAGACATTTAAGTCAATAAATTCGAAAATGATTAAATCGTGAACACTGAATGTGATTTTGATAAAATTTGGTAGGTCGATGAATGGTGTAGTTTTACATCAATTTTATGAATTTTTTGAAATTGATTATTCTAAATAATGCGAGGTATAAATTACAATCAAAAATCGCAAAATATAATATTTCTCGACTTCAAAAATTTATAAATCTCAATTACGATTATCATTTAATCATTCTGAGATAATAAAAAAAGTTGTTTTTTAATATTATAGCCATATTATAATTTTCAACGGTTTAACTAATTTTATGATGTATCACATTTCATTTCTCAAAAATTAACTTCAGTAACCTCAAATACGTATGAACGCGTATAAAGTTATTATTTGAAAATATAGAGGAACAAATTTTTCGTCAATCGGTCGTTCCAATTTAATTTTTTCAACTCTACAGGGAAATTTATTATAATGAATAAATATATATGTAGTGAATTTAATACCAATTATATGGTGGAAATTTGGGATTTATATATTGAATCGCATGGGAACAGTAGTAAATATTAGTTATGTGTAAAATTTATTGTAATTATAATCTTAAAGAATACCACATAAATAAAAAACTATGTAATGTTTAAACATAAACTTTAAGTAAATCGTTAAAATTTTGCCATAAAAATTTAATACTACATTCATTATCAACTTGATGACTACACGCAGCTTCGTATATGAACATAAGTAAATTAATTAAAATTAAGTAAATTTTTCTTTAAAATTTCTTTAATAAAAAATGTTGCACATATCTACTTTTATTACTATGGATTTATGCTTCAAGATTGTATCATAAAAATAGCCGTTTGTTTTTCGACATCATTCTAATTTTTATTAAAGAAATTTTAAAGAAAAATTTACTTAATTTTAATTAATTTACTTATGTTGATATACGAAGCTGCGTGTAGTCATCAAGTTGAAAATGAATGTAGTATTAAATTTTTATGGAAAAATTTTAACGATTTACTTAAAGTTTATGTTTAAACATTACATAGTTTTTTATTTATGTGGTATTCTTTAAGATTAAAGTGTAGGGAAAACATGGCAAATTTTATTTGTACATTACCAGTGCCTCAGCCATGCGTTAACGTAAATAATTATTGTAAATTTAATTTTCTTCAATTTTGTAAATCATTGATTGATGCACCAGATCGATTACATAATTAATTCGCGACAGATTATTTAGCAATTGTTTATTTTTTATTTTTATTTTGACGAAAAATTTTTGTTCTTTTGAGGTTTAATGATTTATCATTGTAGCTCGTTTCAGTCGCAAGATATCTTGACCATAGTCTCCGACCGACAGACAGATTTAATCCAAATGATTTAATTCATTACTTCCTTGTATTATTGTGCTAAAGAAAGTAAACAAATTATTCTTTCAATTTAACTTCTTCACAACAAAAAATCGATAAGCTTTTACCCTAAAAACAACTTCGAATCATAACGGTACAATACTATTTTATTTACATAACCACATTTTTACATTAAAGTATGCGTGAAAACCACTTACAAATCCGTTAGGTAAGTGTGTGTAAATTCCAAACTGATAACGTAGATTTATGCAACCCTTTTTTTTTTTTTTGACTACTAACATTATATAAAAACATATATTTATTCAAAATAATTTCGGTAAAATGATTGGTGTTTATTGGTTTTAGATTTAATTAATTTGGTGGATAAAATTCGACAAAAATATTGTCGAAAAATCCGGGACATACATTCACAGCTTTTATTGATAGCAGACTCGATTGATGAGACATGCGAATATATGAAAATATATTAAATTTTGTCTTAGGTTTCTAATGCTTGATTCCTATATATTTTTAAGATGTATTTATTAAAAATATCGAACTCAGAAGCTTTTCCGTTTTTCGTAGGTTAAAATTTGGAATAAGTTTTAATTTACTATTTTTTTAATTTGCTCTTGTATTCACATTTGAGTCATACAAATTTCTATGTAATATAAAAAAAAATTATCATTTCATTAATGGTATTATGGCTGTTAATTTCGTTTTTTATTTTTTGGATTTTTACAGTATTTTATTTATTTTTATTCATCCAGATAATTTCAAATAAAATTAAGGGAAATTGTCATTCAAATTATTGCTTTGATGGACAATTTTTTTAAATGCATATTTACTAGTTTTTGAAAAACAAATGTAGCTTACTAGATTAGTATATATTGTCTACTAGGAATTCTGTAAACTAACTGATATATATTTTGCTCGAAATTTAATTATATAAATATTAATTAATATAAATTTTCTATTACAATTTTCTAATTCTAAATTCTTATTTTACACGAAAGAGTGTAAGTACAAGAATATATGAGTGCTGAAAACATTATTTTCAATATTATAATAAAATGTTATTCTTGAATACCCAGGTTATTTGGAAAGTTACCTTTGAAGGCTATCCACCGCCAACTTAAAAGATAAGTTAACTCTATAAGCCATAAAGTAAACTCGAATTATATTTGTATACGTAGGCAAAAAACATGTTTTTTAACCATCCATTAAATTGAAATTTAAAATTTACATTACACCATTAAAACCGTTTCACACGAATAATAATAATAATTATAATAACAGCTATTATAATTTTAATTAAACAAACATTCATCGTCATCATCGTCGTAATATAACGCTAGCTAGCAAGCGTTGCTTAATGATTTTGATGTTTTGAATTAGAGTTTGTTTTCAATTTATTTGTTATATATAATCACATGCATATATATATATATATATATATATATATATATATATATATATATATATATATATATATATATATATATATATATATATATATATATATATATATATATATATATATGTAGGGTGTAACAAAACGATTCTGTGATAAATAATTTATTTGAAAGTACAGAAATTTGAAAATTTATTTAGCTTAAATTTAGATAATTTAAATTAAATATGATTTAGACCTTAAAATACTATAAAAACTTATAAATATTAAAATTAAACTATGCATGAAGATTCTGGTCGGTGCGTTTTTTGGTGAAAATTTTTTTAAGAATGTTGTGTGGAAATAGTATGTGTATCAACGTCCATACGTAATTCTAGTACCAATTTAGTGCTAGGAACCAAAATTGTTGGGTATCATTGCCTGCAATATATAGCTATTTATTTATTTTTTCGAATGAGGGAATGAAAAGATTGAATGAATGACTGTTTGAAAGGAAATAATCAATTATTGAAAATAAAAGTTATCAAATGTTCGTCAACATAAATATTGAAGAGCTTACAATAAAGCTATATTTGAATGATATTACGGAGAAGTTTGAGTTTTTATGCAACTCTAAGCTATTCTAAATAAGATGATAGATTATTAAATGTTTGTAATCTGTGATATTTATTTGAAAATTTTCCCATTTATATGTATATGGAAATATGTGTATTGTGTGATCGAGTTTAAATCGTACGACATTCGATAGAAAACTGCCTGGGTACCTCCACCTCTACCGCACCAAGAATATCAAATCCTGTCTTGTACAGCCATTCGTAAACTACCTACGATTAATTTATGAGAAGAGAAAAATATATTTGAATATAATATACTTTTTTTTCTGGTTTACGTTACTTTTTCTTTTTCTCTTTCAGATCTGTTTAATATTTCTATTATTTTTGTTTGAAATTCTAGACTGTTTTCTTAGTACATTCAGTAAAGTCGTAAGTTTATCATAAATGAATAAAACAATAAATAACAGTAAATATAATACTTTTGATACGCATCATATTGCAAATGAATAAATGCGTTTTATTTATTAAAATTAATAAATAAATGCTTTTAAAATTTAACAATATTAATATCTATTATCATTATAATAATTAATTTATATTATTTACGAGTACATTTATTTTGGTTCTTAATTATTAATTGTCCCATTATAATTGTAACTACTATATTCATACACTTACATTAATGACACAATGTGCCTACAGAATTTTAAAACGTCAAAAAAAAAAAATTTATCTATATCATGATAAGATATCGTTATTTTTACATACTTCAAGTTACTTTTCTGAAGATATAAATTCGGGTTTCGTTTGACAGATATCTTAAAATACAGTTTTCGAGATATTTTAAGCCAACCGTTCTGTATATAGACAAAACAGAACAGAAATAAGACAAACTAGTTCTTTCTATCGACTCACTACGGAGCTCTACTAATTGTGTACATGAAACTTGTAAATTCCAAATAAAAACAAGTGAAGATATCAACTAATTGAGTAATTATTTAGATATCGTTAAATATCAATGTTTTAAGTATTTTTAATGATTTTCATTTGTAAAATTCTCTGAATAGAAAGTCTATACAGATATATATATATATATATATATATATATATATATATATATATATATATATATATATATATATATATATATATATATATATATATATATATATATATATATATATATATATATATATATATATATATATATATATATATATATATATATATATATATGTATATATACATATATATATATATTGGTAATATGTTTTATAAAAGTAATTTTGTAAAAAGAAAACTTTAAATGAATCTTAAAATTATAAAATAAACAATATTGAGTGTGCGAAAAACTGGAAAAAAACTTTTTTTAAATTAATTATGGACACATTTTTTTAAAGTGATAAAATATTTTTAAAAAAAATACGCCATGACGTTATAATGTTAAAATAATTTCAGTATTACCATAACTAACTTATAAATATAATACCTGTGTTTCGAGTATAAGTACAATAACAACATGGTTGGGCATCCACATATGACGTCATTCAAATATGCTAATAAACAATATCAACGATATCATATGTTGATGCCATTCATGATTTTATAATGTCGAAACACAGATAGTATCAACTTGTGACGAAAAAATGTAAAACTTTAGTCCGGGAACTATCAGATTGTGCTCCATACTGTGTCAATGAATTTTTATAATTTGGTAAAATTTTTTAAAAGTTAAACATTTTTTTGTTATTAATCTTAAACCTAGCTTTTCCAAAATTATTACAAAAAATAATTTAGAAAGTACCTACCCAGAAGAAAGTAAGTTATCTCGGGGGTGTATCGCGTATCTGTTTTTTGGTCCTTACGTTCATCCTATGACTAAAATACTAGGAAGATATTTATTGAAATATTAATAAATTCATTCAATTTATGGTTTACATATAAGGTCATAGGACCCAATCAACTGACTCACTTTTTATGTTTTCAATACGTCACCGAAATTTCAGCTTTCTCTCTCTTTTGTTCTAGGAGTTTATTTTAATTAATATCTAATACAAATACAAATAAATAAATATACGATAATAGCCAGTTTATCTATTTACACTATTTTTTAATATCATTCATCATAATATTTTTGTTTATCCTTTTGTATGTCGTAAGTAATGTAATGCTAGAATTTTGCCGCATTAAATTAAAATGGCTACACATAGATAGATAGATATATTATATGCAGCAAACAGTATATTTGAAATAATTTTATTTTTATAGTGTTGGCAGTTACTGCAATATAAATCATAATAACATGTTTCTATAATTCTGTATCTAGATACAATAAGCTTTTCTATTCTAGATAAAGAATTCATATTTTATAACAATACCGTACCCCTTAAAACTAATTTGTTCAATTTCTAGTAGCTTTATTGGAAGCAAAGCATTCATCAGGAGGTATTAATCATAAATATATTCATATCCCTATGCCTGAAAACAAATTCCAAATAAAAGTGTTTTTGAGTTGTATCTTATGTTACGGTGTGATAACTTCAAGTCTTAACGTAATTTGTATGTTGTTAGACATAAAACATACATTTTTTAACTCGACATGTATATAATATGTCAGAGTATATTAATTTTTGTTTAAAGTTTGTAACACAAATATTGAGAGTGCAAATAAAATTTTGGTACAGACGTTCAAGGAAGCACCTTATTAGTCGGTTCGTCCGTCACCAAAAAAGCTCAAAAAAGAAAAATGATAGCAAAAAGAAATTTTGGTGACGTATTCTAGATATCAAACGTTAATTTAATTTCGTAAATGACCAAAAACAGCATTGTGTGCAATAGACCCACAGCCCAACTTAATACCACAAAAGGTACAAGAAAAAGACAAAAAGTGTCTGTGTTTGTTTTAAGCATATAACTTTGAAAATATTTTTTCATAAATTTTTTGTCTCACAATTACAGTTCAAATTTCATTAACACGAGCATCATTGAATAAATATTATTATATATGTAATATCTGGATGACCGGTATTTTTTTTTTTTTTTTTTATAAATGGTGTTTTTTGAAAATTATATTACGTCGAGGCGGAAGACGAGTCCAGCACGCTAACACTTAGCCACTCCAATGACTTTAAATATTAAACAAATATATCATTACATTATAAAAAATTATACAATTATAATAACAAAATCTTATTTGAAAAATATCATTCACTTTATTGTGTTGTTTTGTTGGGTTGGGTTGTGTTTAAAATTAATAAAATAAAAAATTAATTTTACTCGTCGGCCGAGCCGGGATTCGAACACGGGATCTGTATATGAGCCTCACACGCTACCACTGAGCCACTCCAATGACTATATGACTATAAATATTAAACAAATATATCATTATATTATAAAAAATTATCGATAAAACACATGACATTTTAAATGAAAAAATAAAATGACATTTTCTAAATATGATACCTAGCTAGATCGATTTATCGCCCCCGAAACCCCCTATATACTGAATTTCATGAAAATCGTTGGAGCCGATTCCGAGATTCCAATTATTTATATATATATATATATATATATATATATATATATATATATATATATATATATATATATATATATATATATATATATATATATATACAAGAATTGCTCATTTAAATATATAAGATTTATAACTGCCTGGTCTGTATATTTATGAATGCTTATCCAATAAAAAAGTCCCAACTTTGATAACTACATGTGGAGTATCTAAAGAATGAACCCTGTTAGTTGCTATTTTCCCTGGCTTAATATTTACTATAATAAGAGTAAACTCTAGTTTCTTATAAAATCTTCTTACAAAACCTTGTATAAAACCTGGCATTTTTAATTACTATGAAAAATAAAAATAAATATTGAATTATTGTATTTTTGTTTATTGAAAGTATTTACTTCATTTATCCGCGCCCTTTTAGTGTTAAGATGTTTACTATAATATTGTCACCTATTTTATTGTCATCTAAATCTCAACTACCATTCATATTTTTGTAATTATACGTAGTAAAAAATAATTCATCGGTATTCTTCTCAGAACAGGAGCGCCATTTTTTCTCAATATTTATTAATATTTCTTTGAATATTTTATAAAATATTGGGATTTGTTGTAGGTATAGCAAACTTGCTGAGATCTGTATTGATTGTTGAATTGGTCAAAATCAGAAGATAAACATTATATTATTGGTAATAAATCTTTTTGTCGATAAATGTCCTCTTGCAATCTCGAATAATCTGAAATGTTAGAAATTTCTTACTGCAAATCTAAAACACATTCAAGTGTATACAGTTTCTATTAGCAGAATCGTTGATACTTAGATGTACTCTAGGCTTTTCAAACAATTTAAATTTTATTAAAAACTAGCGGATGTCAAACGATGTCACCGTCATAATTCCCGTTCTCATAGGAATACAGAGATAAAAGTTGCCCATGTAACCCGGGGATAATCTAGCCAAATAATTTATCAAATCAATCCAGTTGTTTTTAAGTTAATTCATTACATAAAAATGCGTATACAAAAATACAAATGTTTTCTCTCTATAATATTCGTATAGAATGGATAGATATTTGTAAAAATTTGCAAAAAAAAAATTATACAGTTTTCAAATTTAGCATTTATACAGAAATAAATTAATTAGTCATGTTTTCCATTTACTAATCAAGCTTTTCAAGTGTAGAAATTTGGTTGAATGATAATTGTAAAAATCATTGGGCAATAAACTTAAAATGAATGAATTAAATCCGCTTACAGGGATAGTCAATCTAGGTGTATTTAATTTTTAATATATTAGAAACAGAAATTTCTTACGGGTTTTGCTCTTTTGTAATAGTTATCAAATTATTTTATTATTTAAATATTGAATAAAGTTTGCGCTGAAATAAATTTATTTAGCCAGAAAAATAATGTTCAATGGATCCATGACCCAACTCTTGAACCATAAAAGAAAAAAATACAATAAACAAACAATTTTTGATTTAAAGAATTTTACATAAAATGTTTGCATTCCCCACAATTTTAGATAAAATATAGCTAATAAACAATTGTATTTATTACAATACATAAATTATTATATATGTATTTATAACTCTATAGCTTGGTCATTTAATGAATATTATGACTGTCAATGATACGAAATAGTTCAACAAGAATCAAGAATATATTAAATATCTAAACAATTAATCTATTTACTTGATCTCACATAATATTTGTATAAATGAATAAGGAAGGCATCAGACATACTGAACCATTCATAGATTGATGTGATTGCAACCACTTATGCATACTCAAACTGTTCTATAAGTAAGTGATCTTTTAAATAAAATATTTCTATTTTGTTATTTCACAAGATCTATTTATGTTCATTGTGTTGCTTCCTTCCTATTTATAAAGTCAAGAAATGTTTATTTTTTGTATTCGTATATACCACTACAATCTTAACATTATTTAAATACTTCAGAATTCTATTTATTTGGAGCAAAATATAATAATAAACAAACAATAGAAGCATTTATAAAATAAATTCAATGATAGCCACTATAGTGACATCTTCAAGAAGGTTTATATTATTCTATACAAAATATTTATAATAAATAAAAGTAAGAGGAATTCCACTAAATAGAAACGAAGTTCCTTTTTACATAAATATTCATTTCAAGTTCTAGTTGAGATAAGCATTTTTTACGGTACCTCCGCCCCCTTGACCCTGGGGAGGCCTTCTCGAATGATTGCGGTCATACTTAGTGATGTGATATGCACATATAATTAACAGTTCAACATTCTAATAGTCAGAGGAGATAAATAAATTTTATTTTATTTCGTACTTTTTTTACCGGCATTGCTTCCCAATTGTCCCATAAGGAACTTCGTTCCAATAATAATACTAATAATTTTTAGGGAAATTCTCAAAGTTAATGTTAAAATGGTTTTGCTTATGAAATTCATTTTACAGATAATGTTTTGAATGGAAATATTTTTATTATGCTTATGAACATCTTATTTATTTATTTATTTATTTATTTTTATATAATTATTAACGAGAACTAAAGGATTTTTCGAATAAATTTCGATTTTTTCCCCAATTTCCTAGATCAAATTATTTTGTATTTTATAAATACGTATTTCGACTACAAAGTAGTCATCATCAGTATGAATTAGCTAGTTGTAATGATTCTCTGAGGAGATGTAACTCGTTGCTAATTTGGTGACGGTTTGATTGGTTATTTAGTTCATTTACTTTGAGTTATGGGGCGGTAAACATTTTAATTGTTTTTTCTTTTTATTTATTGATTTATTTATTGATTTATTTATGTATTTTATTTTATTTATTTATTTTTGTTGCAGTTATATTTGGAACTACTGAACTGATTTTAAATTATAGAATATATATAACATCCTTGTCTAGCATATTTTGTTGAAAGATATATTGTCACATTAGAGTATATACAATATTTAGAACGTTCCCAGAGGTGATTCGTGCTCAGTTGATTGAAAGACAAGCCCAATGTAAACTATGATAGCTAAAACTTAAAAATTATAAGATTCACTGAACTCTTTCTTTATTATTAAGTCACGAAATACAAAAGTTATTTCATTGCCCTTTTATCGGATTCGTTCTTTGTTTTACTTGTCAGGTCACTAAAAAAAGATTGAAAACAATCAAAAGTAGCTCACTTTTTTTTTATTTTTTACATAATAAAACGATTACCGCATGTCAAAATTTTGTTTTTAGATATGTACATAATTTTTCTACTTTCAATAAATGATTTACAGTTTTTTTTACAACCGTAAGAAAATTGTTTGTGGCATAGAAATCGGGTGTTAAATATGCAATCTTATAGAGACAATTTTGCAAAATTCGCGCCGTATGCTATGATAAAAGAATCTTCTACGTTTAGAGAATACTTTTAAGTATGAGCATCTAAATTTTCTAAAAGATTCTAATAAAACTAAATGTTTCGGAAACGGCCTTAAGTCTGCAAATAGAATACGGAAATTTATGATGCAGTCAAAATTGGATATTGATAGCTGTGTCTACAATGAGCTCAAACAGAATCAAATAATACTTTCATAAAATATGCCAAAGGAAGCAACTTATGGAACAGAATGTTGTATCAACATTTTCTTTTATGTATTTAACTATTTATGAGCATATGTAAACTGTTTGTAAAAAAAAACAGTTGGATCCTAGACTTGATAGACAAGTTTTACGGTAAAAAATATATTTTCTAAATACAAGCTTTATTGATATTAAAAGTAAAGAGCCATTAAAAAGGATGGTTTTGTAATTTGGAATACAAAAAGAACAGGTGTATGATCAAAATATGTAGGAAACCCTGAAAAGTAGTAAAAAGTAAAAATACTTAAGTTTTATAATGCCATGATATTATTTTCATATTATATTATATTATATTATATTATATTATATTATATTATATTATATAATATTGTACTGTCCAATTTGTATGCTGAATTTGAGTTTATAATTAACAATCAGAAATTGATTTCATTCCCAAATGCATTAGGACATTTTATGCCAAATAAAATTTTGTACAAAATTAGTATACTGCACTTTTGTAAAGCCTGAATACTATTATTATATAGCATAAAAATTTTTATAATTGTCACATTTTACTACTAGCATTGTTAATTCGTATTATATGCGTATTTCATTACACTAGAGTATTTTTTCCCAGTATATTTTTTGTTTTTTTAATTTTGCTTATCTATTTTTAAAGACAAACATTTCTATAGACCAATATACCTAATTTTGTAATATCTGTTCACATTGAAATAAAAAACTTGTTCATTTTTAAAAACGTAAAAGCGTGTTATAAATATAAAAACTTATTGTTAAAACGTGAATCAGCAAGTGCTCATACAATAATAGAACAAGTGCTCATACAATTTTTCTATGGATAAACGCTTGATGAAGTGAAGTTTTGTGGTTTTAAAACGGATGCACTACAAGAAAACTATGTTCAAATAACATATATTTTTAATACTAATTAATTTATATTTTTACAATTAACCTTAGACACAATATTTCATGGCACCATACATTTGATATTCTCTAAAATTTAAAGTATCTATCAAATAAATATAACAAAACAAATCGGTTTGCTTGATATAAGGCCTGCTCTATGTAAAATTCAATAGCTATTATGACTATTATTAAGACGTAGTCGTTTCTTTATAGCTTCTAAAAATATTTGCACCATCTAGCATCTAGTTAGTACCTCAATATTCTAAGTAATGCTTCGGTCGCTTACAAAAATCAACTTATAAACATTCAGAGAGCAACCTTTTTTCATGAAATTGACATTTTTAATTAAATGTTAAAATTTGGAATAATTCATATTAATATTTCTTATTTTATTTCAATAATCAATATTTGTGTAAACTGAAGATCTAAGGCAGATGTAAATAAAGATTATATAAATATGTCCACAAAATTTGGGAGATATCAGACACAATCCAAAAATCGATTATGGTGTTTTAAATTAGATATTATAAGTAAAAAATGTAGCCTACTGATGAAAGTACCTGCTTTCGAAACAAATTTCCGGTTTCAATTTTTTAGAAAAAACATCGTATTTTAAGGAATTTTTCCCGCAAAGAAAATTGATATTAAAAAGAGTCGATAATAGACTGTTTAAAAGAAACTGGAATAATCCGTATAAGCATTCTCTGAATTTTTCTCTTTGGTACGGCATACTTATAATCTCACACATAATAAAGGTAATGATAACATACACTATATATAGGGGAAATATGGTATATCATGACCATTATATAAACAGCTTAAAAAGAAAATTACAATAATTAATAAAATAACAAACAAAAGGACTCAGTAATTAGCACCCTTAGTGTGCTTTAATGGAATATTGTATACTTTTTTCATTCATGATTTTTATTCTCTTATATTCTAAATGATTATATCTATACTTTTACTTTAGCTTCGTATACAGATTTAATACTATACTTTCTTTTTTTTTTTTTTAATAATAAAAATTTAATTTACAAAATTTCATTTGGTACTAATGGACTTTTATTTTCTGATCAAATTGAAATTAAGTAGATATAATAGAAAAGCATTCATTGTGTGTTTTGTGTATTTATGCTTTTTATTAATATTTTTTGAGTTTATATTAATAAACAATCTTATTTGTTTAAATTTTTGTGTGCTGTAAATATCAACAACATTGATATTTAAGTTCCTATGCAAACATTTGGGCCTATAAAGTGAACGGTCTCAAAAGTGCATTAATCAGAAAATGAATTATGTTCTAATCTATTCAAACTCTTTTCTTAAATATTGAAATTGTAACACCTACTAAATCATAATTCTAGCTATATAAAATTTATCCATTAATACTACAGCTATTTGTCTTTTAAAAATTTTTTCTCTTCAACTTGACGATGTATTCATTAAATTTATTTTTATTTTTTATAGCGTAATAAAAATTTCATCATCAAGTTTAATAAAAATCTTAAAATACAAATCACTCAAATATTAATAATAAATTTTACAAATCTAAGATTTCTACTACATTAAGTAGGTGTCAGTTGCAATATTAAGGAAATAGAGTTTTTACAACAATAATCAATTATTCTTAGTAAAGAACTTGTGCACAATATTCATTCCATCGGCCGAAATTTGGTGGGCCAATGAGTTTAGGCAAAATTTTTAAACAGACATATTGTTTTACCTTATAAAATATAATCCGTAGAAGTTTGTTGGCGAAAATTCAGGACTTCCCACTTTTTTTCGAGAGGAAGTTGTTACAATTACCATAATTCAACTACAAAATTATAGAGTTGTATTTGTATACGACATGAAATATTCATAAACACCAAAACTATATCTGAATGCAATTTCGAATGTGGATCTAATAGAACGATTCAGAATCATTTTTATATGACACTAGCAAACGTTTAAATTGTAGTTGTTTTATAAAAGATTAAATTTGTTTTTTCGATAATATAATGAATAATTATATCCAAACAATATTATTTATAACAACGTAGCCTTCATTCCTGATTGGTTTATATTTTCTTAGTTTACGGTTTTGGCCATACCGTTATTATTTCTTAGTTTTCATTTAGAATATAACAGGATCCGATACAAATATTAAGGTTTCTGACTCAGCAGTTTGGACTGAACCTTGATGGACATCTTTAAAAAACTTCTAACATAATCTTTACCAACATCATAAAAGTATCATCTGTTCAAAATTTCAAGCTTTCAGTGGTCTGGGCTGTACCTGGAATGAAAATTTCAAAATTTGAACCCCTTTTAAGGGGTTTAGTTTTTAAAAAAATTTAAGGTGGGTTACTTAGCAATTTGCAGTATCTCTTGATCAAATATAAATAATTTGAATCCCCACTTGACTTTAATTAAACAATTCTGGACTTAATTCAACCTTGTTTAACTTATCGGTTTGGGCAGTGCATTCATTGTTCGATACATCCAAACTGGAACGATCTCTTCAACCACTTAAGGGCCAAATTTCTAAAAATCTATTCTTTGTGACGGATATGCCATATAAGCCACCCTCGTTCAAAAGTTCATCTGGATTCAATTCTGAGTTGATCAGTCAATTTATCATTTTATTAATAGAGATAATACTCAAATATTCATTGTTACAGCACCTTTAAATCCATCATTACAATTTATTGATAATTAAATTTAGCCTCATTAAAATTTGCGAACGTCTTGGTTAACAAAAACTATAATTATTTTAATTTTCATGTATATGAAATTTTTATTCTTCTTGTTATTTCTAAATAGAATACGATAAGATTAGGTAATTTTGCGTATGTATTTTATGATGATATAAACTAAATTAAGCTTTAAAACGTTATGAAAATGATGATAGCATTGTTTTATCATTAACATAAAACACTTAAAAGTGTCACAAAAATGTCTTCAAGTGTACTTCAAGTATATGTTATTATAACTAGCTGTGGATTATAATGTTCAACTCAACAGTGACTTAATCTATGTTTAATGCTGCCATTGCAAGCAAATGTTATTTAAATCTCCTTTCATTTACACCAATGTTTATAAAGCTCACACATTACTTTCATCTGCATCAGAATGTTGTTGGTGCATTCAGATATATATTTCATGGATTAGCTTGACAAATTGATTTTAAAACAAAAATTATATTAGTCGTTTAACGTGTATTGTCGATTTTTTGGAGATGCGTTTATGAGTATTGAGTTATTTAAAAATAATTAAGGTGATGTTTCTTTTAACAAAAATGTCTCAAAAATATACAGAAATTATATACCTGAAGCCAATGGCAACATAAATTTAAAAATACACTGTCATTAGTGGACACAGAACATCGTGATGTGTGAAATATTTCCTTCAAAGTCATATCACTATAATCTACGATTTCCTTTAATAGTTGTATATGCCTGGAAAGTCAAACCGAATGAGTTGCAATTAAGAAATGAGGTAAAAAATTGATATTCATCAATTTAACCATATAAAATCTTTGGTGGTTGTCATATAACCGATTTTCAGCAAGGTATAGAAGTCTAAACTTATTAGCTTTTGTGACAACCTGCTCGTGAGACATCCGAACCTTGTCTACCAAAACTGTATGCATATTTTTGTTGTATTTAAATACAAAAGGATTTAGTTCTGTTTTTATGTAATATTCATTATTATTAATATAATTTCATTATATTATTTTAATATTGATATAACAACACATATTCTGACCAAAAAAAAAAAAAAGATATACAATTAATGAATAGGTTCATTTCATTCATTTCAATAATTATATAAATTGCACTAAAAAATGTGTAAAACTATATTTGAGTTACATTTTATAAAATAAATTATCAATTTAATTAATAATATACAAAAAAATATTAAACGAATTACTCACTTTTTATAAAAACGTTCTAATGATTTATAAATTATAATACAAATAGGAATTACAACCCAGCTCGAAAGCAGGATGAATGATTCACAAATTGCAGCCAAATCAAATTAAATGATATCTGGGACGCTAAACTTGAAATTAATTACACAGTAAAAGACAAGGATAAAAAATACTGGAAGGAAAAAACATGTATATTTTCATCATTAAAAAATAGCATTTTTCATTTTACGCTGACAATCGGATTTTTGTTATGTTTCTATTCGGAGCATAATGTATCACTGTTTTTGTGGCAATTGTTATGCAAAATCTGCACCTGTTTTAAGGTCTTTATCGGATATAATTTGGTTAATCTCAATAATGCGTTCATTTTACACCAAAAAAATTATAATATACAAGATAAAAATCGTGTTTCTTTTTTTTTTTTTTAATTTTAATTAAATAAGAAACATTGTGGTCCGTACGATTATTTACTTATTCCACATATGGAGAACCGAAGCTGTCAATCGTCGAGTATATTAAAAGGGACCTTTACCCTTGTACCAGGACCTTTTGGTCCTCTGTACCCTCTAGAACACTTTATTCCCTGAAAATTCCCTCTAGCACAAGGTGGCAATTATATTCTTATTATGTTGTTGTTAGGATCGGTTATTCGGTTCTTATCCAAGCGACCACAGTGTGGTCAATTAACATTAGTATATTTATTTATTAATTTTTTTTTAATCAACCTTCAATGGTAAGTTACCCTCGAATTCACGAACTTTGATCTTAATTATCTCGCGATCTAAACGGTCAAGAATTCTGCGAATAAAGGATCGCATATATAACGATATTCTAAGTCGGCAAGAAAAAAAATTGAAAAAATCTGTCGAATGGTGGTTACACTCTGGAACAAACTAAGTATAAATATGTCAAAAATTTGTATCTAAAAACTTATAAATAAATAAAATATTATGGCCAAACTTCTGCATTGAATAAAATTATTATTATTTAATTGATATAATAACGCATTATTTTAATTATATTTAACACAATAAAAAAGAAAATGTAATTATTAACTAAAAATTTTAAATACAAAATTTTAAAAGTTAGTTAATTGAATTTGATATTATATATGAAATTCAACATTACTTCATCAGTCATAATCACAAAGATAATGATATTATAAAACGTATCATATATTTTATAATAGACACAATCGGGTATTCTAAAATTTTACAATAAGGACCATTCAATTTTTCAAACTTTACATAGGCTGAACGACATTTAAAACTGATACCGTTTATTTTGGAGTATTATTAATTCTGAAATAATTTATTATCAAAGGTTACTGTTGAGCTGAGAATGTCATTAAAAAATCAATTATTTAAAAGAAAAAATTGTTATTAAACCAAATTCCGGGTAATATTTATATGGGAAAACTGTGGGGGTGGTATAAAAATAATTTGTATTCATTGTTTTCCAACAATATATAATCGAAAGATTTGTTCAACTTTAAAGCATAATGAATAAATAAATTATTTTGCTAATAGATTTTTGCATAATTTATTATTTGTATAAAAAAAAATTGAATCCAGGTTGCAGAGTGCATGACGTGTCAACAAAAATGCCTCCTGTCAAACAAAATAATCTGGGTTTACCCAATCATCAAATTGCGTGTGGTAATTCAATTTAATAAAATTTTAGAAACTATTCAATGCACTTAAAATATATAACGTACGGTGTTTATTAACCATTTTTCGTATGTCGCCAAATAAATTTTCAGGATTAAATAAATTTCAATGGTATGCTAGAGTTAGTTTTGATTAATTCTCTATATTTTTATTTTGAATAGCTTAAATATTCTAATAAACATTCATATTGCCGATACCAGTCACGGAGGCAATTGCTTACATTATAAATAATTTGCATACTAATTTTTGCTGGTAGCTTTTTTAACACACAGTTGATGTATATAAATAAACAACACCTTCTTATATAAATAAATAAAAGAAGACATTGAAACACATTCAATGTGTGCTTCGAGAAGGGATTGAGAAGCAGTCGTGTAGCAATGTGAAAAACAAATTAAACAAAAGTTATGTTCTCAAATGTAACAAGATTCGGAGGTACTTGAATAGACATTTTGACAGTAAAATTTTTATTACAAGCCTCCGCAATTTTTATGGACTACAAGGCTTAGACACATATTAGCGATTGTTTTAAAATGAATAACACTTGTAGAACTGTATATGATTTAACAGCTGTACGTCGTCAAAGAAAACACAACATGTTTTTACATAGGAAACAAAATAATGGATTATTTAAATTCTTTAAAAATATTTAAATTTTCACCCTTTATTTGCCTTTCTGTCACTACGATTTTCTTCGTCACAGAATTTTGAGTATTTTTAACAGGTTTGAAAAAAGGGACAACAGGTTTTTAACGTATTTATTTTTGTCTATTGTACATAAAACAATAATAACAAAATCCTTTGCATTCCTATCCTTTTCTAAAAATTTTGCCTAATTTTTAGAGGGATTGGGAAGTATTTTATAAATTTACAACCTTATTATTTTTCACAACAATTCGAAGTGTTTATTACTTTTTCATCAGACATCCATAAATAAGGTGGAAGCAAATAATTATGTTTGTTTATTTTTTTAATTATGTGTATATTTCTTGAATATGCTCTACGTACTCGAGTCATTAGTATATGTCTGAACGACAAACAAATTTAGATACTACAAGTACCTAGAGTATATACAAAAAAATATATTTAATTTTAAAATACTTAATATAAATATCATGCATTGTCAACAACTTTATGAAGGTCCGATAAAAACTAAACATAAAGAAATTTTCACGAAATAAGAAAATTCAAAACAATGTAGACATCTTCATAGTCCATCATTTAGTTCCTTTAACACAAAAATACTTTGCTAGATTTGTGAATATTCTAGTACTACCAGAACCTGCTGTTATATTTGTGTTAATTTTATGTTAATTTTGTAATTAAATAATCTTAAAATTTTATATAAAATACACGTACACGTGTACAAATAAATAAATAAATACACAAAGTATCATCTATATCTAATTTTGTTATTAAATAAAATTATTAAATTAAAATTCATTTATTTATTAAAAATGGAAGGAAAATAAACAAACACACTTAATATAAAATTATTGTATAAATTACAAATTTAAATCAAAATACAATGCTTTTTAATTAATATTCTTTACTTGCTTTCATTTTAATTGCTTTTATGAGTATTAAAATTTTAAATCCATCCCAAATGATCAACAGTTATACCTGGCTTAATGTGTGTAAAATATAAATTATGAGGTATGCTAAATTTTGACTAAAATTAATTACGCCGTGATATAGATGTTCATAAAATCGCCTAATTAGTGTTGATACTATGAACAATACGGCGAGCTACTATTCTTAATTTGAAATGTAATTCAAACTGAATTGTTCTTAGCTCAACTTTGTGGAACAGCTTAAAACAACTTTATATATATATATATATATATATATATATATATATATATATATATATATATATATATATATATATATATATATATATATATATCAGATAAGTAGTTTTTTAGTTTTACAATGATATAATGCTTATCTACTTGTCATATGTTTGTACGATGTTGCTAAATTTGAAGCATGATAGCAATCCAGTCGATTTTCTAGCTATATCATAAATAAAATTATATACGCTCAACATTATGCCCAATTCTCAACATACAATACTATGAAATTTTATAAAATATATAGTCTTTACTGACTATTAATTTTCTGAAAAGTTTATTTAACGCTTAATAAAATGAAAGTGATAAAATAAGTTTAGAGAAAATATAATTTCTAATACTTTTTATTTACTAAAAGGGTGTATCATTTTTAAAAAGCTGCAAGAAATTCCAAAATTTGTATTATGGGCTTATACCGAATAATCCACCATAAAATATAATTTATAAAACTATATACTCGAAAACATGAACATTTATTTTCTCAAAAATTTATGGTTAATTTAATATTTTTATTCAAAATTTCCAAATTTGTTTGCACATCTTCGAAATACGCCAGTCATTCTTCTTTTAAGTCACTAGAATAATATATGATGCAAAAGTCACAAAAACAATGGCAGAAGATATGCTATAAAAACACTATCTGCGATTTGTTAGTTTCCAATGGGTTTTTTTAAAAATAGTTAAAAACATGTCAAGTATAAATGTAAAATGGCAAAATGATTTTAAAGTTTGCTACAAAAAAATTTGAAATAGTATAACCATTTAAACAGGAAAATAGAAAAATAAAAATTTGGATAACTAGCTTATTGTATTGTTCGATTTCGATTCAATTTACGAATGAACAAGCACGAATTATAGCTGTTTTCAATTTTATCCATTTAATTTCCTAATATGTCATACTGTTTGTTTGTTTATTTGTTTTGCGGTTTGTTTTACGCAATAAATTAATTAAATTTGTTTGATATCAAAAACTAAACAGTAAAATCATGATAAATGTTGTATGTTTTATGTTCTATGGTATGAATTGAATCGAACATGACATTATGAAAATATTTTTCATTTATCATACAAAAATGTCACAACGATATTAAATCAACGGTACAGGTTGTATAAGTACAGGGTGGATAGTAAAAAAAAATTATAGATCTATTAAAAACTACCTAGCAATAAAATTGATTTTCTGTATTATTTATTGACCCTAGTTGTTTTTTTTTTAATTTAAGCCTCATAGGGAAGCTTTAACTTTTTTTTAAATCATTAAATAATGTTAAAGAAGAGGAATGTTCAAGAGTGCACATCCTACTTTGCCATTCTACTCACTCTACACATTTCGTCAACTCTCATTAATCTATTAGTTCATCTATTAGAGTCCATCAGTATACTATCATGAATAAAAACAAATTTCTGAAAGCTTGCCCCAGAAAGTAAAAACCAAAATAAATAAGTCCAAGCAAAATGAAGTTTTAATGGTTGTTTAAATTAAAAATTCCATCTGATTTTTGAATTATACAACGTAATGCGTTGTAGCTTCAAGCAATGGTCACAGGGTCAATTAGTATTAAAAACACAAAAAAACCAAAAATTCGAATTTTTTTCTTAAAAGAGAAACTCAACATTACATTTTTATTGTATTTGAAGTGTAGAAACAGTTCTTATTGCTTAATTACTAAGTTACTGAATATTCAATAAAACTTTATAACAATATTTATAGTCAGCGCGGCAACAGAGTCTCTGTATGTTGAATTTGAGAGATTTTGTCGAATAATATACAAATTTCAAGTCAATAAATCATTATTTATTTCATCTATAAATACGTGGGTTTGTATGTTGTACACTCGAATTAAACAAAAATTCTGTAATTTATTATACAAGAGCTATCTACAATTTCCTTGATTATTTTTTGATGGAATTGATTTTTCTCAAAAATTTTTTTTTTTACACAAACTTTTATAATTTCGGAAAAAAGCAGTAAAACAATTTATTTTTATTACAAAATAAAATTCACAATCGAATAAATAAGAAGAATGGACATATCCTTTAGATAGTAAATCAATAACTTTTTCATAAGCCAAGAATTACTTATTATTATAGTTTACAATAGCAATTTTTTATTTGAAAGTTTGGATTTGAGGATCAAAAACAAACTTTCTTTTTTGAAATTCAAAAATTGTTTTACCTGTTTTTCAAAGATATAGAAGTATTTCACCTAACAGAAGTCTTTCTACAGAATCATTGAATTAAATTAAACTATTTTATTGTTGAATACATTTCTTAAAAGTGTACATTAGTTTTCTTGTAAATAAAAGACGGCTCAAGATAACTTTCAGAATCAATGTTCGCTTTGGTGTACATTACTTAATATATAGTTTTTACTCTTCTATAAGTGGTATCATGCGTGTAGTGTCAGAATTGGTTCGCTTTTTAACTGTCTAGTTATTTATTTATCTTAACAATTCTTAAAATAATTAAGAGTTTTACAAAATATTATTAACTATTAAATAACGAAAAAAAAAATGTAACATTAATACAATAAATATCACAATTGTTAAAAAGTTGTAAAAAATATAAATAAAAATAGGACTAAATAATAAAATTACATTTTAAAAGTACATTTAAAAACAATAAATAATCAAATTAAAAAATAAAACATGGAGAGTAAGTGTCACAGTTAATTAAAATTCACATCCCTCTCTCACAGGTGGCTATATTCAATTTCACAGTTGATGTCGGAATACTCGTGTATAAA